>OY776681.1:15056460-15573129 GCA_963675555.1 Leptura quadrifasciata | reverse complement strand
AAAAATTAAAGAAATTTTCCCAACAAATTTTCCACAGTTATAACACTTGTAAAGAGTTAAGTATTCTGCATTGTCTAAACAATTTCCCCCCCCCCCCCCCCCCCCGCAGTTCCAAAAAGGGTTGTTTTTGAGAAATATATGCGTATATATGAATTTTATGTTTTTTCGGATTCTTCTCTATTTTCAGGAAAAACTATGCATTTTGGTAAAAAATATTAAGAGAGCAAAGTTGTAGAGCATAAAATTTCTGAAAAATCTTGTCAATACCTTTTTTTCTTATTTCGCATAGTTTAGCCGCTAGAGGGCGTGAGGGAAATATATATGTGTATATTTTTGCTATATATATGACAAATGAAGTCAACTTAGAGGAATGATAGATGTAAAAGTGCACAAAGGCAGGTTTCGTCTTATTCCTCTTCAATCCCAATATTTACCAATTATTAGAAACGCAATAAAATGTTTGTAGCAGATACCAGTGAGGGGGTAACCATTATATATGTGTATGTGTTTTCACGGGAGTTAAATGAAGTGTTATTGTACTTCACGGTTGTCTAAACAACGTTGCGGTAGAATCTCATATCCTATCTTCAGGCTCTCACCGAAAGCTGCCTACTGCTGCTCCTCGTTGCTCGAACTGAACTCGTTCGATCATTCAGTTCCTCCATAATTCCCAAAATTAAGTGGAAAAACCAAATTTCGGAATTTTCCCAATTTTCAAAGTCCCTAAAAAAATTCTGGTGAATAGTTTTTGTCTGTCGATTGGATTTTGGTACTTTTTCCATCTGGGAAAACAGCTTGGAACAAGTTTTGAAGGGTCTTCACATCTCGGACAGAAAAATAAAAAAAAAATCGGTTATTTGCCCATAATTTTGGACCTCGTTAAACTAAGAGTACCGAGTGGTTCAGGGGGACCTTCCGCACCATCTATCAAGCCGACGGACGTCCATGGCATCTCGGAATTTTTAGCATTACAGCTCCCTGACTATTATATTGTAGTCAGAAGGATTACATCTGTTATATATCATCCCACCATAATCATTTCTTACATATTGCAAAATAAGTGGAGTGACCTAAATAGCTAATAAAACGATATTTCAGCATAATTTATAGTAAATTACAGTTAATTTTCCATAATGAGCGCCCGAAGTTTATACGGAAAAAATGCATTATACTTATTAAATTAAGCACTACATTTAGTTAGATCGATTATGATATATTATACGTAAGTACCTTTTTTTATATTTTAGACGATAGATATTATTTGGAATAATAAACAGCCAGGAAGTTATAATTATTCTTATTATTATTATTTTTTTCTTGAGAAATATAAACGTAATTTAAAAAATGAAGATATGACAAAAAATCGTGAATTCAGCGTAAAATTACCTTTCCAATGATCTCCAGATTTTTTGTTTTCGACTTGACGTTGCCGAGTTATTTGAAAAAATATGAAAATTTTGGTCGGATCAAGGTTTAACAAATTAATTCTCTGTGTGTGTATTATTATCAATTAAGAAGATTTATTTTGCAATTATGCAGACAAGGGATGTACTACAACGACACAACCACCAAATATTGATTATAATTATACAGGGTGTATTTTACACTAGCGCTAATTCATTGCATTGAAAGTAAATTAACTATTGTGACAAAGTATTTACACTTATTTTAAGTTATAAATTAGTTTACAATTCGCACTTTCCAATAATGAATTTTTCGAGAGAAAAAATGATCGATATGTTTATGTCCTGGGTGCGAGTGATAAAAATTGTTTGCCATCAACTCCAATTTATAAGAAGCGATATCCGGAAAGAAGACAGCCCTCTAAAAAATCATTTGAGAGGTTGACAATATAGGGAAAATGGTATATGAGAAAAAGGAACGAACAAATAAATGTAGTAGATGAAGAAAACGAAACGTCATACTTTTGAGGGTGATTGAAGATCCTCATCGCAGTATGAGAGAATTGGCAAGAGAAAACGATATAAGCTGATCTTCAGTTCATCGAATCCTACAAAAAAAAAACAAATTTCATCCCTACCACGTTCAACTAATGCAGGAACTGATTAATAGAGATCATGAAAACCGAATATAATTTTGTCAATGAGCAAAACAAAAAATAGGACAACAAAGAAATTTTTTTGACTTTATTTTGTTTGCCGATGAAGCAACTTTCATAAAATCATCATTTTCATTATTATGACACAACCAATCCTTGCATCTCACGAACAAATATCCAAACAACATGGTCGTTGAATGTTGGAGGAAGAATTGTTGGAGATTATGTGATAGGACCACATTTTTTGATGGACGTGTTGATGGTCAAATTTTTTAGGAATTGTTGAAAGACAGCTTGAAAGAATTACTGGAGTATATCCCTAGGGATATTAGGGAGATAATGTGGTACCTTCATGATGGAGCACCTGTTCACTACACTGCAGCTATTGACGAACATTTACACGACGCTTTTCCAAGGATAGGTTGGATAGGAAAAGGAGGACCCCATAGTTGGCCTGCCAGAAGCCCTGATTTGATCAAGATAGACTTCTTCTTGCAGGGCTATGTTAAGGAGCAAGTGTATAAAGCTCCTATAACTACAAAAGAAAATATGAAAGAAAGAATAAGGGAAGTTTTTCAGGAAATTGCTGTAGATATTTTAAGAAATGGGGATAGATCATTCGAAAATCGTCTAGAGAAATGCATAGACGTACCTAGAGGTCACTTTGAACAGTTCCTATAAACACTAGGTATTATTTGTTTCATTAAATTAGGTTCAAAATGACTTTGAATTTTTAAAATAGTGCTAATTTTTGTATTACCTAATACCGTATTTTCTATTCCTATCATTTATGTCAACTTTTATGTAATATTAAACGATTATTTATAAATTTTTAAGGTAGACTCAAATGTGATTTTAAACTGTGAAAAAATACTAGAGGCAACCAAGACGCACCAGAAAAAAAAATTAATACTACTTCCAATTGTTCTCACTTTATGTCAAAATCATGGCTACTAGATCAGTTCGAAATGAAAAGTATCATAATTTAACGGTTTTTAATGAAAAAGTAAAAATATCTCAGGAAATATCGAGTTTAGGTATAGGATATTATTTACAAAAATCGTAGAGAATTAACGTGCCAATTCAAAAATACAATAATTATAGACTCTCCATTTGAAAAAATTGAGAAAATTTACTTTGAAATGTCCTGAATTAGCGCTACTATAAAATACACCCTACCCCGTATAATTATAATCAATATTTGGTGGTTGTGTCGTAGTACATTCCTTATCTACAAAGTTGCAAAATAAATCTTCTTAATTAATAGTAATACATACACACACACACACACCGAATTAATTTGTTAAGAGTTCCGTTTGCGTTCACGAAAAACATGAAATCGTAGCCAGATAACTGTGACATAATTATAGAAGATATGAATACGAAATTTGGAGGGTAAATACATAAAAGCTCAATCTGTGTCGCTGCGAGGAATTTTTTGAAAAAATTCTTTACGAATTTTCAAAATTTTAAAATATGAAAATCAAAAAACTAAAAACACAGCAACGTAGAATATAATAACATTTATCACAGAAAAAAATAAAAAATTAATTATCTTAACTGTAAGTATTTTTAATTGTGTCGCTCATTTTCGATTTTCGCATATGCAATATCTCCGCGCGTCTCTACGCTGTGTTATTTGTGGCCTCATTTACTGCCGAACATTCTGACCATAATTCACTCCACAAATGGCACAATGAGCTCGACTCCAACTCTGATGAAATCTCAGGTAATATTTACGCCAATAGCAAAACAATAACCGCAATGCAAGCTCCACCCCTCGGTACAGTGTTTTCATTATAATTTACCGGCCTAGTAGTTGTGTGCTTTGCAAACGGGACTCTTAAACCTTGTTCCGACCAAAATTTTCATATTTTTTCGAATAACTTGGCAACGCCACGTCAAAAACAAAAATCTGGATGTCGTTGGAAAGGTAATTTTGCGCTGAATTCATAAATGTAAAAATATATAGGGTGTTCTATTTAAATAAAATGACCTCGAAATGTTCCGCTGTATCGAGTCACCCTGTATATTTCAAAATATCTTTAAAATGTGTGCCTTTTGACACTATACTACTTCCATAAAAAAATAATTTTCCAAAGTCTAATAGGACCGATATTGGACTTTGATGCACTATATGCCGTATGGAAATTGAATAAAACTAGATTTAAAGCATTTATTTTGTCAAGAAAGAACATTGCAAATAACAAGTGTTCTGTCAAAATGATCCATCTTAACAATTGTCACCTTACTAAAATTTTATAGAGAGATATTAGGTCCTAACCTAACTCTCGATGGTGGTGTGTCCAAGTTCTTGAGAGAAACGTTGGCTAGCTTACAGCCGGAGCTGGCCGTGCGGTTATTTAGAACTACTCAATATACAACTGAGCAGCTCAGGGCGCCAGTAACCTAAATTGCCCTACGTTTCCAAGTAGTGGCTTAAAGTTCGGTTACAAAACTTCAAGCACCCCAAATAGAAATATATATAATTGGACCACGAAATCGATATCAGGTGTCAATTGCCTTAATTTTCTCTACGGAATATATTTTGAACGCATATTCTACAAAAATAAATGATTCCCAAAGTATATAAAATCTACTTTAATTTTCTACCATTCTGAAATACATATAAAAAAAACATAAAGTTGTAAGCTAATAATAATGAATGCCCGCTCGTGAATGTTTAGGTTGAAATATATATAGATATATAAAAAAAAATATAGTGGTAAACCAATGATTAAATGTCCGCACGTGATCACGGTTGGCGCACAATATAATTTATTTTTAAAAAAAATGACGTAATAATTATATCTGCAAAATGATAGTAAATACCAAAAAAAATTAAATAAATATATTAATACAGGTCAAGATTTTGTCAAGACAAATGAATTAATCACTGAAATTTAGCGCAAGGGCCTAAAAGACGGCCATTCAATTAGTAGCAGACAAAAATGCACTACTAATATGTAATAGATTATTTGGTACACAAATGAATATGAATAAATGCAAAATATTAAAATAGTATATAGAAAATACAGAAAATTCAAAGAAATACAGCTTATTTGCTTAATGTCGTCCTCGCACGAGATTACTGCAAATGGCGGCTCCAATGGTCGATCGTCCAGGACAGCCGGTATACTGCGTCTATTTCAGAAATTCCAAAATAACGAACTGGAACGCAGGAACTTCAATAGGTCTCCTAACGGTAGCTTGATATCAGAAATATCCCAAATTAGAAACCAAAATTACTGCACCAAAAAGTGAAAGAAGCCAGGGAAAAGAAGAAAAGCCCTATAACAAGGATTCACGAAATTACCATTAACCAGTCATTTAAAAGAAGAAAAATGTAATAACTTACGTAGATGGAGGGTGGCTTGAAGTGACCAAACCTATAGGCAAGAGCTTGGTTGATTACCACGTGTTGACGAGGGGTTACAAATGCCCTCAAATCCAGCAGTACAGCCGAATTGTGCGCCGTCCAACAACTTTACATAAGCATACGGCCACAATATAAACACAATCTTTCTAATTATATCCAAAATGAACACCTCAAAGTGTTAAACATATAGAAAAATGTGGATTGCACTCATTAACACACCAGAAATACGTGGTAACTGACTCGAACGCCTGTTTTTATCCTTCGCTCACAAAAACTTCGCGATAGAATACGAAAAACTATACATGATAATGGCAGAAATATAATGGCAATACCTATTAATTATATATAATATGATGCTTATTTTTACGGATATTCCTTATATTAAGACAAGCTTGATGTATAAAATTGAAAGGATTTAAAATGACCAATACGAAATTTTAAGGTGATTATTTCCTGATTTTCCAAATATACGATTCCGTAGCGCACCGCTGGTTGCATACTTTTAGGCGCTCTAACTCTATAAAATTAACATATAAATCCAAGGAGCGGCATATACAAGGGGTTATATTAAAATTAACTAAATTAAACAAAATTGAAACGTTACACAATAAAAAACATCTTAAAAGATTTATTAAAAGATATAGTAAATGTTCTTGACATTTTCTGGCTCGCTCAATGGTGTTTCGCATAACATTTCACAATATAGCAGGTGTTACACTAAAAATTTCGTGGGTACAATAAAATTTCAAGTGTTGAAGGGGCTGTATAAAGAACGCGTTCTTTCACATAACCCATAACCCCACTCTAAAAAATCTAAATTGCTTAGATCTGGACAGGCCAAGATGCAGGTTCATTTGTTTCAATTACCCTCTCATTATACCTAAGGATTGTAAACAAATCCTTGCATTATACCAGCAAAAATGGGCCATATCTTGAGCGGCATTATGAGGCGGAGCCGGAGCCCCATCTTCTGAAACGCAATCTGTAAGAATTTTAAGTATTTCTTCCCTGTCAAAAGTCTTGAAAGAAAATACAAAATTAAACGCGGTATAATTCTATGTATTACAAGATTATCTACTTTCAGGGGCTTATTCATACGCAGCGAACTCTATTTATAATACAGAGTTCACTGTTCATACGTCACTCTAAAAAGGTCCAATGTATTATCTATGGATATCAATCAATATGAGCAATCGACAATACGTACTTAATTCTTTATGAATTTTGATTATACTGGTTTTTGAACTGGATTGTCAAAAGTATGTTCATTTTACACCCATTACTCCCAGCAAATCACAGTAGTTTATCTCACTCGATCTTGTGTTGTATACAATTTCTCGTCCTCTTTTTATCAGCTCAAACCCGCAAGAATATGCCACAACGAACATACTTCGATTATCAAATAAATATCCTTGTTGCTAATGTCACTAATGCCAGATATTTCTATGAATGTCAGTGAATGTTGACGTCCGTTGAGAAAATTTGTAAAATCGTAAATCATGGACCATTATGGATTAGACGAAGAAAAGATTGAAGGAGAAAATCAAATGAGCATTCTTGGCACTGGTAAATTGCACAATTATAATTTCTAATCGTTTGTTGAGGTTATATTATTTTTAGTCATTTACTCAATTGAAAATTATGGTTGGTATATGTTACTGTTTGGAGTAGTTTTTACTTATTTTTATCATAAAGTGCTAAAATCATATATTGAAGAGTACAAGAAACGAAAAAATGAAGTGGAATATGCTGCAAAGTATCATAAAAGTAAGTGTGGGATGTCAATCCAACTATGTGTAGGTGTTAAATATAGATAAGATTTTATCTAGACGTGTATTATTGCAGATCCTGATTTGTTTGTCGCAAGACAAACAGCCCAACAACAGTATGCTATGAAATTGCAGGAGAAGTATCAAAGAGATGCGGAGGAATATCAAAAGAAGCTGGAAGAAGTAAGTAATATCGTAACGAGTATTTAATTTAACGGTATTTAACTGAAATTTTGTTTCAGAAAGCAGCAAAGAAACGCGAAGAAATGCGACTTAGATATGAAGGAAAAGGGGGACATCAATTAGGCACTGGCAGCAGCAGTTCTAACACATCTGATACAGAGAAATCACATCCCTTTAAGCCAGGTATGTTGTAGTCGCTACTTGATTAAGATCGTGGTTTCAAAAATTGTTGGTATTAACGTCGTTTAATTTCATTTTTGTCTGTAACATATATTTGATATTCTGTATAACTTTCCTGTGTTGAAATGTTAGGAACTCTTATAGTAAACTGTTGGACAAATGATAGAATGGAACATATGAAAATGCTCTATTGCCGATAAGAATTATTCAAAAAACAATATTAAAAATCATTCTACATAAATCAACAATATATCCGAGTATATCATTATTCAAAGAAATTGATACTCTCAGTGTAAGATATCTGTACATTCTTGAAATTACAGTACCTGTCCGAACTCATCTAACAAAGTATAATCTATCCACATATGTCTATAATACAAAATCTAAAGAAAACAAAAATCTGAATGTTAAGAAGTATAGCAGTAAAATAATTATAAATATTCAAAAGAATAGTTACAATACGCACTTGGTTTATTGTTTCATTAGTTTTGTTCAGATTTCTCTGACATATGTTTCGGTCTTGGGACCATTATCAAAGAGTCTTAAAAACTAATAACTAATAATGGTCGCAAGTCCGAAATATATGTCAGAGAAATTTGAACAAAACTACAGTGTCAATACTTAATATTTTACGAAAACCACAATTCATATTGTTGAATCGTAAAAATCAGCTATGCCATGATTAGTGAAAAACAATGTATTAACAAATTTGACAGATTGTCACTGTTGTATGTTGCATTGTTGAATTCTAAGACAAGTTTTATATGAGTAATTATGGTGTACACCAATAATATAACAAATTCGATATGTTTTATTATCAGTGCAATTTTGACGCTGAGATGGCAGCCGTCAAATTTTTCTAATAATGAATTTTTCAGTAGAAATATGCATTATAAGTGGACACAAGAAAGATTTTCTACGAATGGTTGGGTGGGTCTTTTAAGGACTAAAGTAATTGGATCTTATTTTTATGATGGCAAATTAACAGCTCGTAGATACCTTAATTTCCTGCAAAACGAATTTCAAGATTTTCTTTACGAATTAACAGTGGGAGAAAGATTAAATTATTCATAATTTCAACAAGATGGGGCTCCACCTCACACTGCTGTAATATGTACAAATTATTTCAATCAATTTGAGTTAGAAAAATAAATACACATTTTCTTTTCAGTATGGTAGGTACTGTTATACATAGTTTTTCGTTTTTTTTTTTTTGATGTTCATTTTGTACTTGGCGGGTCCAAAGATCGCTTCATCGTATGAAGTAAGAAACTATTTACTCGATAGCTCAGGTATGACAGTGGTTCTCAAACAGTTTGCAACAATTTACAAATGATTATATGTCTGTAACTGTAATGCAATCTCTTAATAATTATACAAAAGTATTAAAGGTGTTATCATAAAATATTAGGAAATATGAATTTACTAATTTCGTTGTTTTAGTGTAATTCTGATTATACCGATATAGGCTCGGGCACAACTGAAACCGATAACAAAAAATGAATTGTCCAGTTCAGTCAATAACAATGTTAGTTATTAGAAGAAAAAAAATAATAGAAAACTAATATTGTTCGAAAACTGATATTGTTAGGTACAGTTCAGCAAGAACCACGGGAAGGTATGGACATTACTTGCCAGGAAAGGAGAGGATGGTAATATTAATAGGGGAAAGGATGTTAGTAAAATAAAACATTTCATGTAATAACAAGAATAAATCTGAAATGTCCATTAGAAGTAATAAAAATAAAGGAAAATTCTTAGATAGTAAATAATAAATTAATAATTTTAATATAAAAATATAAAACTAACAACAGAGGGTCAATAATTATCAAATTAACAATAAATGTATAGTAAAATAGTAAAATAAATTACTACAGCATAAAAACCACCAATTCCTATAAAAGGAGTTAAAAATTTATGGCCACCGGTTAAGGTACACAATGGCGTTTCCAAACGACTGGAAATAATGTTACAAACATTGCAACGTACTACATCTTCAATCGGAAAACGCAATCAGATTTTATCTGCGTTTTTCGCAAGGTTTTCCTTTTCTTTTGTAAAATAATGTATTAAATCTAATACCAACTTCTTTGACTGTTCATTTAAGAAGCCTAATTTAATTGCCATATTTACCAAATATTGTATTTTTATAATTTAATTCCAAATAAATATTTACACACATATCTAATTTAGAAACCCGGACACATTTAATGTTAAATAGAATGACCGGCTTAGCGACCCTCCAAACCGCAAACTGTACGTCTGTTTATTGGATAAAAACTATAGATACGCCACGCCCATATCATCAGGTGATATAGGAATGGGCTGTAAAAAATACTACAGCTTTGGCACACCGCGGTAAACTGTTCGGTCTAACGCCTATGTAATGTATAATAAATTTAAAAAATTGGCTGTGGATAATCGTGTGACAAGTGAATAAATAACCAGACCATTAAATACCAAGGGATAAACTCGCACGGAATAATACAAGAAAAATGTTTAACGAAAAGAAAGTTTTAACAAAACAAATAAAATTTTTTAAAAAATCGGTAGGCAACAGGATTTGAACCCGGATGTTTTATTCCCTTTACTTACATACTGAGCTATTCCAAGACGTACAATTCATGTAATATGTAGATACTAGAAAATTGCAAGTCCTAGGTATAGTGGTTTGGCAATGTCCGTTTGTCAGATGAATATCCACTACCACTAAAAATAGCTTGTATATTTCATATAAAGATGAATTTAATTCTAATATGAGACGATTGTTAAATAACCAATGACAAATCTTCAGAGTTTGAGAATTGCTGAACTTATTGAAAACGTAGATTAAAATTTATCTCTCTCTTCAGTGTGTATCGCAATATTTCTGTCTCAAAATAGGTGAGAGAGAAGCTTGGCAGACATACACGACAGTGTTTTTGGGCTATTACTTTAACTTTGTGAGCCAGTTTAGAGTTTACTAGACTTTATTAAGCGAGATATTTGGTGTGGCCCTCGTAAAATAGACAGACGGTATTTCTCTGTACTTGTAATTCTGTTTTTTTATGATTTTGTATTTATTACTTTTTAACTTATACATATTGTATTTTAGTGTGTCTTTTACATTGTTTTTATTTTTGTTTTTGTATTTACACTTTCATATTTTATTTTACCTTTATTATATTTGACATATGCAAACTTTTTCTAATGTATGTATAGCATGAATAAAATTCTATTCTATTGCATATCAGCGATCCTGTATATATAAAATGTTAAGCAATTGTTTCTTCTAGTGTTTTCGATTATACTCTGAAGTAACACAGAGAGACATTATGGGGATGTGTTGTGTTAAACTGGGCATTAAAGTCCATATGTTGTTAGTAATTTTGTTGTGTGAGTTTCTTTGCAGAAAATTTAAGTTTATACTTGTTTCAGATTATAATCCCCTAAGTGGATCAGGCCCCTCTTCGAACTACAGACCTCCCAGGAGAAGCGCATGCAGTCGTGGCGGATGTGGATAAAGATCACAATTTTTTCCTTAAATATAATTTTATTCATGTTATATAATAATTATTCTAATCTATGTTGCTTAAATTTTTATATGAATTACTATACAGAGAAGGTATTGTGTTAAAGAGTAGCAATAAAAAAAATTAACCAAACTGTATCAATCAATTAAAGTAGACCCTGCCTCTTAAGATCCTCATATGTTTTCCTGTTAACGACGTTTCCTTGAGAGTCCTCGTATTCCTCCTCGGTTTCGGGCTGCCATCGTTCGCTCTGCTTCTGAACCTTCAATTTCTCCCACACTGAAAAATGCGAATGATATATAATTGAATGTAAAAAGCAAAAATAACATCGACTTACATGCCAATGCGTCCTCGATTTGTGTCACGTTAGCAAAGTGGGCAGTATTTGGTATACCCAAGCACCTCATACCGTGTGCGTGTCTCCATTCCGCAAAATGTCTTTGAAACGCTTTGGGCCCTTTGTAGACGTAATTGCCGCATATTTCACAGTTATAACTTATATTCAAACCATGCAATTTGTACAACCAATAAGGAATGGGCTGAAAGCAAAACAAGAACAAATTCTTACATTGGTGTTCATGAAGCCTACTACTTTATATTTACGTTAATTCTGTATAGTATTGATTATTATTCATACATGTATTGTATGATAAAGTGAGAAATAAGTAAATTTAAATCAATAACTAAAATTAAAACAACATTTTTAGTCGCAAACTCCTCTATAAAATCCTTATTTTACTATAAGGAACGTAACCAGATTGCAACGAACAGCTACTATCCGGGCTATGTGCCCCGCCGAGCGCTGAATTACAAGTTACAAGCCTGGCGCGTTAAGTATAATAATTGCATATTACCATCAAAACGCTAATGCTTCGATTGCAACAAACATCAGCCGAAAGACTGATTCTACTTAAAGTAGCTCTCGTGCCAGCCGTCACACACCACTTGCAGACTGCAGTTTCGAGCTGTTTGTTGGCTCTCGTCAGTGCAAGGATCACTTGACCATTTAGCATATTTCGGTATCTTTGGGATAGCGACATGTAAAACAGTCAGCAGGCGCCATCTAGCTGTCCAGTGTCTGTTGCAATCGAAAAAAAAATAGCCTAACTGGGCTTAGCATTGTTCAAATGTGCTTTTAGAGGGCGTAATATTAAAACATAATATTTTTAGTCGCAAACTCCTCTATAAAATCCTTATTTTACTATAAGGAAAGTAACCAGACTGCAACCAACAGCTACTCTCCGGGCTATGTGCCCCGCCGAGTGCTGAATTACAAGTTACAAGCCTGGCGCGTTAAGTGTAATAATTGCATATTACCATCAAAACGCTAATGCTTCGATTGCAACAGGATACCGAAATGTACTAAATAGTCAAGTGATTCTCGTGTCAGTCGTCATATACCTACCTTGCACTGACGAGAGCCAACAGCTCGAAACTGCAGTGTGCAAGTGGTGTGTGACGACTGGCATGAGAGTTCCTTTAAGTAGGATCAGTCTTTCGGCTGGTGTTTGTTGTAATCGAAGCATTAGCGTTTTGATGGTAATATGCAATTATTACACTTAACGCACCAGGCTTGTAACTTGTAATTCAGCCCTCGGCGGGGCACATAGCCTGGAGAGTAGCTGTTGGTTGCAGTCTGGTTACGTTCCTTATAGTAAAATAAGGATTTTATAGAGGAGTTTGCGACTAAAAATATTGTTTTAATATTACGCCCTCTAAAAGCACATTTGAACAATAACTAAAATGCACGCGATTTTAACAATTAAACCGATTGACCATATTAAACGTTTGTGAAACTTACTTTTCCATCCCATCCTAGAGGTAAATTTTTAGGGTTATATGGAACATCATCGTCAGCCTCATCAGGGCTATCATCCTCACTTTCTTCGTTCTCACTATCGTCTCGTTCACCATCCGTTCGAGCTTGCTTCCTTTGTACGTTCTCCTTGGTCGCACCACGCTGCGGAGCCACTAAATCTGCAAGTCTATAGAAAACAATGGTCAATAAAACATTTTTATCAGCAAAAGCAGAGAAAATTACCTATACACTTGTGACTCTAATGTGGCCAGTTCTCTTTGACGTAAAAGTTCTCTTTCTTTACTGGCCTTACCTTTATTGTTTTTTGTCATTAATGAGGGGTCTAGTGAACCCTTGCCTTTTGTTGAGAATAGCCGTTGAGCTCTTTCCTCCAATGTCCTATAAGAAATATTTGTCAAGTATATCAAATTTTTGCGGGAAGTGGACTTCGACCTTTTATCTCCAATAATGCCATAAGGAAAGCTTATAGCATTAGTACAAAGTGTGGTCAGTTTTTGTTTTTAAATATTTTTATATAAAATGTATATTTATTCGTAGACATTTACCCTCCACATTTTAATCCTAGCGCCATAAGTGCAGACTTAAGACGATCTAGACCCAGCGAGGCTAATTCTTCCCAACTGGAGAAAGCTGAAAGATCCAAATGTGCACCTACATTGGCCAAAGCAGAACCAGTTTCTTTCTATAAATGAGAGATCAAATAGCAAACATAAATCCAACATTCCAAGTTAACAAAGTTTATATTGATTGTAAAAACTTACCGGCCATCCTGGTACACTTCCGCTGTCCCAATTACTAAACACTTGGTGGATTTCTTCTTGCAAGTCGGCGTCCAAGTCCATCAAAGGCTTTATACGTTGCACAAACCACATCAGATATTCTATGAGGCAGAGTAAATATTTACGATATTCTCCAGTTTTTCTTTCCTTCGGAATGTCGTATAACTGATCGAACATGCCAAGGTATGTTATATAATCAACTTTCTGCAATATCGGATATAATTAATGACAACATTTACGTAAAAGTGTTTATTGATTAATACTACCTCTATTCCTTTCAAATTGATGTATTTTTCATAACACTCGTGCAAATCTAAATATTTTCCATAACCTTCCTCATCGGTAAACTCGACAAAATCTGGAAAATAAGAATTTTAAAAAAACAATCACATCGTTGATCGTTATGCACTTTATCAACTTACTGGCCATATCCTCGTTAGGATTTTCTCTTGCTTTAGCAAACTCATCAAATTCAACAGACATTGGTACACTAATCTGCAAAATATTCTCATATGAAATAAGAGTTGTAAAAGTTTAGTTGAACTTTGCTTAAAACTCCAGATTACAAATTCTAAGCTAAGTTAAAACGCAACTAACACAGATTACATTACAATTAGTTATATAAGTAAATATCTAACCTCATTTGGATGTTTTCGGTAAAAGTCCTTTATCTGCTTCAACCTGTTGTAAAATTCTTGAAACTCATTAGGTCCAGTCAGGGCAGCCACTTCAGCTTTACGTTGACCATCCTTATCTTCATATAGTTCTATCAAACGATCTGTGGCAGTCATGTACCTATCCAATAGGTATTTTAGACGGTGGTCAGAGTTGATTGTTTCACGATACTGAAAGTGAAAAGAAAACATATCTATAAGAACTAAACAGAGAAATATCAGTCACAATATACTCACAGTATTCTTTTTGTGTAGCATTTCTTTAACCATGGCGTCTATTAAACGTTCTTTTTCTTCGTGATACCGACGTTGCTGTTCTAAAATAGTCTCCATCGTTCAATATTTCTTAATTATAGTGAAAAATGCCAACAAATCTCTTATTTATGACAGAACACTATGCCTAAACTTAACCTCAGATTTATAGCAAAGGATTTGGTGAAATCAGTGATACCAACATGAAATTTTGAATATAGGCAAATTTTCAATCACAGACATATAACCTAAAGTTCGGGCGGGACATCTGTATTCAACCGATCGAATTAGTATTAACTAATTTTTTGCTGCGACCTTGGCTGGAATGTGGTCGAAAGCGAGACAGATGCACGTTAATAAGACTTAATGTTTTTGTTTTATCACATCACATTACATTTTATTTCATTTATTATTATCGCTTTTCTTATGTTACGATTGACGATGAAACTAAAGAACAGATTTTTTCGCAAATATCATTATGTTTTCTCGCCCTCGTACACACATTTACAGATATAATGGAATACGCTACTAAACTAAACGTTACATTAAAAAAAAATAGGCTATAGTTTCTAAATAAGTTATTCTATAGATGTTTCTGGAAAAATAAGTATTGATCGTTGTTTGAATTTTAACGCAAAATTCATTTATACGATTTAGGTAAGTGTTGCAAATATTGTACGTGCTACGTCATGAACATGATGTTATCTGTTGAAATTGTCTATCTTCCAGTGTTGCCACGAAGTCAAGACGAAATTACTGACTTGATTGCATTCCTGGCATTTCCTGGCAAAATTTAAATATTATATTCCTCGCAATTCCTGGCAATTTTATAGTTGGTTTCTTATTTTGGTGTTTATTACTTTTGTCTCAATATTAATCCAGGTCAGATAGTTTATTTTTTCGAAAAATTCGTCAATGCCTTTTGTGAACGTGATAATTAGGAGAAAAGTAGTAGGAATTAGATGTATATGTAAATTTTATTTGGAATGTGTTGAAAAAAGGGCATGAAAGTGCCGAAAACAGGTTTATTTTACGTTTTCGATGCGAAAGAAAATTTTTTAATACAAAAAATACTACATAATAGCTCGTAAAAAGTCGAAAAAAATGAGTGTTTGACAATTGAAATCGGTCAATAACTTTTTGCACAAAGAATTAGAAACCACTAAATATGGCCATTTTTTGGTATTTAATTACAGGGACTGTAATTATCATAGGAAGTTGGTTCATAGCTTTTGTTGGTACCTACATACTCTAAATATTTCATGCAAAAATATTAATAACTTTTAGTGAAAATGGCGAAAATGTAAAATGTAAAAAAGGTGTTTCCGAAAGACGGCGTGGAAATAGTAAAAAATGGTTATGGAACAATTTTTTAAAAAGCTATTTCTTCCTGATGAAATTCTCTACAACCCTATTATCTTTCAATTTTCGTAAGATTTCGTTTAGTACCTTAAAATCGCATTTGAAAATCGGGCTATTTCTGAATTTTGGACGTTCGTGCGCTCGAGCGAAGGGTAAGGGACGCATGGTAGGGGAAGCGCGATCATTTAACGGCGCTCCAAAGTCCGACTGCGTGAGAAACTTCCCCCACCACGCGTCACTTCCCCTCCGCTCGGACGCCCTGGCAAATTTCTGGCGTTAAGCCAATCCTGGCAAGTTTACTGGCAGGACTCTTTATTCTTGGCAAATGCCAGTAACTACTGGCAAAACGGTTGATCCAGTATCGTATCATGTATGTCATTGTTCAACTCAAAATGTTCGATTTGCTTCCATTGCGAAAAATGGCCTAAGCGATTTTGACCGTTGGTACCAACTCGTTCACATAAAAGTTAGGTTAATTAATTATACTTAACCTACCTTTTCTCGACTGACAACAGTAACAACAATTTAAAAAAATCTTTCCAATAAAATGAGCACGACGCATTGGGGAGAAATTCCAAAACAACCCATAAGTGATTTTTTCATTCCAGATGTCACAGCAGACATAGAAAAATCTATGGACAAATTCTGTTTAGCAGAGTATGACGATGATAGTGAAGTAGAGAAAACAGAACAGATAATGTTAGTAAATGTTTAATTTTCTTATAATAGATTGATTAGGATTATTACATTCTAGTTTGCCTTCGATGGATCCATTGATGTTATACGCAATATCTTTACATAAATACATTAATGATATGACGGAAATGATACGAGTCGCAGAATTAGCAAGAGAAATGTATTTAATTCCACCAGAGGATGCTGCACCACTGATGCCAATAATGCCAGAAATAGATGTGAAACATAAAAGAAATAATCTGAATTATATGCCTAAAGATTTTACGTATGTGATTATAGCATATTGTTTATTATTCTGAAATTTATTGATGTTTTAATATGTAGGCCTTTTACGTGTGGTTGGGAAACAGATGTACCTGAATTGAGTGAAACAGTAGTAAAGAAAATTGTAACTAAATGTATTATCACGATGTTTGCTCACATAGGATTTGAAAGTAGGTTAACATATATTAGTTTTTTTCCAACATGTATACATTTAATCTAACAGTTTAGTAACTGTTCAAATGTGCTTTTAGAGGGCGGAATATTAAAACATAATATTTTTAATCGCAAACTCCTCTATAAAATCCTTATTTTACTATAAGGAACGTAACCAGACTACAATCAAGAGCTCCTTTAAAGGATCGGTCTTTCGGCTGCTGTTTGTTGCAATCGAAGCATTAGCATTTTAATGGTAATATGCAATTATTACACTTAACGCGCCAGGCTTGTAACTTGTAATTCAGCGCATGGCGGGGCACATAGCCCAGAGAGTAGCTGTTGGTTGCTGTCTGGTTACGTTCCTTATAGTAAAATAAGGATTTTATAGAAGAGTTTGCGACTAAAAATATTATGGTTTAAATTAGTAACTGATATTTTATTTGCAAAACAATATTTTATTAATAAAGATTCGTTTCTAGTGAAGAACGAGGCATTTTTTGAGTATATTGTGGAAAGTGTTGGAAAAAAATTTGTATGCTGCACGCTAGTAAAGGCAATCGTATAATAAATAATTATTTTCGATTTTTTAGCCACTCATCAAAGCGTTTTGGATACATTGGGAGATGTTTTGGAGAGTTTTTATAAAAAATTCTGTGGTAAAATTGTTGAAGCAATCGAAGAGGAGGAGAAGGGCAATAAATCGGGATTTCCAGTAAGTATTAAAACATATAAATATACTGCTAACACCAATAAGTGACTTGTAAATTTTGATGTTATAATAAAAGTTACGTACTCGCAGAGTTTGAGGTTTTGGGTAGATGTAGCACTTAACTTTCTATGGTTTCAGCATGTTATAGAAAAGGTGCTAACAGACACAGGACTGGGAGGAGTAAAAGGTCTCAACGATTATTATCAAAACAGGGTCATAAAATATATCGCCGTTTTACAGAAAAGGTGCAAAGAGTTAAACGATCAGTATGCCTTGCTGTTGATTCCAAAAAATCCACCGCCCATTGATAAGTAAGCAAAATGAATTTTATGAGACATTGTAAATTTTCCCCTAATAGCTAAATATTGTATTGGGCAGTTCCAATTACCTGAAGAATCCTCCCTACACTACACTTAACTAGTTCTAAAGTATTTGATTAATAGTTTAATAAAAACAAGAGTCATGTATGCTTATAACCTTGTCCTCTTTTTTTTTCAGGGTCGTTAGAGTGAAAGTAGAAGAAGATGAAGATGTAGTGGAGATGGACAACCCTGAGGTCCATTTCACCGCATTTGATGGTGAGACTTCCGTTTTAGAAACCGGATATCAGTTGTTAAATAGTTTAGAAGCTGAAGAAAAGTAAGTAGTTGAATGGTGTGAATTAACTTTATTAACCTCTCCACAATAAAATTGTGAGAGGTTATTAAAATTGGTTCAAAAACGAAAATTGAGATAACATCAAATCTTTACGTTTTGAGGTCCTAGGAACCCAAAAAAATGGTTTTTGAAAAATGTCTCTGTGTGTGTATGTGTGTTAACACGATAGCGCCGAAACTACTGAACGGATTTGAATGAAACTTTGCGTGTGCGTTTCTTTAGTGCCCCAGAAGATCTGAAAAGGTTTTGGACGAGATCGGATTACGTTTATTGCCGTTTTGTCACACAATTTAATGCTCTATTCGGCTTCAAAGATCCACCGAGTGGGGAGGTTCCAGCCGCTTCCAGTAGCTGCTGATTTTTTTATGATAATTTTAGTTGCCTTTTTTTACTTCTCGTTTTTAAACCATTTTTCCCAACAGTTAGCAATACTAAAATTCCATCACTGTTTCTGTAGTCAATGAATGAATCCTAGTTAAATTTTGGCTTGGAAGAACAAAGGATGGCTGTTATTATTAGTAGGTCTCGAGACATTCTGAACTGCACTTAAGGGTGAAAATATATAGGAATACACTAGCAGGGTACCTGGTTAAGACGTTTTTTTTGCCTGTGTTAGTAATAACAAGTATTCTAAGTAGTGTAAAATATATTTTTTTTCAGCTTGCAAAGCTTGGGAGATACAACAGAAGAAGACATGAGTACGGCCTCGCCTGGTGTAGTTTCTATACCCTCAGAAACAGACATATGCAATCTTTCACCATTTACAAAGAAGAAACGATTTAAATAATTTTTTAACGCATGTAATGACTGTTATGTATTTTGTTTCCTTTATTATATAAGAACCGTCGGTATCAAATGGAGATAGTGTATTGAATTGTATTATATATCAGACTGGTACCTAATAAACCGGTATGAATGTTTATTTTCACTTTTAATCCTACTTATTTTGAACACATAGTAATAATATTTATTGACCATTGAACTTGATAACTCCAACCGTTTTCGAGGAAAGTGCCGTTAAACATTTCAAACATTTTGAAAGACAAATTTAAATTTAATGAAACAAAGTGTATTTATTGGAAAAGTACAAAACGTGTGGGAAAACGAAATCGTAATACTGCTGTTTAATATAGGGAAAACAAACATAATAGTTTACAAATGTAATCTGCCACATATTCTCCTAGGGAACCATGCTCTAGAAAACAAAAACATGCTTGAGAGGACATCAATTACATTTGATACATAATTATGCATATATATATGTGAAACTATTTTTGCAATAATTTGGAAAAGTTGAAGTCCTCAGAGATGAGTTAAATAAAAGATGCAAAGGGGTCAGCCAGAGTACTAACACAATTTTTAAAGAGCAAAGCAGGTAACCCATCGGGGCCGAAAGATAATTTAGATTTTAATTGACATATGCCTTCATAGACATCTTGAACAGATATGTGAAAGCTATTTAGATCCATGACATAATTTATACAGTTGGGAGTAGCACAGCTTTCATCAGAATACACTGAAGAAAAATGCTTCGCAAAAAGTCACACTGAAAAGTAACCATCACTACTTTTGTTCATTATCAAGATGAATATTTGAAGAATCATTTCTAAGATTTCTTAAATTATTTATGTGCTTCCAAAAAAGGATAGATCATTAATTAAATTCTTCATTCTTTGAATAATCGTTCTACATTCATATCTGAGGTATGAAAAATATTGATATTCTGCAAAATTATTTCTTTCCGTGAATGTCTTATGGGCTATTATTTTATTAATTGCAACTTGCTTAAGGTATGGTGAAAACCAACTATTGCCCAAAAAAATGGGGCGAAATTTGTTGATTTGGATGCAATAATTCAAAGCGGGCTGAAATTTTGGGAACAGCCTTATATTGTGGTACTTTTTAACATATCAAAAGTCCCCAGCCGTAGACGCCGGCGGAGAGGAGGAGGGAGAAAATATTTTTAAAAAATCGTTTTTTCGCCAAAAACTAGGAAAGTATCAATTTTACTGTAAAATATGTGCACATGAAAATCATAGATAGATAGATATTTATTAGTTCTCGAAAAAAATACCCTTACGATGTAGAACATGTCTAAAATTTACAAATATAAAGCATAATAGTGTATAAAACATAATAAATATTACATATACAACAACTACATTAAAGTTACAGTTATAATAATAAAATGCAATATGCCTAATTGGCGCAGAAATGAGGATCACTATAAAATTCTCCAATGCTGTAGTAGGCCTTCTTTATTAAGACGTTATACAGTATTGTTTTTAACTTTTCTACTGGATGATTTCTGATTGGAATTGGTAATTTATTATAGATCTTTATTATGGAAAATTTCACATTTTTTTGCAAGTAAGTATATTTCATTCTGTCACTAATCAAGTCAGACTTATTTCTGGTGTTGTGGCTGTGCTGCCTATCACAGTTCTCAAGAAGGTCCCTGTTATTACAGATAAATATCACAGATTCATAAATGTAAATGCATGGTAGGGTAAGTATTTTGTTATTTCTGAAGTATATTTTACAGGATTCGCGATTTTGTAATTTATAGATATTTGTTATACACCTCTTTTGTAATGTAAAGATACGTAACATATCTGGAGAATTAGCCCAGAAGATGATTCCATATCTTATTCTGGATTGTATATAAGAGTGGTAAGCAATTAGGGCTGATTTGGCATTAATCATGTTTGAAATCACTTTCAGTGCATAACAGTATCGTGCTAGGCAGCTGGCAAGCGTTTCAATATGGCATCGCCAATCTAAGCGAGAATTAATGTGAATCCCCAAGAATTTCACACTGTTTACAGTAGTGATCTATTTATTCCCATTAGAAACTATCAACTCATTATTTTTCAGACCGTAATCAAATTTTATTAATTGGGTTTTATTTGTGTTAAGTAAAAGATTATTTGCAGCAAACCAACTTTCTAGTGTTTCAAATGTAGAAAAAATATTTTGATCGAGATTTATTGTTGATTGGTAATTAAAAATTAAAGAAGTGTCATCGGCAAATTGAATCACATCCTCATTAATAGCGCAAGAGAGATTGTTGGTGTAGATAAGGTAAAGGAGGGGGCCCAGTACAGAAACTTGAGGAACACCCCTTTTAACAGTGATGCTCTCTGATCTTATGAGTACTCCATCTTTATCACGTTCAACCACTCTTGTACCCTATTTCGAAGATACGACTCTATTAATTGCAGCGATACCCCTCTTACCCCATAACATTCCAGTTTGTTTAGTAATATTGAATAATCAACACTGTCAAATGCTTTAGATAAATCTAAACACATTAGAAATGTAGTTTGACACTTATTTTGTGAGTCAATAATTTTACACAGAGCTTGATATATAGCGGTGATTGTTGATTTATTTTTCCTAAACCCATGTTGTGTTGGGGATAAAACATTAAAGTGATTAAAAAAACATATTAATCTGCTGTAAATAATTCTTTCAAATATTTTGCTGATGTTGCTATGAGCAAGTATTTCTTTTTTATTATAAATTATGATTTTCCTGCAAGAAGTGTGCATAACCACAGTATGAAACGACTTAGAAATGCTCATAGAATTACTTCTAATACTTCAAAGTGAAAAAATATTATTAAATGTACTTTTTGTGCTTCAAATGTGACAAAAATTGCCTGTTTGCTAAAAATTAACTGCATTTTCAATCGTCAGTTCCTTGTCGCTACTTATTGAAAATCATACATAAAAAAGTGTTTTTTGTAGGAAATTTTGTAAGCTTTCATTTAGGACTTATGAAATTTTGTCGCAAAGTCAAAAAAGACGATAAGATATTCAAAAAAATGATATTGGTTAAATTTTCTGAAAAAAAAAACAGTTTTCAAGAACTTTTTTTTAAAAGAAAATATACCTTGCGATCGACTTATGCTATTGCATTACTTTTCATATGTATATAAACTTATAAAAATGGGTCAAAACCAATTTTTATAAAATTGTTATGCACAGTTCTTGCGGGGAAATCTCAATTTAAAATAAAAAAGACATTCCTGCCCATAGCTTTAAACAGCTATAACTCGTGAATCATTCATCGTGTGAAGGTCACTTGGAGCTCATTTTACAGATAATCTAATTCTATTCAAAAATCCTTTAGCGTCATTATTGCCTAAAGCCAATCAAAAAATAGCCATTTGTCAAAATGCACTTGAAAATGACTATTTCTCCGGCTTTTCCCTTTTATCTCCATTCACTCGTTACCAAAACGATTTTATACATACACCAACATATTCAAAATTTGATTCTCTTTAACTTTCAATAGATACACTATATGCGTAAGATCTATCGTTTTCGAGTTTTTATCGATTTTATCATGAAACAAATGTTCTGATAGCGCGCTATAAAGATGTTTAAAAATTCATTGTAAAACAAATTTACAGCAGTATACATTACATCATAAAAATTATCAAGAGCAATATCGAGATCATCATCACTAAGAATATATTGTTGTCTAAATAACTCAATAAATAAACGCCTGCACCACATTTATTCATTCTGAAAAAAACACAGTTATTTGAAGGTATGGAATTTTCTCTTTTTTTGACCGGTATTCAGAGGCGCTGAGGACATCACAAAGAACCCGGCTTAAAATACCTTAACCTCTATGGACGAGAGAAAACAAATTTATTACTGTTTAAAAATATTTATTTATATATCTTACAAGTTGATCGTTCTATAAAATTATTGAAAAGACATATAAATATTTTTTACTACAAAATGATTTGTATTTTAATACCACACACAATGGCTATCAGAAAATACTAATTTACTACACAAATTAAGTACATTTTAGTTTATTTACTTTAAACTTACAAAATAAAATCATTTGAACAATGCCTTAGCGTAGAAAAGCCAAGTTAAATTTCCGTTGTAAATTTGAGTTACTTTAATACCGAGGCTTACAAAAAATATAAATACAATGTGTTACTATTCAAAAATAACAAATTGAGACAAACTGACAAGTTAAAATTATAGTAAAAACGTCAACGTAGAAGAATAAACAATAAAACGTTTTATTTTATTATGAAATCAAATACAGATATAGTGCTATATATAGTATATATGCTATATATAGTATATGCATATATATATAGTATGTGCTATATATAGTATATGTATATATATATAGTATATGTGCTATATATAGTATTTATATATATATAGTGATATAGTGCCCAAGATATAGTGCTATTTTTTTTTTCATGTTAGATTTGAAACAGCAGAATATCACTTAGTTGTTTATTCTTCTACGAAAATGTAAACAGAGCTGTGTGCATTTCTATTCCGTTAAAATTATGACAACAAAATCACTAAACACAACACATACAAATTAAAATCGAGTCTATACACCTATAAATTACGCAACTGTGCATATATAAGTCTTTTCTATGTTAATATTAAAACATACTTGTATAAGTTCACTTAAGACATGCTAAGAACAAGTTAAAACAACGGCGAATTTTAAGATGCCTATATCACATAGTTTTAACTTGTGCGAGAATGAATAAGTGTTCAATTTTACATATTAATAAAAAGGTATATTAAAACACTACAGACAACACATACAAATTAAAATTCAAGTCTATACATTTACAAGATATGTAACCGTATATAAAAGTATAAAAGCAATTTTTTTTTTACGTTAATGTCAAAACATACTTGTATACATTCATTAAAAACAAGTTAAAACACTGGCGAAATGTTCCTATATTTTTAAAATCTAAATGAACAATTTTCGATCACAGGTTTAAACTTGTGCGAGGCGGTTTACCTATCAAATTTAAACTAAAAATTAGTTCAACAGGTAAACCTTTACGGTTAGTCTATCTTGTGTTTTCTTTTTTTTCCTTTCCTTTGAACTACAGTAAACCCAGAATCCGCCTCATTATCGACCAAACTCATTTTTGCCATCATCGGTACCTAGAAAAAAAAAAGATTTTTGTAGCAATTCGACCTTTTAAACACTATCATTTCGATAGTGTGTAGGTGGTAGAACACGCGTTTGATAATGCAATTCAGTGTCACACTGGCCTATTTGGCCAAAATACAGGCTGAAAGACTTTGGTCGCTGGCCTTTTGGAATACTTTATCCAATGAATATTATTCTCTCTCCCTCCCCCCCCTCTCTCTCTAGACCATTTTGGTCGTTCTTGATGAGTATATCTCGGTATGTGTAGGTCCAAAAAAATTTAAAAAAATTGAGGCTGTTTGTTGTGATATAGGCTATCAGCGGTTACAATATGAAATTTTGATCTGCACACATAACCTCAAAAAAAATAAAAACTGAAAAACTGCTAAATTTTGTTTTTTTGGTTATAACCGGATGTTTTAATTGAAATTTCAGAAATTATACTTTATAATGCGAACAATAACTGATTAAAATTTCAATTCAAAATATCTAATACAAGCCTCAAAAACTGACTTCAAATTTTAAAATTGATTGGCCAATAACTTTTGTGCATCGCATCGTATGATGTTCTTTTTTTTTTAAATATAGGTTTTTTATGCACTTTATGATGGTGAACAAGAAAAAAATTTAAACTTGTGAAAAAAATCGATTTTAAATTTTTATTCATACACAAATTCAATTATTCATTAGATTAAAACATAATTTTTCAGTCGTAAACTCCTCTGTAAAATCCTTATTTTACTATAAGGAATGTAACCAGACTGCAACCAACAGCTACTCTCCGGGCTATGTGTCCCGCCGAGCGCTGAATTACAAGTTACAAGCCTGGTGCGTTAGGTGTAATAATAACATATTACCAATGGAATGCTAATGTTTCAATTGCAACAAACACCAACCGAAAGTCTGATCCTACTTAAAGGAGCTCTCGTGCCAGTCGTCCCACACCCCTTGCAGACTGCAGTTTCGAACTGTTGGCTCTCGTCAGTGCAAGATGGCATGTGACGACCGAGACGGGGATCCTTTGACCATTTGGTACATCTCGGTATCTTTAGGATAGCCACATGCAAAATAATCAGCAGGCGCCATCTAGTGGCACGAGAGCTCCTTTAAGTAGGATCAATCTTTCGGCTGGTGTTTGCTGCCATTGAAACATTAGCGTTCTGTTGGTAATATACAATTATTACACTTAACGCCAGGCTTGTAACTTGTAATTCAGCTCTCGGCGGGGCACATAGCCCGGAGAGTAACTATTGGTTTCATATATTTAAGTTTTAGGTTTAATGTGAATCACGAAAGATTTTCGCCCCTTAACTTTGTTATTAAAAAAAAAATAATAAAGATTTTTCTAGAAATTTTACCTAAAAGCGAACACAAGACAAGTGCAGAAACTTTTCTCCCCCTCTATGCTGCATCTGTTAACACCTAAGTGGAAAGAAAAAAATGGCTTTTTGTTTAAAATACTAAAGGGTAATATGCAATTTGTATTGAAAAAAAAAACATGATTACTACCAACGACGAAATATTTTGTAAAAAGGGAGGACCTACTGCAGCATAAAACATTAATCCTTAATTTAAAAATTACTGGTACTGAATACCTAAAAAAGTATTACAGTACATTAAAAATACTCCAAGTAACAAAAAATTAAAAGTATTTAGAGTACTTCACGGAGCAATTACTTTGTACTGGTTACTTAAATTTCAAGTGAAATTATTTAATACTTTAAGTACCTTTTTAAAGTATTTGTACTTAATACTGAGAGTAATACTAAAAATTTGGACTACTTGTACTGGGTACTGGGAATACTTTTTAAAAGTACTTGTCTCAACTGTGGTGCAACTTTCGAAATTAAAATGCGTACAGAAAAGTAAAAAATAGATATATTACCAATGGTTGACTGTTACTAGTTTGTAGTTTTTCTTTAGTAGATTTACTGTCCAGTTTAATTCTTTTTTCACCATTATTATTATTATTAATTTTATCATCGTCATCGATCGACGGTTTATTTTCATCGGCAGGCCTAATGACCGACGATTGAACCTCCCAGGCCGACCTAAGGATGGTAGGAATCTCAAGGGCCGACCTAACGGTACTCAGTCGTTGGTTTCCATTAACAACTGTAAAGAGCGATGGTTGAGTTTTAGGAGGTTTACTGGTTCTGGTCGGTGCTTCTTTCCTCTCACAATGCTGTTTGTACTCTAGGTTATTCAGCTTTTGGCGTTGTGTGAATCTAAATTGCTTTTTTGTAGCAGGCGGTGCAATATCTAATCGAATGAGAACGCCGTTTTCCTTACAATACTCTTGGGGATTATATGTTGGGACGTTCTCCTGCAAAATATAAAGCAAAATTATGTCATCCGTACTAATGGCCAATTTTGGTCGTATAGATAAAAGTGAAAGCTGACATGGTATATTTATAAATTGAGTTAAATAGATATTTGATATTTTCGTTATTCTTAACTTGAAATTAGATTTTGTTATGTGTATAGACATAGAGTTTTAATGTATTTGAAAAATGATGTAAAAGTCTTATATTTTACAAAATCTCTATCAATAACAAAAAGAATATCATTTTCATACTATTTTATCATTTTTCTAGAAGCTGCGGCTCAAATTTCTTGAATATGTTTGAGAATTGGTGTGAAAATGTAACAGATATCTCCTGTTCAGTCTTGATAGATGATTTTAACATTAATTGGTTGTCAAATACAACCTACCGTCTGTCTATTTTATGAGGGTCATCAAATATTCCACTTAATATCTATTGCAGAAGAATAAAGTTTTAGAAATAGTTATCCCATTGTTTTGAGATATATTTCAGTAAAAAGAAATTTGAATCCATCCCAAGCAACACCAAATGGTTTAATAAACTTTTGATTTCGTTTATACGACTGGTATATATAATGTTTATCGCAACTTATATTCAACGTTCGAATGTCCACGCTACAAACGTATATATTTGTCTTATCATATATTAAATATAGACGTTTTAAAAAAACGTATATATATGGTACATCATATTCTAAATATATACATCTTAATAAAACGTTATATTGTTGTCACGTCATATACGAGATATATACTTTTATGTGGAACCTCAAATAAACGTATTCCATATACGTCGATAATACGTATGATGTAAATGTTTTTCTCACAGTTATGAAAAACCTTTTCTCCAGTTGCTGATATACGTGTAATAAACTTTTATTATCCACTGTAATTTATTTTTTATAGTGTTGCTTCAGCTTATCCAACTTTTTTTGGCAATTCCAAAATTTAGGTAATATATTCAGAGAATATAAATATTTGACTTCGCGTAAGGTGAACATATTTCAAATTAAAATTATAGAAGTTTCAAAGCCCCATACAGCTGGTGAATTATATAGTTAAAAGGAAATTAGACGTAATCGTAAATTATAATTACTTTTATTTAAATTTTTTTTCTTTTGAAAATCTGAACTTTTTCTGAAGAATTTAGTTTTTGTCAAAAAATTTAGAATAAAGAGATAGAACATATGGAGATTTTTTAAAGGGAATCCACCCTTGTATCTTTGTTAATGAATATACGCTATAAATTAAGTTCTTTAGACCTTTTTTATATTGTTTTATAAACTAAGAGCTTATTTAATAAATGATTAAATAGTTTCCATCACTTTATTTTTACCAAAACTACCCTGACTTTCAAAATTTAAATGGGAAATTCTGTTATACAGTATTGTAGACTAATTGATTTCAAATAACTTTGCAAGTCAAATCATGTCCTAAATCAGAAATCAATTGCTACTTACGATAAAATTGTTAATATATATTGCTGCATAACAATAATACGATGACATTGAAACAAATTAATTTCTAAGTGCCTTATATTGTAAAATATAATAATTTTTCTTTAATTATAACAGGGAAATTAGAATTAAAGTATTTTTTGACTTGCGATACATTTCCCTTTGCAAAATTATTTAGAATTGATCGATCTACAACACTATAAAAAAGTTAGAACGTACCCGTTTTTAAATTCGAAAATTAATGTTATAATCTCCAATTTTTTAAAAGTACATATTTTAAACCTCCTATATCTATATATAACTACTGATATCAAGGAAAAATTATTCAATTGCATATATGTATGCAGATAGTAATTTTTTAAAAATATTTATTATTTAGTACTAACTTTTTATGTTATATTAAGCTTTACCTATTCTGTGGGATTGACTAAATACGAAATACGTAAAACTATTTTATCATTTACTATTTCACCCTTGCGGACCTAGGACGGCTTTTGGCAAGCTTCAACCAATCTTGAATCGACCCTCTAATTTTATTGTCACTGCTCTCACCCACGCCTTCAACGCTAGCCATGCAGAGTTTTACGCCTTATGTGTTAAAAAAAAAGTAGTTACTATGACATCACTCAGATAAACAATAATTCTTACCAATCACAAGTTGGTTCATTCTTGTAACGTTAACCCACTACAACGTGATAACTCAAGGATAAGGGCGGCTCATCAACATAACACTTGTTGAATTTCAATCGAAGAATATATACGCAAAAACAAACAAGTCAATATTCTTTGTTTCGATCATAAGACCACACTACTAAGGTTGACTACTACCACACGAAACAGCAATTAACACGACGATCCCCGGTTGCTCACGAGCTGTACTGTTGAGACAATGAGAGAGATGCATATATTTATGAGAAATGCTTATGTATTATGCAACAAAGACAACAATACTAACCCGGTTGCTGGCGATTGCGCAATCGATGCAGATTGATATACGTTTAAAAACCGTATATTATAAACTGCAATATTACTGAACAAATATTTTCATTATCATCTATCTATAACAAATTTTGATTAATGTAAATATTTTCCTCATATTTACAGATATTGTTATAGTCTTTGAACTCTTAGTTGCAATTGTTTATGACATGCCTATAAAAAATGTAGCGCAAATACATATTTATCGTATACATTTAAAAATCTAAAAACTATAATATGGCTGAAAAAATGCAAGTAGTGTCAATTTCACCAATTTACAATTTAAACATTTGACGGAAGTGTAGTCTCAACTCTCAATTAATTATTTCTCAAATATTCTGCGTTACTCCAAAAATTTTCGGAGAAATACATTTACAATATACGTAGAAAAATCGTTTATGAAATAAACGCTGATAGACGTTGATTAAATATACGATAACGAAATTTAAACCATAATTTCATATAATAAACGTTTATTAAACCATCATGTGTTGCTTGGGATAGCCTACTTTGTGAGATATATATTACAAAAACCTGCAAAATAGGAAAACCATAAACTGTTATAGCTTCCTTATTTGAGGAGATACAAAAAAAGTTACAGGAATGAAAGTTCACGGCAAAGACAATAAGGATGATAATGTGTATCAAAAAATTCTAAAAACGCAGTTGGCTTTGACATATGTCCTTGTGCAAAAATGAAAAGAACAAATCTCAAAGTAGGCCATGATATTTCCGTTTTTTTCTCTTTCCAACGAAATAAAACATGTCACAAAAATGTTAACTGATAGTGTCAATATTTAATATTTTACGAAAACCACAATTCATATCATTGAACCGTAAAAATCAGCTATGCCATGATTAGCGAAAAACAATGTACACTGATTGTCACTGTTGTATGTTGTGTTGCCGAGTTCTAAGACAAGTTTTATATAACAATAATAATAACGAATAATAATAACAAATTCAATATGATTACCATTTATTGTCAGTGCAATTTTGACGCTGAGATGGCAGTCACAGTTTACGGAGATAGATTTCCAGATTAAGGTACTTCAGACACGAGTTTAACTTAACTTGTCAAGACGGTTACACATCCTAGAGACTAGTGGTAGTAGATATAAAAAATTTAATTTTTACAAATATTGATAATTGTACATACTGAGTCAACGGAATTAGACAAGTCATAGTTTCTAGGGTTTTTAAGGTATGGTACTCAAACTTGACAGGGAGTAATATATACCAAAAAGCTGCCAATTTTTCATTATTTGACACCAATTTTGAAATTTTAAATGGAACACCCTGTATATCTTACATTTTTGTCGAGTTCCATTCCTTCAAAACACTAGAAACTATGGCTTGTCTAGTGATTTTGTTAACACCCAGTATATATATTAATTTATGCAAACTCTATTTACATTTATTATTACTATCTTTTTATATTTTCCTGTCTTGTGGTTATTCTTTTTTTTTTTTGTTTTGTAAATTGTAAATTAGCTTTTGTTAAATAAAGAGATATTATTTTAGACATTTATGTCACTAAAGCTATTTTAGGCATTATACACATTCCAATCAATACAAGAAGGTTTCTATATTTAATATAGTTAGTTATTGTCTATAAAAATAAATTTACAGTAGATTTTTTACAACAGTTATTTATATCACTTTTTTTATTTCTGTTAGTTTATCTTTTTTCAAGAGATTTGTTTTAACTTCGTCCTATGGCTTTTTTAAAACTGTTCCTATATGATTTCTTTTACTGATTTTTTTATGTGGGGCCTTGTATTTGAACATAGATATTAAAAATATCTACTAAATTTATTTCGTCTAGTTTATACAACAATTTTATAAAAATAAAATATGGCTTTAACTCACATTATCCCACAACTGATCTGCGCTCACATCGATATTATGGATAGGATACCTGCCAGCTACGGTCCTTTCTTCCTCAGTCGGAGGCACCACAAACCAGTGTCTGCTGGGACAGGTTGCGTGGTGATACTGAAAAATCAAATTAAAAAGCAATTGACTTTGAATATACCTACTTAAGTTTAAGAAATACTCACTTGTACTTCTTGTGCTGGAATCTTATGATTTACATTGTAATTGCAGGTTTTGAACTTCAGGTCAGGGTAGCTTTTCCTGCACTTGACCAAGTGTGTATTGAATCTAAATTCTGCAACCATGTGAGATGAGTTGTATGGGCACTGAATCTTATTGTCACTAAAAAATATTTATTGTTTGTTTTTATTTTTTAAATACAGTGTTCATAAACTTACAGCCATTTTTCTTCCATTTTTGCTGACGAAATTTTCTCGTATTAGAGGTGGAGGTAAAATTTGAGGTTGGCCTTAGACAAAGAATTTGTCATAAGATTCCAGATTTCAATTTGAGCACACTAAAAATATAGAACTTTGCTAGGAACCTGCCCAGAACATCAAAAGAAAGGAAATGAATTGAGAAGTAGTTGGTGGGGTTTAGATAAGAAAAATTTTGAATTGCGGTGGTGGGGATTTAATGCAAGTGCCTCCATCTATGAAGATAATGAGGTAATATCTAATATGACTAGAAAGATCCTTCAAAAAATAACAGTAAATCAACCAATATCCATAAAAGGCAAATGAAAATAAATATATGGCTACAACAAAAAACCAAACCCTCACTTGCAAAATGGAACTATTATAAACAAGTTCGAAATGCTATAAACCATGCCCAATCCGCTGGAAAATGTGCTTATTTTAATCATATTGCTAGAAACAAAAATTCTAAAAAGCTCTGGGGTGAGCTTAAGTTGCTAAATATTACGTCCAGTAATAAATCACAAATACCTAGCAATTTACTAGACCCTGATACTATCAATAATTATTTTATATAGTATCCCTCAAAATAACAGTATTGTAGGTGTCTTGAATTATTATAGCCAAAATAAGAGTTCAATTTCAGCTTAGTTTCCACTCAATATATTCAGAGTTCTTTGTAGCTTAAAAAAAATTTTTCTGGATCTGATTCGTTAAGCATTTATTTTATTAAATTGTGTTGCTCGTACTTACTAAACTTCTTAACTCATATTATTAATAGTTTGTTTATCGAATGCCCGCTTCCTTCTGCATGGAAAGTTGCTCTAGTAACTCCCGTCCCGAAAAAAATAATCCGAAAGCATATTCAGACTTAAGACCTATCAGTATTCCCACAGGATTGTCAAAGTTGGCAGAAAAAATAATTGAGATCCAGCTTAGGGAACAGGTTGATACTTTTAACATAGTGTCAGCAATCCAGTCAGGTTTTAGAGCTGGTTATAGTTGCTCCACAGCTTTAATGCATATAACGGATGATGTTGTTGAGGCCACCGATCAAAGTAAATGTACTAGATTTTAGTAAGGCGTTCGACGCCATTGATCACGAATTGCTCTTGACAATATTAAAAGCATGTGGTGTTAATAATACAGGTTGTAAACTGCTCAAGTCATATCTTGAGGGACGCTCACAAATGGTAAGAATATCCGGTAAACATTCCCAGTCAAGGAAGATCAATAAAGGTGTTCCGCAACGTTCTATTTTAGGCCCCCTGTTGTTTACAATTTACACATCTTAATTTGAAAATTTTGTTAAATCCTGTTTGGTTCATATGTATGCAGACGATACCCAAATTTATATTCTTTTTATGCTAAGGATTATAAAGCTGCTGTTTATCGGACATTTCTTTGCAGCATTAACTCATTTTAAATCCATTAAAATCAGCTTGGCTTTTATTCGGTAAGAAGCCTAATTGATATTGAAATAAGTGGATGTCGTTCAGAATTTTCGCAATATGCTCAAAATTTAGGATTAATTTTAGACACAAGTTTAAGATTTAGAGAACAGTTTTGTAATTTATACAAAAAGCTTACTCTATCCCCTCTCCAGTGACGAGCATCAATGCTATACTTTCTCTTTCATTATTATTAATATATTTATTTGAGGGAAGTTGAAAATACTGTCCAAGTATAGTTCAACTAAACTTCTACATAAAGGTCAAATTTCAGAAAGTATGTACATCATCTTTGATACTCGCTGTTCATGAATCACTTCACAATTATCCAGTCAGAATAAACTGACATGTCATTGGAATAATAAATATTCTGAAATAAAACAGTTTTAACTCATTATTCAAGGCAAATTTAGCTTTAATAATAAACCCCTTCGTCTAAGATCAAATGCTCTTATTATAGCTTTTATCAAGCTCTCTACCCCTCCACGGATAACTTGGTAAGTTCTTCATGATTAGTTTTATAATAGCTTTAAGCATTTAACTTTGACTACCTCCTAAAGATCGTTATTCTTTGGGCCCTTTTTGAGTTTATTAGACTTCTATGACTACTATCATAGAAATATATATTTATCAGTAGTTATAAAAACAGTGCCTATGAAAGTCCCGTATGCTATTAAAGAAGTTGGGAGGGGCATACTCATTAAAAAATTAAGGAAGATGACGGAGACAAAAAAAAATCGTTATTTTATTCGATTATTTTTACCATACTTACCACCTACAGTGCTCTACAGGCAAGAAGATAATCATATAGCATTCATTATCGACATCACCATGCACAAAGTGGTATTGCCTTTGTCGATGTACGACATATTTTGTATATTGTATTCAGGGTTAGTAAAAATATGGCGAATCGATGACGCCAAAGGTTAAAAGAGAAAGTTTATCATGAAAAGGCTATTCCCCCACTTAATTGATCATACTATGAGAACCACACAAGTAAGGCTTTTGTATTTCTTTCATAAACAGGGAAAACTTGGGATATACACAGACTTCACTAAAGCATTTGACAGACTTGATCATGGTATTCTATGTTCAAAATTTCAGAAGTGTGGCTTCTCAAGAAATTTGTTGTTTTTTTTTTCAAATCATATCTGGAGAATAGACACCACCATATCGAATACTATGGTCAACGGTCTGCTGAATTTGTATCTACTTCAGGTGTACTTCAAGGGTCTGTGTTAGGCCCATTATTCTTTAACATCTTTATTAATGACATTGCAGTTGAATTAGGTGTTGAGTGTCTTTTATATGCTGACGATATGAAATTGTATAATAAAATAAATGATGAAAGTGATTGTGTGGCTTTACAAAATGGTCTAGATAAAATCAGTGAATGGTGTAACTTAAACAAATTGCAGTTAAATATACGAAAATGTAATACTCTTACATTTACTAACAAACATCAATATATCGAATTTAATTATAGCTTAGAAAATTCAGTGCTCGCACGTCCATCAACATATCGTGACCTCGGTGTAACATTTGACAGTAAACTATCATTTAATTGTCATATAAATACAATCACAAATGAAAGCTTTAGAACATTCGGATTTATAATAAGGTGTTCCCACGACTTTAATGACATACACACTGAAACTACTATATCAATCTTTTGTTCGATCCAAATTGGAATATTCGTCAATAATTTGGTCTCCTCACTATAACATACATATACAAAACATAGAGAGCATTCAGAGGCGCTTCTTAAAAACATTATGCTATAAGGAAGATGGTGTTTACCCTGCTATTGGTTTTCCTCATACTACACTTTTAAATAGATTTTCATTTTCGAGCCAAGCGACACACAGAACTATAGCACAGCAAATATTTCTTTTTAAAATATTACATAATATAACAGATTGCGGCGCTATATTGAACTCATTAAATTTTCGAACACCTAGACCCGGTTCTAGGCAAAACTCACTATTCTATCTGCCGAATTCCAGAACTGTTTCTCGCCACTATATAAAATGTGTGAAAATTATAATAATCTTCAAGACCGGTTTGATATTTTCCACTGCAATGTAGCTGAGATGATGATTCTTGGCACTGCAGTAAGTAAAAAACAGGAGGACTGGTTCAACGATAATGAAGCTTTTATACAAGAACTTCTTGACCGCAAACATATTGCCTTCCAAAACGCTATCAACCACCCCAACGACTCATCAAAAGCAGAAGCTTTTACCCAATCTAAGTATGAAACGCAACGCGAAATCAGAAGAATAAAGAACGAGTGGTGGGCAAGCAAGGCCAGAGAAATTCAAAGGTACGCCGATTCACACGACTACAGGAATTTCTTTCAAGGAGTAAAAGCAGTGTACGGCCCCAGTCGGAAAAATATGTGCCCTATTAAAGATTTAAATGGAAATCTCCTCAAAGAAGACCAGGAAATAAGAGCCCGATGGAAAGAACACTACTCTAACATTCTTAACAAGCAAAGTCAAGCCGATCACGATATTATAAATCTTATCCCTCAATATGACACCTTCGAAAACTTAGATAAACCACTAACAACGGAAGAGATCTTAACCGCCATTGGGCAGCTAAAAAATAACAAATCTCCCGGCGCCGACTCACTCCCAGCTGAGATTTTTAAAGCTGTGTCGTCAGAACTCATACCCTACCTCAAAAAACTGTTTGATGTCGTGTGGGAAAGTGGTCAAGCTCCGCAGGAGTTTCGTGATACACTTTTAATCAACCTCTTCAAAAACAAAGGGAGCGCTGCAGACTGTGGAAATTACAGGGGTATAGCTCCCCTGGCTGTTGGAGGGAAGATACTCACTAAAGCGATGGCAAATAGGCTAACACCTGTTATGGAAAAGTTACTTCCTGAAACACAGAGTGGCTTTAGACCAAACCGAGGTACATCGGACCTAATCTTCACACTTAAACAGCTTCAAGAAAAAGCACTCGAACATCAAGGAGAAATTCACATGGCCTTCATTGATTTAACCAAGGCGTTTGACTCGGTGGACAGGGAAGTGCTCTGGAAAATTATGCTCCTCTTAGGTATCCCTAGAAAATTTGTGGAAGTATGTCGCAGTCTACATACAAACAACAACGCCCAGGTTATGTATAATAATGAGGCAACCGAACCTTTCCAAACCCTCACTGGAGTTAGGCAGGGATGTATCTTGGCACCCCTACTTTTTAATTTGTTTACCACTGCCCTAACAATTATGGTTGACAACAAACTGACAGTCAGAGGTATAGGTCTCAGATACCGTTCTGATGGCGGTCTCTTTAACATAGGGCGCTTTAGAGCTTTCACGAAGACACGCACACGATTTATTTGTGATCTCCAGTATGCGGATGACTGTGCACTTTTAGCCTCTACGCCGGAAGAGCTTCAAGAACTTTTAGATGTTTATGCCCAGAGCTATGATTCCTTGGGACTTAAAATCAACATTGGAAAGACTAAGATTATGTCAACTCCTCATCAAGTGAACCAAATAGACATTACACTTAACGGAAATTCTCTTGAAGTGGTGGATCAGTTCAATTACTTAGGCAACGTTGTTAATGATAAAGCAAACATGGACAGCGAGATTCGCAATAGAATTAACGCTGCATCTAGAGCACTCTGGGGACTTAGAGAGAGAGTATTTGACAACCACGACCTTGCTTTGTCAACGAAAATGGCTGTCTACAGAGCAGTTGTCATTCCAACACTGCTATATGGATGTGAAAGCTGGGTCACTTACCGTCGTCATGTGAAAGAATTAGAACGTTTTCAGCAAAGACACCTCAGAAGTATGATGAAAATCCGTTGGTTCCATCACATATCAAACGTGGAAGTACTCAGGAGAGCAAACAGCCTTCCAATTGAGGTGCTTATTTCAAGAGCACGCCTAAGATGGGCAGGTCACGTTCATCATATGCATGATAACCGCCTTCCTAAATGTACACTTTATGGTGAATTGCTAAGCGGTAGAAGAAGGCGTGGCGGTCAACGAAAGAGGTTCAAAGACGTTCTCCATGAAAATCTAAAATCCTGCGGTATTCCAGACGAGCAATGGGAACAACTTGCAGCGGACAGAACCGAATGGCGAGGGGTTGTGGCCAGCTATCAAGGAAATGTTGCTGCAAGAAGGCCGAATCCAAGACCTAACTAGGTCTATGTTTGTCCTGACTGCGGTCGACATGCGCTCTCCCGAATTGGCCTCTATAGCCATAGTCGTGTGCACCGTAGATGAATGGGAATTACAATAGACTAAAACTTTTACTTGTTTTTATTACACACAATCTATCGACTGTAACATTTTTTATACTCGGACTCGAGTAAAGGCTAATAAAAAAAAGGTGAGATAAAAAGATTAATTGCATAAATTTAAACTTTATTTCTATTTTTAATTATCTGATATTCCTACATTTCTTTTTCTTATATTTTGTGAACATTTACTTGTAATTTCCTGCCCAGTAATTGGAATCTTCTGTTGGGCAGTGTATTGTTAAATAAATAAATAATCATCTCTATTTTACGTGACGTTGTTTCAACATTGGAATTTCCTTTGACAATCTCAATATTTCCATACTGGAAGGCTGATGGATACTAGACATCACAAAAGTGTTACAAGTTTACACAAACGAATTTAATAAAAAAAAAAAGATAAATTTTGCTAATAGAAAATATTTATTTCTATGTTAAACATACGGACAATCTGAACATTTAAGTAGTTATAATTATATAACAAAATAAATATTTATAAACGATAACAGTTAGACAGTATTATGATGTTATATACACATTCTATCACAAAAAATTGCAGAGTACGAGCTGAAAGCGGTCGAAGTCAGATGTTTGTCACTCGCTTTAAACGTCGGTAAAGGTGAATATCACATCAACATAAAAGATTTGCTAGAAGGGTAAGCACATCTTGACTTCTTCCAATTCCATCTGGCTCTAACAGTGATTTTTAACGTTAGTAAATATAGAAGAATTAACTAAAGACAAACAGAAAGTATTATTCTTACACTACATTAAGTAAAAATATCCAATTAAATATAACATATAGTTTCACATTTTCACACTATACCTGGATTTTTGTTAAAAAATCATTTATCGTAAAAATGGGAATAAAAAGCAATTTGAACATTCTAAACACGATCTGCAAGCTTGACCCTATTTTTTCTCAATTCTTGGCTATTATTTAATTTGTGTCTTTATAATGGTGTACGATCGTGTCAAAGCAGAATTCAGTGAAAATATGAAACTTTAATTTTTATCGGAAAAATTAGCTTTTTAAGACACTTTTATCACATACAAAGAATACAATTAAAAAACTTAAGAATATTTGTATTTTTTCTTAAAAAATACTATATGCCCCGATATTATCGATACCAACTGAAATATATCTGTGTGCGGTGCTGGCTCTCCAAAATTCTAGAAATTTATGTCAAAAAAGAATTACTTGGGCTCAGCTGCAAGTTTTCGGGTTCTGTGCTTTTTTAAAGTAGCGCTTGACTGGGCCTGAGCATTTTTTCCGTTCTGGTTCAAATACAGCAAAATGATGAAAGAAATGCACACACACTACTTAAAGAAAAGTTCGTGAATGGTGCTTTAAACCACAGCCAAGCATTTTGTTTGTTAAAGACAGAAGAATGCCTGTTGACAATCATACCACACCCTCCAAAATGTCTTGACCTCACCCTCTGTGACTTTTTGCGAATTCCCAAAATGACACTACCATGGGCAATACAATAACTGAGTAGAGCAAAGTCACTTGACGCAATCGTACCTGTATATACTGAACGCTTTAAATCATCAAGAAAACGCTGAGGAAGCTCATGAACCAGTCGTCCGAACTTAGGGCTTGGAGTACTTTCTTTTATACACAAATTCCTTGAACTTTTGGGTAACAAGCATACTAAAATTTGGCTTCATTTAACACTTTTCATATACTAGTAAACTAAAACTGTCAACTGAAATTTCATTTATGAATTAAACAAACCATTTCATAAACTATCATTAACATAAAAGTACAATTACAGTAAGGCACAAATTTCGCATTCACACATTAGGAGTTATTTTCTATCATACTGTGGTAAAAAGAAGCTTGACTTTCCAATCAAAATATTTATGTAAGTTTATTAAATTTCAGACAGAAATGCTAAAAAGGTAATTGGTAAATGTACCAATCAATCAAGATATTCACAAAATCTAGTGTTTTTAAATATCAAAGTTTAAATCAAAATGTTAAATATTTTCGCTTTATTAAAGAAATAGAAAACCACCCCTTAGTGTGTAAATTACAATCCGTAACAAATAAAAACATACACTAAAAAATTTTTGGCATTTGCTTGCGTTAATTCACTAAATAAAACGAATGATACAAAATAATATCTTCCCTTTTTTTTAACTTAAATTTTTAGCAAGGATCGATGTGATATCCCAGGTTTAACTCAAATATTGAGCATTGATGTAGAATATAAGTAAAAGTATACAGTAACACTGAATGTACACAGGAGCAATAATTAAAAATACCAAAATCATGCATGGATAAAATAAAAACGGAACAAAAACTGAACTTAAAATGTATTCTACTTAAAATCAGTTTCGAGAGTTACTGGTCTGCAGGGACGAATGGTTTATTCTTGCCTAACTTGATCCTCTTCAGTATGTCCTCAACACTGGCAGGGGTAGTCTCTTCTACAGTGACTGATGACTTCTCAGGCAGATTCTACAAAGAAATAATTACTAGTAGATGTGCAACGGATTCGTGATCTTTTGCATTAGAATTTGTGTAATATTTTTTGTACTGTGGCAGAAACTGAAGTTGGTTTGTTATTATTACAATTTATTTTCCTATTAGATAAGTTTGTCAGTATGTACAGTGACAGGTATAGTAAATACGGCCAAAATTGAAACTGGTCAGTTTTAAAGCACAGGACCGTGCGCACTGAACTTGATATTTTGTCCTATATATTTGGCAATGGTATCGAGATTCGAACGGTAGTTGAAATTGTGCAGGCGAGTCCGAGACTGGCAATGTAATCAGCCTGAATGAACCATCTACGACTGCACAGGTTTAAAGGTAATAAAACGGACAGGCCTACTAGCACAAAAAAACTCGTAAATCGTTTCTTATCAGACGACGTCGAAGTCTAACAACGTGCCATCTATGTGCCAGTGCTGTGCATAAATACCTATTATAATATCAAGCGTAGGAGTTTAGTAAGTTACTGTTCATATTTATAAATATTTACTATTGTATAAAAGGTAAAATATTTTAATTATTTACCAATTTACCATGGCTTTCTGGAGACCATTTGAAACAGAGGATAATATAATAACGCCCGAAAATCCCGAAATAGTTGAAAGGGTTATTGTCGAAAAAGCCGAAATAAATTTAGAGTTTAAAAACCAAGATTTACACGTACAAAGTTAACGTATTATTTTAATATACATGAATGTTTGAAAAGCGAAAATCCTGAACAATGTGAGAAAGAAATAATACGACGTATTAACGAATTAACTAAAATATCAAAATCAACAATTTATTGCGTAATTCAAGAAGGTGATGTTATAGATCATAGCGCAAAGAGTAAGCGGAAAAATACGAAATTAAAAAATATTGATGATGCCACTAGACCTGTAATACGGCATATAATTTATAATATGTATGAAGAAAATATAGTTCCTACGTTAAAAATGATTCAAGAAAAATTGAGCGATTATCCTGATTATAATTATAGGTCTTTAGATACACTACGAAATATCTTATTAGAATGCGGTTTTAAACATAAAAAACTTGACAGTCGTATGGTAATTATGGAATCGCGACGTATAGTTTCACTTCGAGTAAATTATTTAGAAAAAATTAGAGGATATCGTAAACTAAACAGGCATATGGTGTATCTAGACGAGACGTGGTTTGACACGCATGATGTTGTTCAGTATGGTTGGGTAGATAGTTCGCACAATTGTGTTTTAAATACTCCGAGGAAAACGCGTTATCATACTTCATGCGGGAAGTGAAAATGAGTTTGTACTCAATGTGTTGCTCTTGTGGGCCAAAAAAATATCGCAGTCTTCTGCAGACTATCACGAAGACATGACAGCCGATCTTTTCGAAAAATGGTTTTCTCAACAGCTTCTACCAAAGATTCCGCCAAATTCGGTAATTGTATTAGATAATGCTTCTTATCACTCGCGTATATTAAATAAAATACCAAATAACAGCACAAAAAAGGAAGACATTTTAAAATTCATGAGAAAAAAAAAAATGGAAATTCCTGTAAAAGTTCCAATAAAACACAAATTACTGAAAAGAATAAAAGAACAGAATTTCAAAAAGGAATATGTTATTGATAACTTATCCAATATACACGGTCATACACTTTTGCAGTTACCTCCATACTATTGCATATTTAATCCTATCGAGATGGTTTGGGGAACACTAAAAGTACTGTCTGAAAGTTATTTGTGGCATTCTTCGAATATTCTTTCCTATTATTTGGGTTTTCTACCACATGTATTATTATCCTCTTCAAAACAAATCACCGAATCTACAAAATAATAGAATTATTGGGAAAAAACCTCTGCGCCCGTGACGTTTACGATTTATATTATTTGCAAAACATAACCTCTGACTTTTCCTTTGGCGTAAACGTCACGGGCGCAGAGGTTTTTTCCCAATAATTCTATTATTTTGTAGATTCGGTGATTTGTTTTGAAGAGGATAATAATACATGTGGTAGAAAACCCAAATAATAGGAAAGAATACTAAAAGTACGTTTACGAAAATGTAATAACTCTCCAACATTAAGCGCGATAGTAGTTGATCATATAAGAGAAGTAATAAATGACATTGACAATAATACTGATTTATGAAAAAATTGCGTTAGGCATGAAATTGGAGAAGAAAATCGATATCCAACGCTACCCCCTAGTGCGCCGATTTTAATTCAACTGATTCCTCCTCAGAAAGTGAAGATTCGGATGCGTCAATTAACATTTAACTTTTCTTCATTTTTTCATTCACTTTTTTATTGTTACATTTCGTGGAATATATTTTATTTAGTTGACAAGAAATTTTAATTTAAGTTACTTCATTCTAGAGAAATATCTTAATTTTGTTTTTATTTATGTTTTATATATACAAATATTTATTTTTGTTTTCATATAATAATTCTTTGCTTTGTTCAAGAAACTTACGTTTTTATTTTAGAAGAAACTTAAATTTTTATTTTATTTTTGACTAAAATCATTGCCCCTCGTTAATCTAACCTGTCCCATCCCCTCCTGGCAAGATATGTTCATACCTTCTCATTGGTCCTTGCTGAGCAATTACATATTTCAATATAATATGAGTTAACTTTAAAACTAAAACCGATAAATTTAAATATTTAGACTTTATATCTAAAACTGATATAATATTTCAAAAATATGTTATTGGCGAAACGAACCTAATAAACAAAAAATAATAAAAATGAATACAATTTTAACATTTTATTATGACAATCATTTCTATTTACCTCCGCCCAATAAAGAGATACCGACTGTTTGTGCCGGCTTTTAGTTTTTATATGGTTTCAATTCCCGTCGTATACACTTTACCGTTAGGATATTTAAACCTGTCTACAAGAATGACTCATATTTTTGAATTTTTTCCCTTTATTTTGAAAGCATTATCTATCTATGCATGCGCCAGATATGAAGTATTTATCTCATTAGAAAAGCCGATTTTTCGCTGCCGCACAAAAATATTTTCAGCTTTACATATTGTATCATAAAAATAACAAATGCAGTTTGTGAAGGAAAATGTACCAATTATTGTCAATGTTAAGCAAAGGTAAACTTTATAGACCATCAATATTATAACTAAAACTCAAAAGTATCGTATAGCTATTTGCATCCAAAGTTGAGGTACTCGGTATTAAAATTTACTCCAAATAGTCAGTACATTTTTACTTTAAACATTTTACTCTAAGTACTTTTAAAATTGTACTGCTGCTCATACTCCCAGTACTTTGGCTAAAAAATACTGGATACTTGTGCTTATTTCTAAATAAGTAATACATGTTACTTAAAAAAGTACTACGAGTACTTTCTTATATAAAAAGTACTCCAAGTATTTTTAAATATTTAGTATTTTTTATAAAACTTGAAAAGTTTGGTTACCTACTCTATTTTGAATAATTTTGTTAAATAAGTCCATCAAACATGCATTTTAATTATTTATTGCATTTGGATTATGATCATGCTATCAAGTTCATGCTACATAAAGTGGCGCATGGCCCTAAAATTTTGTAAGGAATCCAATGAATCCAAAAATGCACTTCAACAAAACAAGCAACAAATAAAAAAAAATATGTGAATACCAGTTACGAGACATCTAATTAATGTTTTTGAATCATTTTCATTTCCTAAAAATGTACAGGGTGGCCAAAAATATTTTTTCAATTAAGAACATTTTAAATTGAATTATCTCAACTTTTTCCAATGGAACGTCCTGTATATTATTCAACGATGTGATGTAGAAATGAAAAAGGAACATTTTTTGTAAGTACTTCCCTAATAAATAAGTGTTTATTTTTCAATTAAGAACCTTTTAAATTGACTTTTCTCAATTTTTTTCAAATGGGACACCCTGTATATTTTTCGACGATGTGTAGAAATGAAAAACGAAAATACAATAATATACAGGGTGTCTCACCGGGAACTGAATCGATCGATATAGAGGAAAGTACGCATCAGAAAATTTTGATCATTACTAATGTCGGTGTGGCCAACCCAACTAAAATAATTACAAGCAGCTGGCACTTCCGCATATACTGGAAGTCGATACCAACAACAGCTTATTTCAAACGGAACACCCTATATATTTTAGGGTTTTCGAAAAGAGCATAAAATTCTGAGTCGAAAATATGTAGCATATCCTATACCTAAACCTAGCCGTTTCAGAGATATTTGACATTTTATAGAAAATTTTACAGGTGCAATGGTTTGCAAGAACCACTATAACTTTCTTCGTGTAAAAGATCCTCATTTGCTTCTTGTCACGTAAAAAGAACGCAAGGAGAACTACGTTCTACAACTGAAATAAATTCAATAATATCATACCAAGTGTTCCGTTTTTCGCGTTACATTTTGTCAACTTCAAACCGCGAAAACTTGTTTAAGTCAAATGAAACACCCTGTATTTTTTTACGTCAAGTTGTGTAAAACTGAATTTTCTTTTTTCTGATATTAGCATTGTGGGGGTTAAAGTTACAACTTTTTTAAATATTTGCGATTTTATTAGAAATTCATGAATTGTTGTAATCATTTCATCAAAATAGCCATGATTAGAAACAATCAGTCATTATTTTATGTCAAAAAATGCCAGCACGTTTAAATTATACCAACGAAAACTTTTTAAATTTGTTTATTATTTATGGAGAATGTGATAAAGTAATATCAAGAACTTGCAGCACATTTGCTACTCGATATCCAGAAAAACGGAAACCGTCACCAAACACTGTAAAACGCATACTGGAAAATTTTAAAAATTATGGCTCTGTGAAGGCAAAAATGCAAAAAAGAAAGCCTATTGTTGATGACGAAAACATTGAAATAGTCATTCTGGGATATTTTCATGCATTTCCAAGGAGGTCATTAAGACAAGCTGCTCTGGAATCGGGACTATGCAAGGATTCAATTCACAGAATCTTATTGAAACGTAAGTTTCACCTGTTTTCATTCCATATGGTTCAAGGATTAAAAGAAACAGAGGGTCACGATTCTTATTTGGGAAATATTATATGAACAGATGAAGCAAAATTTACTAAAAATTGACTTTTTAATAGACACAATTCGCATTATTGGAGTGGCTCAAATCCTCATATGTTCAGAGACCGAAACTTTCAGGAAAGTTGGCAGTTCAATGTTTACTGTGCCATAAGAAATGATAGAGTGGTGGCATTACAATTTTATTAGGAAAATTTAAACGATAAATTAAATTTTCTCTTCTGCTAATATGTATAGGTAATTTTTTTTTTTTTTTTTTTTTTTTTTTTTTTTTTTTTTTTTTTTTTTTTTTTTTTTTTAGGTGAAAGATATCTGAATATCTTACAAAATTTGAATAATAACTATTTAGAAAATTTACCTCTCGCCGAACATAGAAACATTTTTTATCAGCACGACGGTGCTCCCCCACATAACGCATATTTAATTAATAATTATTTACAAGAAACTTTTTATGATCAATGTATTGCCAATAATGGACCTTTCTTATGGCCTCCTCGCTCGCCCGATTTATCAGTTCTGGATTATTTCATTTGGGGAACTATTAAAAATAAAGTTTATGAGAGCCCATTAACAACCATTGAAGATTGTATGCAAAGAGTAAGAAATGCATTTCAAAACATATCACAGGATTCAATTAGAAGAGCTCTACCCATGAGGAACTAATCCGTAGGTGCGAGAAATGTGTCGAGGTTTGAGGGCGGAATTTTGAGCAATTATTAAATTAAAATGAAATCATATTTTAAATTGATCTTATCTCTGCTATTTTAGTTCATGCCATATCGATTTCATACGCATGTTACAGTGTTATTTTGCGTTTTTGTGGATATTGAGTAGCAAATGTGCTGCAAGTTCTTGATATTACTTTATCACATTCTCCATAAATAATAAACAAATTTAAAAAGTTTTCCCCGTCCTCGGTAAACTACTGGAAAAGATCATTAAGCACAATATTTTGCAGTCAGTAGAGGAAAAAATCCCACAACACCAATTTGGCTTTAAAGCAAAAAGCTCTACAATACTTCCCCTCACGGCTCTGGTCTCCAATACCCAATCGGCCAGACTAAATAATCTCAAAACAGCAGCTTTATTCCTCGACGTCAAAAAAGCATTCGATAGCATATGGCACAAAGGATTGCTATATAAATTAAAGAAACTGGGTACACCGGATTATCTCATTTATCTAGTCAAAAACTTCTTAGATGCCAGGAAATTAAGGGTTAAAATAAACAATGCATTGTCAGAAGAATTTGTTGCCGAACAAGGAGTGCCCCAAGGATCTCCACTCTCCCCTCTATTATTTAATATTTACTGTTATGACATATTCACCTACACAGAACACTTTAACAAGACAGGATACATGTTGCAATATGCAGATGATACGGCTTTGGTGGCACATGATAAAACATCGAGCAAAGCGATAGAGAAACTACAAAGGCTTTGTGATGAAACTTTGATATGGTTTAATGAATGGCGGCTCCAGATAAATCCATCTAAATCACAGCTGATGATATTTAACCACACACCATCGATCACCTCTCCAACAGTAAATATTTCCAACATCACAATTCATCCAGTAGCAAATGCTAAATACCTCGGAATTAACTTAGACAACAAACTAAACATGAACCTACATACAAAAATTATGAAAAGAAAAGTAGTTTCCAGAGCAAAACATTTTAGGGCTTTGACATACAAAAATAAAGGGATTAATATAGCTGCTGCTTCTAAAATATATAAATCAATTTGCAGACCAATCCTAGAATATGGACACACAATTTACCTGAACTGCAGAAACCCGGCTTTAAAGAATATACAAGTAGCAGAAACATCAGCACTTAGAGCTATCACAAAAATTCGACATCCAGCAAATCCACTACATCACCCATCCAACAGATTACTCTACAATAAAACCAAAACTCATCCGATCACCCAAAGACTGCTAATTCTAACCACCAAATTTGCCAAGCAAACACACAACATGGAAAAACTGGAACCACTATTAATACCTAGGTCAGAAGTTAGGCCAAGATGCAAACATCCTGTAAGAACTATTCAAGAAATCCTAAAAGCACTGACGCAAAGAAGATAAGGAACTATTTCACTGAATAAAATACATTAGAAATGTTCAATTACCGCATATGTCATGTCAATTTTTTTTTATTTTTTTTTTTACATATGTAATGTATTATAGAAACAAGACACATTGTAAATATTATAATAAACTATAGAAATGTGTAATTCACACTGGCTGAAGGACCTCGGTCGATGGCCATTTGGTTGTTGTTGTAACGTAACCAATAAAGCACTTTTACTACTACTACTACTAAAAAGTTTTCGTTGGTGTAATTTAAACATGCTGGCATTTTTTGACATAAAATAATGACTGATTGTTTCTAATCATGGCTATTTTGATGAAATGATTACAACAATTCATGAATTTCTAATAAAATCGCAAATATTTCAAAAAGTTGTAACTTTAACCCCCACAATGCTAATATCAGAAAAAAGGGAATTCATTGTTACATAACTTGACGTAAAAAATACAGGGTGTTCCATTTGACCTAAACAAGTTTTCGAGGTTTGAAGTTGACAAAATGTAACGCGAAAAACGGAACACTTGGTATGATATTATTGAATTTATTTCAGTTGTAGAACGTAGTTCTCCTTGTGTTCTTTTTATGTGACAAGAAGCAAATGAGGATCTTTTACACGAAGAAAGTTATAACAGTTCTTGCAAACCGTTGCACCCGTCAAATTTTCTATAAAATGTCAAATATCTCTGAAATGGCTAGGTTTAGGTATAGGATATGCTACATATTTTCGATTTTATGCTCTTTTCGAAAACCCTAAAATATATAGGGTGTTCCATTTGAAATAAGCAAGTTGGTATCGACTTCCGGTATAAGTGGAAGTGCCAGATGCTTGTAATTATTTTAGTTGGATTGGCAACACCGACATTAGTAATCATCTAAATTTTCAAAATTTTCTAATGCGTATCTTTCTCCATATCGATCGATTCAGTTCCCGGTGAGACACCCTGTATAGGGTGTTCCATTTAAAAAAACATATTTATTTCCTATTGACCTATATATATTGTTTTTTTTTTATTGCATTTCAATAAAATATAGGTAAGATCCTACAACTTTTATACGAAACTTTTTTTTCCATTTTCAATAATAACAGAACTAAAGGGGGGGTCAATATACAGTGAATCACACTGTACAATGACATTAAAATAAGTTATTATTTTATTACAATTTCCTTATCTTTATTATCAATTATTTTTTACACGCTTTATATTAGCTTCACCTGTATGTGATTCTCATCCACTTCAAAACGTCAGATTTAACTGAAACTTTGCACACTTTACAAGGACCGATGACAATGCAATAATTTTACAACTTTCTTCTAATGTCCTCACCAGGATCATCAGGATAAAATAAATAAAAAAAGACTAATCTATTGTCGAATTTTGCCGGAGGCGCCGCTGTTAATATTATACATTTTAAAAATTATAGTTAAAAAAAATAGCAAACCGAACTAAAAAGTAAAAAATTACAGTTTAAAAAACCTCGAAAAAACTAAAAAAACACGCTTTAATAGCAAACCGAACTAGAAAGTAAAGAATAATGTTGAAATATTGTTGACAAAATAAAATTCATTTCATTGTAAAAAGCGTGTGGTACCTTTTACTATACATTTATAATTCCACTTTTATCAATAGTTACCAATAAAATGATTTTTTTTTTGACAATAATATTTAAACATTATTTTTTACTTTTTAGTTCGGTTTGCTATTACAGTGTTTTTTCAGTTTTTTTAAACTATAGTTTTAATTAACGGAAATTCCTGACCATTTGAGATTTGCAAACTACAGCTAATATTTATACAGGATGATTTACCTAAACATGCAGAAAATTATTCAGTGGGTTGTCCCTGATAGTTTGTTTAGACTGTGAAATAAAACACACCTTTAAAGATTAATATTTTTATATTTAATTCTAAAACTGTTAATTTGAAATGGCCGTCTTGTACACACACTTGTCTGTATTCAACTAACTATGATACTATGAACAGTACGAACTATAAGAAATTAAAAAAATATAAAAATCACACTTAACAAAGAACTTGGTTTGTCAGCACATTCTCGAATTAAGATGATAACATAAACAACTCTTAGCTATGTTTATAAAATATAAAATACTGTGCTTTATTACTAAGGATATTAGTTTTTGTATAAAGGAGTTAAAAAAATTAAGAAATAATAAAATTTGGAAAAAAATTACCTTACTTTTTTGTAGAAGTGCGCCGCCTATGACTAACCAATCTGATGTAATACGGTGCAACGAAATCACAATCATCAATTCTTATGTGGCATGGGTAAAAACGATTCTCCCGTATAGGGTACTTATTGAAGAGTCTTGTTCTAGTAATTCTGAAACTTCTTCGTCTACTTCAACAGGACAATTTGCTGCATGTTCTCTGTCGCCTGGTAAACAAAGCCCGGTGTCACGGAACTCGTTGCACTGCACTTAAATTTTTTCTCTCATTAGGTTTGTGCCTATGGGGAAATTTTCTCCTGTATTTTCGTACAGCCCCTGCAAGACTTTCATTCATTGCACCATAGGTTAATATCATGTCGCAGTACTCTTGCGACATGAACTCTGACATAATCGATATTTACAGTTTAAAATTTAACAAAAATGGGAAATGCTCTAAACAGAAGTCGAAGAGTCACTGAACTGAATTGTGAACGCGTGGCGCACTGACACCTTAGACAACTAAGACAGCTGATATTACCTACTAAACAACCAAGCGACGTGTGTGAATGCGTCGAGATAGCATAACTCACCCATTCAAGTGTATCTTTGCAGGTTTTAATGTAAAAAAATATAATAAATTACCACGGATCGCTTTAAAATTTTACAGAGGCTTTCCCACATAACAGACTTATATACCATTTTATTTTCCACATGTTTACATAAAAATCACCCTGTATAGGTATACAGAATGATAATATAGTTTTATTGTTGGTTTAAAAATTTATGATTGAGCCAGAAAATAAGTCAGACTGGCCAGTGGTTATTGCCAACTTTCATCTCTAATCCTCAAATACTCTTTACACATGCTTCAACTTTACTATCCCAGCTGCGTTCTTAAAAAAAATCCACCAATTTTAAAAGATTACTTGTCTAGCGTATTACAAGACGTAGTTTAAATGTTACTCAAAATATTTAATATGGAAAATTGCACACTTACCCTCCTGGATGTATTTCTGTCTGCATTTGAAACATTTTTTTCATATAAACTATCCTGAGGTTTATTATTAGACAAGTAGTTAACTCTGTCTCTTTCTGTTACTCTAAAATTTTTCCTCTGGGCTGCTGACGCTACATCCAATTTGCGAAGAACCTCGTTTTCCGAGCAATACTTTTGAGGATCATATGTTGGAACATTTTCCTTAAAACAAAAAGTCCAATTAGGAATGACTGTTTATACGAGTTCTACATATTGTTGATGATAAGCAAATTCATTCTACATTGAAGTTGTTTTCACTTACATTATCCCAAGAGTCCTCATCATTTACATCAATGGTAACGATTGGATATCTGTTAATCACAGTCCCCTCTTCCTGGTAGACGTTAACTTCTATCTTTTTTCTGTCAGGGCAATTTTCATGGTGATACTGAAAATTTAAAAGCTGTTAAAAACCTAATTCTACATATTAAAATTTAGCTCTTACTTGTAATTCCGGTTCAGGAATTTTATGGCTCACATTGAAATCACACTCTACCAGTTTCGATTCAGGGTAATTCTTCTTGCACTTAACTAAGTGTGTATTCATCCTGCATCTCCTAATAAAATGTGCAGAATTATATGGACACATAATTTGTTCTTCGGGGCTAAAAAATACACATTTTATATATATTATGCTATGAAGTAAATAAACATAGCTTACTCAAATTCTTTCTCCATTTTTGGAATTCAAGAAAAATCTGGCAATGATCCGAAATGCAAGAATCCCACCAAAAAATTTTTCTAAGGAATAAAAGATATGATTATTAAAGGTAGGTACCTACGTTGTGACTTGTGACATGTAACTTTAAATGGTTTTTATTTTTAATTCAATGGGTTTTACGATCAGGCGATTAGGTGAATACCGTTTTATAATATCCTAATTTTCCTCCAAACATATTGTAAAATAGCTTCAATTGCTATTTTGCATGATAAAAACTTTGTTATTGAATTTGGTTATACTGACGAATGTTCACAAACAAAGACATCTTACCAGTTTTAGTTTTCCTTAGGATGGCAAATATTAAAAAATAGTAAAACTGCAAATTGTAACTTTCACTACAAGAGGTACAGAATACTTTGTAGAAATCGAGACCAAGGGAAATATACAAAAAAATATCCAATGCAATAACGGTATTTACCCTGATTCCGTAGTCGTAAAACATATCATAACATTAAAAACATACGTACTTAATAAACAAGTGTCTAAACTATAGCTGTAGTCTGCGCTACTTAATATAAATAAAGATATATTAGACACCTGCGGTTACAGCACTTCACACTAACTATTACTGCAGCGAACTAACCATAGATTAGATAGTTATATAGGATATAGATGGGAAACTCCTTTACATTTTATTATTCACTGTTTAGGTTCGTACTATAATCACCTGCAGCGCCACCAGCATTGTATTCAGGCGGGAAGATTTAAATTCATTGCTGCAATTTGGGTAATCTCCTTTACTATCGACCAATATGCGTTTAGGTTCAAACTATTGGCAAGTGCGGCGCCACCAGCGTCATGCGTTAGGCGGGAAGATTCAAATTATCTTTGGGATTTGGGAAGGTAGATAAGGGCCGGTTTATCAATGCAAGGTTAACTCGTAATCAAAGGATAACTGTCAAACAAAACAATAGATACCCATTGTTTCGTTTGACATTTATCCTATAAAGTGTTAACCTCATATTGATAAACAGGTCCTAAATCGATCACATTTTGTGATACATTTTTTTTGTCTAAAACTGTTTTTTATCATTGATTGAATAATAATTAGGTATTATGACCTGCTGTTCCCAATGTGTTAGGATGCAACTGTTAGAATCTGGTAATACCTAACGACAGTAATGAATGACAAAAAATATTTTTCACAAAAATTTATCACAAAATATGTTCGACTAAATGCACATAATATAAATGAAATAAGAGATATCCAATTACAAAGTATATTTTAAAATATAAGCTTGAAATGTTATTGAAAAGTGGTGTATAACTTATTGTACATCCATATGATTAAACACAATATAAATTTAGTAGTACAAAACTAAAATATAATTAGATTAAGCCTTTTATTTCAGTAACTTTTTTACGCTTTACTTTTACTGCTTTATATTTAACATGAGCTTTTTCCTTTATTATATCATTGAGGTTTTTGTGCTCTTTTCCTTTCAGAATCTTGTTAATATTTCGTACCCATGTTAATATATAAAGTTTGACAAACATTGTCGAATATTTTTGTATTAAATTGTGAATTTCACAAGGCCAATTTAAAAAGTTTAGGACGAATTTGTGTAACTTTTCTTGCAGCCGTTTCCCTAAATTAGCTCTACAACATAACATCGGCAAAAAAAAATGTAATACTTCACAACTCTTAGTGAAGATTTCACGGAAGTACGGTTTTGTGGTTAAAAGTGTCTGTGAACTGTATGACCTTGCCTCTGTAAGGCCTCCTTGTTGTATCTGCCCATGTACTAAATTTTCACGACATTTTTTACACTTAACGATTTGCAACATTCGTTTTGCAAAATAACCTGCCAGGTAGGAATGTAATTCTGTCGTTAGTACACTGGCTGAACCAGTAGGAAAGAAATTCTCCTCTCCTTCCACTAACTCGTCCTCTATTTCTGGAATTGGCTCAACATCGTCATCTCCTTTTTCCAAAAATTTCCTTAAATTGTTTAAAGCTCCCTCACTATCGTCCTTTTGGCAATTACTTCCAGGAGAATGAGTCGAGGTAAAATTGTTTACGATTAACGTTTTATATGAAGCAGCAAATGAAGAGCAGGTAGGATTGATATTTCTTCCTGCTTGGCTTCGTATGCACCCAAAAAAATTTTCCAGTGGATCCTGGTTCAAGTTTCTAGGACAGAGGAACCTGAACCCAGCAGTTTCTAGTTTTTGCCACAAATGTCTTAATCCTCGAATAGAATGAATCCAATTAATTATGGTTGGGGGAACCACATATTTCCCTTTCTTTAAATACGCTACAGAATTTAGCACCTTTAAAGCTTCTTCCCAAAATTTCAGGTGCTGGGAATCCTTTTTAATTGCGCAGCGCAGCATCTTACCTTTGACAGGTTCTACCAAAGATCCATTGACGCTGTCAAACAATTTGTCCACAAACAATAGGAAGTCAGCAGTTGCTGGTGCCGATGGTGGCAAGCCTACACCTAAAATAGAAGATAGAATTTACCATCATGTGTGCATCATAACTAAAAACAAGTATTTTATAATCTGGCAATATGAAATATATAAATTTTAGAGAACAGAGGGCTTAAAAAAATGTTTCGCATCAAAGCCAATATCACTTCATTATTTAAAGGTGAGAAGTAAAAATACAAGTACAGAAAAATATAGAAATCATTAATTTAAAAGATTATATACTAGCTGACAGAAACAAAAATATTTCTTTACCTTTTTGTCCTAAAAACCGCAATATGGCTGAAACTCTCTGGGAAAAAACTTGTGCAGCAAGTTTCACTTTCATTTTTTTCATTTTATGTTCGTAAACATGTTGATCACTTAAACGTGGACACAGCTTAAAATCATCTGGACCTTCATCTAATTCGTAAAGAGCTATGATGTCTTTCCATGACGCAATCTGTTCATTTTCCTCAAGGTACTTAAATTTCACGTCGGATTCAACCATGTTATTCCTTATGCCTTTAAGTAGATGTGGACTGTCATAAAGGTGAATAACTTCCTCACCATTAATGATGTAACCAATATACTTATTTTCTATATTCCTTTTCAAGCACCATGCATTTGTTTCTTCCTTTAACTTGGAATGTGCAGATACACTTGTGGACAGCTGATCGGACACTGTGGCCACTACTTTCAATCCAACCTGTTGGAGTGCTGACACAATTTGTTTAATATTTCGTATGAGGTCTGTGGATTTCATACCACCCTGCGTATAAAAATAGGCAATGGGTTGCTTCCACTTTTTATGGATACCTCTTGCCATGAATACCATGACATGGTCGGCAAATTCTGTTGTACTCTTCTGTTCCCCACAATCCTCAAAACCCTCTATGGTATCTTCTTTTATATTATACGACAAAGCTACATCAACTGACATTTCATCAAATAACAGCGTGCAATATTTGTCAAGCTCTGCCATATTCTCAGTTGATTCTTTTAGAGAGTCTAATATAGCCTGGTTTAAACCACAACCAAATGGAATTTTGTTGAGCAAGTCAACAAGAGTTTTTTTAGAGGGCAAAGTAAAAACACGTCGTAATAATTTGTAACCCTTGGGGCTTTGTTTTAATACAGACAGGGCAAAAACTTTGTCCTCAATACTGAAACGTCGACCTCTAGCATCCCTTTGTTGCATATCAAGTTGAGAGGTAATAAATCTTATTGTTGTCTCATTGACCTTTCCTTTTAGAAATTCCTTATTTTTGGTATATTCAAGAGCTTTCCTCAAACGATCTTTTGTTGTAACGTTTTCTCTGTCCAAAGCGGCTGCTGTTCGTTTTAATTCTCTTGCCATCTTGTACATAAACTTTGCCTTTGGTGTTAGCTGCTGGGCTCTAGTCACATTCACAGCTCTTAACATGTTTAGTTTTTCTTTTATTTCTGAAAATAAAATTTAAAAAATTTATAATTTATATCTTTGATAGTATAACATTGTATACATCCAAAATAAAAGTATCTTCTTTTAGGTTTCAATAATTAATAAATGTATTTTAAAAAATATACCACAATTAAAAATATGTATTGTGTCAAACACCAACGTCATAATCAACATTAAAAATTCAGGGAATTTTTATAAAACTAATGTTTGAGAAATTTGCACTACGGTCAAAAATTTCCCATAATGCAGATGGCTTTGTAGAAAATGGCAGCGGGATTCTAAGTCGCTATCGTATCCAGATGATAAAAATATTGTCTGAAAGTACTAGTGATTATAGATATACGATCATACCATAATTATGACACAAAATTTTAAACGATATGTGTTTGAAATTTAGCTGCTATCATATTGACTCGATGCAATACCCACTTAGAATCCTAACCACAATTTAATATAGGAATTAATACTCCGTTGAGTATTAATTCATTATTACTGTTTTCTAGAAAACTGTCTGCATTACGGGACATTTTTTACCATAATGCTAATGCTAAAACTAATGTTTTTAATTAAAATTGACAATTAACTCACTACGTCTTTTTCCGGATGTACCATGGGACCCCTTTGTAGAACAAGATGGAGTTGTTACAGCACAATCATCATTCAAACTTGTGGCCCTATCTAGAGGTCTATCCACCTTCTTATTTTCCTCAGACAAATCAGAAAACAGTTTTCTTTTCAAAGAGGGTCTATCTGATGCTGTCGTGGGCTCGGCTGAAGTACTAGGTCCTGCCTCTGCAATGCTTGTACGTTGATGGGGTGAAAAATTCTCAGCCACTGGGATTTCAACTGCACCTTAACAAAATTAATTCAGTTGAAATGTGATAAATACGTATTATTTCAATGACAATTCTTCAATTATATGGCTTTAGAGTTTGGCACATTTCAACTGGCGCTCTCCGAATATGAGATATTAATTAACCAAATCAACTAAGCTTTTCTTCTTCATCATACAGAACATTTAATATTTCACAATCCGCTGTGTTATATAAATATATAGGAGCTAACTCTGGTTTATTACAAGTGAAATAGTGACTAAGGAACAATTAGTACTTGTGCAATTATTATTTATGTAAAAGCTCTTACCTGGAAGATGCAATGTAGGGACAGCATTATAAATTAGACCAGTACGGCTGTGGAATTTTTGATCCACCCGGTGCTCGTTGGCAAAGTGAAGATCACAAATACGGTAATTTGATCTTACTTTCTCACAATCCATAGCCAGAAGGTCATTTCGGGATATTAATCGGAGCCATTGTTCGAGAATCTAAAAAATATCGCAAAAATTAAAAAAAATTAATCTTAATTTCATTTTAAACTATACAGACAGTTACTAAGTAAAGTGCACCTAATTGTTGGGGTGATTATCCACAAGAAAACATGAAAAAGTTGATATAAACACGGGCCCGGAAGTTTCTATTAAAGGAGCCACTCTCTACGATAAAAAATTATTTGTGCACTTTATTAGGAAACAACCTATAATCACACGATAAAAAATAATTAATATAGTATAATTGTTAAATACTTATCGAATATTTGAAGCTGAAAATAGGTAGGTACTTCATTGTTTTAAATATACTAATTACATAAACATATATTGGTACTTACATCAGGTTCTTTTGGAAAACTGTGCATTCTTATAATATCATTTCTCTGATTGCAATTAGGCACACAGCACACAAACACCATGTTTAATAGTTTATAGTTTCTAGATATCAACGAAAATAGCACACAACTTTAATAAACAACGCTTCAAAACACGGAACACAAACTACGTCTCAAGCAAATACAAGGGTTAAATCGACTGTTTGAAGTTTGACATATGACGTCACGTGCTTAATCGCTCCGCCGGTAGCGCTGTTTGGGATCATAGTATGAACTAAAACAGGTTTAAAATATTTTACATTGAGTTAACATAGCCTGGAACTAACCACGAACTAACGTGCGGAACTGCGGATTGCGGCTATTTATACAATGGCACTGAATTAGTGGTACGTAGTTCGCGAACGACCCACAGATAGTTTTATAGGAACAACCGTTCAGAAGATCCGGATCGCAGTACTGAACGAAATGAATCGGTTTTTCGGTTCAGTCCAAGGTTTGCGGTTCAGTCCAGTCCTCAGATGTCCAGTCTGCTCACCGTAGTCCGTCATTTGTCACTGCATCCGCCCGCAAAGAACAAAGTATTTGGCTCAACGCTGAACCGCAGAATTAAAGTTTCGACATTTCGACAGTTTGATTGTCATATTGAGCATGTGCTGAGCGTAATAAATGTCCTTAGGACCGATTTATCATGCAGGGTTAACTCGTAGTCTCGCGACTAGAGGATACATGTCAAACAAATCAATATGGCTATTGTTTTATATGAAATTTATCCTCTATTTAAGAGTCAACCACTGAGTCAACTCTGTATTGATAAACCGGCCCTTAAAACCACTGATATAGAATATAGATCAGTGCTTAAACGGTTTTTTTTTTATACATTTATTTAACGTCGGCCTATTTCCGCTACTGAGGCCTATCACCGACGCCTGTAGACGAACTACCCCCAACCAGGAATTTTGCCGAACCTCTTCCCTTAAGAAGAGTAGGGATCTTTTACTTGCCTAACATTTAATAGAGAAGGGACCGACGGCTTTACATCCCCTCCGAAGGATGGTATGTCTCCTATACAACCCTCGCCTAAGGTTGTATAGCTTCCGCGCATACACTGATATACAAGCCGCTGGAAGATGTGTGAGGCGAGAACGCGGTTTCCGTTGGAATGGTCACCAATCCAAGTACTAACCGCGCCTGTCGTTGCTTTACATCGCATACCGAAGTATGTACAATGTACATAGTAAAGACGCACCTACGCTCGCCCGCTTAAACGGTTACAAAAAGAGTTTTAAGGTTATACTTGCTATTTTAATAGATCTTCAGATTTATTACTTGCTACAAAATAACAAAATATTCGTAGTTCCCGATTCATAAATAAGATTCGAGGTTTCCCACCTCGAATGCTTTTAAATCAAAACAAGTATTCAGCACCAAAAATCCGCATTTTCGGACGCATCTGTAAGAGGCTTGACTCTCTCTAGTCTCTATGATACTGGACACAGATCACATACACTTTGTGATACTGGAGAATTAATATTAATTGCACAGACTTGTTAATTGTATTCTTTCTGTATTTTAATTTTAGTCTTTTGTGTACTCGGAACTACTCGTTCCTTTTTCTTAGTAATCGAGTACTACGTACTCCGTACTTAGTATCGAGAAGCTTGTGATAGTTGTGATTACTTTATCCACAGAGATTTACAACTTTAGTGAACTCTATTAGAGTTCACTGTACAACTTAGAAGAAAATATTTATGATTCTGTATCCGTTCAATCTTTTCCTGCGACATCTCTTAACGAATATATATTTCAATCATATTTTTAGGCAATACTTTACAAAGTTTCCTGTAAAGCGTACTACACTCAAGAAAGGAAATTTCCTTTTTCATACCCTTGATTTTTGACATACGTCAAATACGTGGGCTGTTTTCATTTGAAGAATGAAACGTTCCTATAATATATAAGTTTATAACTTTTTATTAGTTTTTAAGAAACAGCACTATCATGAACGTATTAATTTATTTAATTTGGCTTTTTCAATTTTGTTTATTATTAATTGATGGTCAAAGAATAGCCCCCGGTGTGCCTCCACAACATTATAAGGTAATTTTAATTCACTTTTGAAACATATGCTTAAGTTTTCTGAAAAATATTGTTGAAATGTGAATTAGAGAACGAATTTATTTTTGTTCAATACAAAATAAATAAATTATATGAATGTTAGTTGTAGTTAATAAAATAATGTCTTGCATATGTGTTAAGAATCAGAGTAATTGAGTAGTGTGGTGTTCAGGAATGTTGTATAGCTTTAAAAGAATGGTTAATCATGGATTATGTTAAAAGCCCATTAGAGATGAATTGCATATATACATGAAAACAATGTTTTAACCGAACATACTAAAATTTTTGGTTATACTTCAATTTAAGCAACCGCCACCACCGCAGTATCAACAGGTTCCTCAGCAGCAATACGCTCCACAACACCAACAACAACAACAACAACAGGTACATTACCAGCAGCAACAAGTACCCGTTCAGCAGCAACAAGTACCCGTACACCAGCAACAAGCACCCGTACAACAGCAACAAGTACCCGTACAACAGCAACAGGTACCCGTACAACAGCAACAGCTACCCGTACAACAGCAACAGGTACCTGTACAACAGCAACAAGTACCAGTACAACAGCATGTACCTCAGCAACAAGTACCTGTACAGCAGCAACCTCATGGCCATCAACAGCAAGGTCGTCGTCATGAGCATGCTCGTCCTAAACAACTACTAAATGCTGCGAATGCAGTTGATGAAGCTCAGTAAGTCACTTATTGTTACGAATCTTTGAAGGATTGATATACCACGAAGTTTTTTAACTTTGCTTGAGAAATCAGTATTTTTGCATTCTCTAGCACCTATTTACTGATATGAAAACTGCTGTTTAGTAAGAATTTTTGTATGTTATGCTGCTCTGCTATTAGTTACTATTACCACTTGTTTGTTGTTTGTTTATTGTGTCATCTTTTATTAGGCATATTGCTGAACATATGGAAGTACCAATTGATACAAGTAAAATGACGGATACAGAATTACAGTTCCATTATTTTAAAATGCATGATGCAGACAACAACAACAAATTGGATGGTTGTGAACTTATAAAGTCACTCATCCACTGGCACGGTAGGTTGATGGTTTATTTAAGTTGATTTTATGATTGTAGCTGGTGCAATTGCACTTGAAAATACTTCCTGCACTTGCAGCAGTAGAAGTTCAGAACTATTTGCAGTTTATAAAATTGTGGTTGAGGTCGGACATGAATCCTCTTATTTTGTATATATCTGGCTATTGTAAGCTGTCTTTATTGTTAAGTTAAAAGGTTACCATTTATTTGTGGAATATAAACATTAACTACTGACGTGAGGATTACTTCAGTCGAAATTAGTGTGAAAATGAGGTGGTTTTGACAAATAATGTTTCTAGGTATAAGCCAAATCCAGGATGTACAGAGTAGTGGTACGAATGTATGGTTAATTAGGTTTCAATTTTTTTTTGTGTGGCAAAATTTTTATTAAACAATTAAGGTGTGAGAAAATGGTTTTTTTCAGTTTTAGGAAAAACTATTGATTTTAGAAAAAAAACTTCCCCCACCACCACTCCCACACTGACCATGAGAACTTTAAACAATTGCCACATCAACAATTTTTAAATAATCGAGTCGAAAACTTTTGCATAAGATTCTTTGAAAATTCCCCTGTAGATTCTAGCTAAAATCATTCCTTAATATTTATAAACAATGCCACAGCAATTAAAAAAAAAATCTATCTCAGCTTCTATTGGTCATAAAGACTTTTTTTTTAATTCTTGATAAATGTCAGCTATCAGATGCTTTTGTCAGCATCAAATCAAAAAGTTATTAACAAATTGACTGTGCAAAAACTATTTGACCATATGGCTCCCGATTTCGTATGCCTTTTCTATGCTACAAGAGCCTTCTTTTCCTGTGGTAAGAAGTATATGAGGCGTCTAGTTTCAAAACCCGCTATATGACTTTTTTTAGGGTTTTTACTTCTGTGCAGTTTCTGGTAGTAGTAAACATCAGTTTTCATTCAATATATGCAACAACAGTCAAAATCCGCTAAAACCCAGTTATGAACTATAAATTTAAGCATTGCATTCAAAACCCGCTATAATTGTAGAGGCCTAGTTTCACAGCCCACTATAATTTGACTGACCAACGGGAACGTCACTCTCTTACCATGTGATTTGCGATATTCAATGTCATCGACGTGGCGTGTAAGGTTGTACAATAAGCTTTATGTCTTATTTGCATTTAATATAGTTTTTATAGTTAAAATAATCATAATGGACTGTTTTAATAAACTAGTAGAACAAGTAAAACCCGATAGTGCACGAAAAAAAGTATCTCAGCCGGATACTTGGAAAAAAATAGGGATAAAGTCACAAGGTGAGCGAGGAGTTCTAAGTTTTATAGAATATAGGGAAAAAATACTTTGTTATTGTAGATACTCAAGAACAACTTTGCCACAGTATCCAAAATGTAAACATTTTTTTTTATACATTTATTTAACGTCGGCCTATTTCCGCTACTGAGGCCTAACACCGACGCCTGTAGACGAGCTACCCCCAACCAGGAATTTTGCCGAACCTCTTCCCTTAAGAAGAGTAGGGACCTTTTACTTGCCTAACATTTAATAGACAAGGGACCGACGGCTTTACATCCCCTCCGAAGGATGGTGTATCTCCTATACAACCCTCGCCTAAGGTTGTATAGCTTCCGCGCATACACTGATATACAAGCCGCTGGAAGATGTGTGAGGCGAGAACGCGGTTTCCGTTAGAATGGTCACCCATCCAAGTACTAACTGCGCCTGTCGTTGCTTTACATCGCATACCGAAGTATGTACATAGTAAAGACGCACCTACGCTCGCCCCAATGTAAACATTTCAAAGGGGCATTTTGTTTAGAAATTTAAGAATGAATGATATATACCAATTTTATAGAAATTTTTATACCAATAAAACAAAAATCGAACAAGATAATTTTATAATAACAAATACAGAAGTGAAAATTCCAAAACGTAGACAAATAAATTCCAGAAAAACACTTACATTTAAATATTTTATAAAAACAATTGAAGATAAGAAAATACCGTGTGTCGTGAGGCATTTTTAAATATTATTGTCATTAAAAGAGACAGATTACAGAGTGTCCTAACCAGACATTACAAAAGCGGTGGTATGTTAGCATCAGAAAACAGAGGTGGCGATCGCCGAAGCTTAAAGAGCTTCGATAAAAAGTTAGAAGTATGCAAATTTATAGAATCACTTAAATTTAGCGAGGCCCATTATTGCAGGGGTAAAAGTATAGCTAGAGTATATTTGCCCCCAGAACTTAATATTAAAAGACTTTGGAAAATGTATAACCAAAATGTCGAAGAAAATTTTGAAGTAAAGGAGTCATTTTTTCGTAGAATTTTTTGTACTAAGTATAATATTGGATTTGGAACCCCTCGGACTGATGCTTGTTCTAAATGTATTGAGCTAAATGAAAGAATAAAACAAGAAGACAAGAGAAGGTTAAATTATTTATGGAAAAAACAGTGCACAAAAGAAGAGCCAAAGCATTTTATGAAATTTTAAGAGAAGAGAAGCGGGGACTACTTACCATGTTCTTTGACTGCCAAAAAAATATGGCATTGCCAAAACTCCCTGACTCAAGCGCTTATTTCAGTAGCCAAATAAATTTTTATAATTTCGCCATTGTAGTGGGGAATTCAACGACAACATTCTCAGAAAAAAACGTATTTTGTTATTATTGGAACGAAGCTGAGCGACCAAAAAGTAGTAACGAAATTGCTAGTGCCGTTTACCATTGTTGTGTAATACCAATTTCAATGGAATACATACCCTTAGACTAGTTGCTGATGGGTGCGGGGGACAAAATAAAAATCGAACATTAATGTGTATGATAATGAAATGGCTTTCCTCAAGAAGTAATAATGTTGATAAGATGGAAGTTATATTTCCCGTAGTAGGACACTCATTTATACCGCCTACCAGAGTATTTGCCCAAATTGGAAAGCGTCTTAGAAAAATTAATGCCATTATTAAACCAGAAGAATATCTAGCTATCTTTAAAGAATTTTCTACGATACATAATTTGGCTTCAGAAGTTCAAGTTTTTGATTTTAAGGAGAAAGCTGAATCAATTTTAAAACCATGTAGCAATTGGCATTTTAAGTTTAATCCAACAAAAAGATATTTTTTCAGTCTCAATAAACAAAATGTTGCGGTTCAGGGGGAGGCAGCCTACAAAAGCATGGTCGGTAATCCAAAGTATATAACCAAAAAAGGTTGCAGTTTAATCTTTAATCTAGCCCCTATTCCAAGTGGCATTAGGGTTAATGAAAAAAAATTAAAAAGTGTTGAGAATTTATTAAAAAAACATGGCGAAGACTGGACAAATATTGAAAACCTTGCTTTCTATAAGAACCTTCAGCCTGGAGATGAAGAAGTTGAAGTTCTCACATGCGATCCAACAGATCCTTGTGATCTACGTATAGAATTTTTTTTTTATGTTTGTAGGACTTTCTTTGGTTTTAATAAAAAAAAAAATTATTTTTCACTTTTTACCTATTTTTTTCTTCAAAATACGCTATAATAAAACAAATCACAACCAAAGGCCGCTATAATGGACTCTTATTTTCAAAACCCGCTCTGTGTTATTTTGATATTAAAATAAAAAGTTCTATTGTTAATTTTAAAAATGCACACATATTTGTATTACCTATCAACATCTATTGATAATCTAAAATTAGTTTACATTAATATACACACATAGAGTATGAATAAAAAAATGCCTCTCCTGTAAAATTGACTAAAAGTCGTATAGCGGGTTTTGAAACTAGAGGCCTCATATGAAACATGTTTTTCTATTGTCTATTAACAATTGAAAAAACAGCTAATTTAGCATGTTCTTTTGCAATGAGTCATAAACAAATTAACCGATTTTGATGAAATAAGTCTCATTTTGTAGGAAGAAACACTTTTTTCTCTAAAGTCAATAGTTTTTTCTAAAACTCGAAAAACCATTTTATCGCACCTTCATTGTTCAATAACAAATTTTGCCATGCAAGCAAATTGAAGCTTAAGAAACCCTACTATTCATTCTGAACATCCTGGATTCGGCTTATACCTAGAAACATTTTTTTTTTTGCCAAAATGCTAATTCGACTGGAGTAGATTGCTAAATTGAACCCATTCTTTATAATCGCATATGTGTGCCACCTACAACCTCAACTGCAACTACATGGTTTATAAATGACCATTAGACATGAAAATGTCCATATTTTTACATAAAATCCTTCTAGAGATCATTGTTTAACAGTGATGTTTAAAATATGGATGTTTTTTTCAAGTATTTTGCTTTTTTGGGAGCTGTAAAATGTTTTATTTTTGTGCTTTTGTATTTGTCCAGAGCAAGGTAGCAAAGACGGCCAAGCTAAAGTGGAGGAAAAAGTATTTAAAGATGAAGAACTGATTAACCTTATCGATCCGATTTTAAGTGTGGATGATTACAATCAGGATGGTTACATCGATTATCCTGAATTTATTAGAGCACAACAAAAAGCCGCAGGACAGGTTTCGCAACAAGCTTAAAGTACGTGGGGATGTTTTAGTGATATGTCTTTTTTATTATTGTCGATAAGGTGTCTGATATTGCTGCATACATGAAGACCGATGCTAGTTTCATGTCAGTAGAATATACTGAATTATACAGAAATGTGTGCTGTGATAACGGATTGCTTATTGTGGTTTAGTTATAATTTGTGTATTTGCTGTGTGATATTTAACTGCACAACCAGGCTAAACCTCTACTTGGCGGGGATTTATTAAAAAATGATTTGCCAGAAGTGGGATGTCAGTCTTGGCTTCCAATATTCTTCGGTATGTTTTAAACAAATATGTTGCATGTAAATGAATGCCGCAGGCAATTATTTCAAGTCAGCAAGAAATGCAGTTTAATAACTGTTATATTTTGAGAGCGCAACAAGTAGAGTTTTCCTGATTTGGTGGTTACCTACAAGAAGGTGAAGTTGGGGTTTGGAAATGGTAATTCCACGAAGATTGATTTAGTCTGGAATTTCATTTATAATTATATAATGTTGTATGTAACCCTGTTTTATATATATATAACAGGGTTGCTCGTCACTTCCATTTAAAAAAGAAATGTAACATAATTCATGCCGCGGAGCTTTAGAAATACTGTGCATGTGTTTCTTTAGATCGTTTCACGATTAATAGTTCACAAAATACTTTAATTGAAAGCTTTTGGGAAAAATGATGGGGATTTTTTTTTATGATCAATTTTTTTAACAATTAGTGCAGTGCTGGACCGATTTTCAGAGACCAAAAATTGACAAAATTTAAGATTAATGGTATATAAATGGGGAAAAATCGATTGGATCCCAACAAATAACCGGAAGTAGTGTGGGGGTGGAAAAAGGTGTGCTTTTAGGAGTGAAACATGGTTTTTAACGATTTCCGGCAAGACTAGACCTCCTATCGAAAAAAGTTAAATGTAAAAGTTGTAGATAATTGAAAAATCTACAACTTTTATTCTTAGATTCTTTCTCTTATTTTTCAACATAATCTCAAAACTATTGAGAAAAATGTCAAAAATCAATTTTTTGATTTTTTATTTTTAGCTCTCACAAACATGATTCGATTTTAATGAAATTTGATGAAAATGGACATTTTTATGTCTCAAATAAGCTGAAATTTTTTTGAAGCTGAATATTTATTTTTGGATTTTATGCAAATTTAATTTGAAAAAAAGCCCTAATTTTCCATCAAAAAAGTCGATTAACAAAATTTTGACTTTTGAAAATTTCAGGGCGGAATTTTTTTCATTGAAACCTCTACTTTAAGATGGTGTAAGAAAATTATACTGTTACTGTGGAAAAACATTGTCCAAAATGGGAAAAACTAAAACAAGGATTTTTTCACAATCGATTTTTCCGTAATTGCCTCGAATTCTTCATTGTTTATTGAAATGAAGTGTTGAGAGTGATGCAAAATGGTAATTTCAATGTAATATTGTCACGACCCTGCGTGACGAGGGTTGTGGGACGTCCACGGATATCGCCAGCATCACCCTGTAGAGGGTAAGTGCCGATGATAGCCATGGCTAAAGTTACTTCACTCGCTTGGCATTTAGAGAGGGTAAATTATGTTACTAAGTGAACACTCTAATAAAACAGTGGTAACATAATAGAACAGATTGAACATTTATTTATGTAACAAAACAAATAGTGAAACAAACATAATAAAATTTAGTATTTACATAGTATAGCAGATCTGGCACCCCGAGGCATGGCCTCAGGGGGGGGAGTTGCCCCACGCACTAACTAGGACCTGCTTCTTTTTAAACCTCGAAGACAACTCTCTAACTCACTTTACTTTTTTCATTTCATTTTCTCCGGTACTTGCACTCTCAGCTTTTCTACAACTAGTGGGCCGTGTGCACCGTTGCCGAGTTTGCTGGATTTCCGCGCTACATTGTAACCAGCAACTTGGTTTACTTTAAGATATCGGATTCAATTAATTTTGTAACTAAATCGTTTCCTGAATAAAATCATATACTGGGTGGTCCAATAATTGTCTAGGTACTGCGTGACAATATCAAATAAGGGACCTTTGATTAACCGTTTAATAAGTTTCGAGCTGTTGAGAAACAAATTGTTTAAACAATAGTTTTACATAAAAGAAATGGCTAGAAATGACAGTTTTTGTTCAAGGAAAAACCTTTTTAGCTTCATGAAAATAATGTTAAAATAATAATAATGTTTCAAATTATTGAAATGGTGGGGCAGTTCTTATGCTCCGCGGTCTCGAGCGCGTGTGCAGATGTTTTTTATTTGTTTCTGCTAGCTCATATGCAACCCACTTGTCCCCAATTTTCCGCACGTCTACAACTGGCACGTGCTTTGTTTACATTGTTGTTGATAGTAATTTTCAATATTAAGTTTACATGTTTCTCATCAATAAATTTGCTGCATTTCCATGGTACGTCTCAAATTTCAATTTTATGCTTGTGCATGTCATAGTGTATCTAGTGTAACCTAATAAAATGGTTCCTGATGACTCGTTTAACAGCGATGACTGAGTTGATGAAGAAGTAAGAGATTTGGAACCAGAAGATTTATCTATTACGAAGACCCAAATCAAATTCAAGGCAAAATATTTTACTAACCTCTATTTCAAACATGCATAATAGGGTCATTGACATAGCTAAAGATCCGACTAAAATCACAGTCATTGTGGGTCAAGATATTGATCTTCTAGTTCTGTTAAACCAATTCAAATAATTTTAATATTTATTTTCACAATCCAAAAGACATATTCTACACTCAAACAACTTCAAACATGAATAAAAAAAATATTGTTGCGTTTTTACATTGTTTTTCTGAATGTGATACGACTTCCAGTTTCGCAGGAAAAAAAAAAAACTATTGTAAAATCATTATTGTCTAACCACAATTTATCAAATCTGGCAGAAATTTTTTATCAGAGAGATGCAGACAAACAACCAATTGCTGAAAATGAATTGAAACTAATAGCATCTATTTATAAATGTAAAAAAAATATGCCTCTGAACGAATTAAGATTTTTTTTAACATTTATTTAACGTTGGTCTATTTCCGCTACTGAGGCCTATCACCGACGCCTGTAGACGAGCTACCCCCAACCAGGAATTTTGCCGAAACTCTTCCCTTAAGAAGAGTAGGGATCTTTTACTTGCCTAACATTTAATAGACGAGGGACCGACGGCTTTACATCCCCTCCGAAGGATGGTATATCTCCTATACAACCCTCGCCTAAGGTTGCATAGCGGTCTTCTTTGAAACGGTCGTCCATCCAAGTACTAACCGCGCGTAACGTTGCTTTACATCGCATATCGAAGTATGAACATACTAAAGACGCATCTACGCTTTTAATAAACTTATATTCAATTTACTTCTGTCCATGAATCATAAAAAAAAATTCTTGAACCAAAACTGCCATTTCTAGCAATTTTTTTAATGTAAAACCTTTTTTAACCAATTTCTTTCTCAACAGCCCGAACCTTAAACAGCTAATCAAAGTTCCCTTATTTGATATTAAATTGAAATTACCATTTTTCATCACTATCAACACTTCATTTGAATAAACAATGAAGAATTCGTGACAATTACGGAAAATCGATCTTGAAGAAATCCTTGTTTTGGTTTTTCCCATTTTTGACAATGTTTTTCCACAGTACTATATGATTTCTTTACACCCTCTTAAAGTAGAGGTTTCAACGAAAAAAATTCCTTCCTGAAATTTTCAAAAATCAAAATTTTGTTAATCAACTTTTTTGATTGAAAATTAGGCCTTTTTTCAAATTAATTTCTCATAAAATCAAAAAACAAATATTTCGCTTGAAAAAAAATTACAGCTTATTTGAGACATAATCATTTTCACAAAATTTTATTAAAATCGAATCATTCTTGTGGGAGATAAAAATAAAAAATCAAAAAATTAGTTTTTGACATTTTTTTCAATAGTTTTGAGGTTATGTTGAAAAATAAGAGAAAGAACATAAAAATAAAAGTTGTAGATCTTTCAGTTATCTACAATTTTTTGCATTTAACTTTTTTCGATAGGTCTAGTTTTGCCGGAAATTGTTAAAAATCACGTTTCACCCCTAAAAGCACACCTTCTTCCACCCCCACTCTACTTCTGGTTATTTATTGGGGTCCACTCGATTTTTCGCCCATTTACATAAAATAAACCTTAAATTTTCTGACCATCCATATACTGTTAAGAATTTTTTATTTTTTTTTGACAAAAATATTGGCACTAAAATCAGAAGTTAAAAAGTACTTTTCTCTAAATGCCTTTGCACTATCTTGTCGATCCATAATTTTTCATTCAAACCCACATATAATCCTTTTGGTGATCAGTTTTGCCATGCACTTATTAGATCTCTAGCATTCAACTATGGACTATCAAACCAATACTGTTTCACAGATTATTATGACAATTCGTCTAAGGTTATTAAATTTTACTCGGAGTAATTTGAAAGTATCATTCTGATTTTCTAATGTGAAAATACAAAAGACAGAGATAGTGATCTGAATGCTCCGAGTCAATTTTCGTAAACCCCAATTAAAGATAAAAATTACCTGAGAAAGTTACATTTTGGCGATTCAAGCGCCATCTCTGTGTCAGATTATGAACTTTTCAAATACTACTTAAACTTAATGACATTGTGTGGGAAATACAGTGCTCTATAAAATTTTACATGGACAATTTTACTCTATTTTTTAGTATTTTCGCAGCATTCATTGGGATACCTTATGGCACTAGAATTTCACATTTTTTTGTAATCTCTAATTTACTTTTACAAACACCCAAGGTGCCGAGGTGTGAACAACTCTAATAGTTTAAAAACTGGCATACATTTTGTTCATTTGGATATATACCACCTGGAACTTTTTATTTAACCTCTTGAAATCTTGACAGCTTTTCTTATGCAACAAAGTCTAAAATTGAAAACCAGACGATTTTTAAGTTTACATAGATTGTATTCAATTTGTTTTATACTGTTTGCTATTTTAATAGGTGTTCAACAGTTTTGAAGAATAAATGTTGAATTGTCTAACATCCAAAAATAACGAAAAAAAGCATTTTTAATAATAATCAATATTCAGTGATAGATAGAAAAAAGGGCAAAATGTTCGTCAGCTTTCCGACTATAAATTTGAAAATGTTAATAAAAACATTACAACAAATACCCAATCTCCGTGGTGTTACCTGAATTAACCAACCGAAAATCTGCTATAATGTGTGTATTGTGTAATTCTCTATTTGATAATATTGAATTTTTTTACCATATAATGCTATCAATAAATTTTAATTGTAGACGACAAAAATAAAGATCACAAAATATTTACTGATGAAGAACTGGCAGAACTAGTTGATGATGTATTTCAAATCATGGACTTTGATAAGGATGGCTATATAATTTTCGGAGAGTACAGTAGGGTCAGAGAAGGACGTTAATTTTTATAATTGCTCATAATAAAATCGTTTTGTTAATTTGTAAAGGTCTTTCTAAATGTCCAATGGGTTGTGCAAATTTATGTGTATATATTGAATGATTGTTATGTAAATCTGTAAAACTAAGATATAAATATATGATTTTTAACTTTTTACTGTGTCTATCACTTGAAACAATTTTTTGTTTCTAATGCTAATATTACCGTAAACAAATGCCCCTTTTATGCGGTTCTTACTCTACCTAGATGACAATGATAAGTATATTAGGTTTATTTTCTTTTTGTTGCCTTATTTATATTAATACCTGGCGAAGTTTAGCAAAAGCTACTCAACCAGGATGGCGAAATGATTTACTGGCCACCCATCCAAGTGCTGGACTTCACCCATTTGGGTTGTAAAAAGAATAGGCCCAGGGTACATTCCCGTCTGTCGTAAAAGGCAACTGAAGGCAATACCAGGATCAACAGCGTGGACAGAGGCTCAAGCGTACGGATGAAAAAGTTTATAACTTATTCAGCAAGATTGCAGATTGTCTCAGGGATCTCGTGGCTCTGAGTAGCCCTACTTCACTTCGACCTAAAAATATATGATAGGTTTAGACTTCCATATTTCATAAGGAAAGTACCATACTGTGATAATAAAATATGATAATAACTTTATTTCCTTTTCACCTGATGAAATACAAGTCAGAATGTGAGTAGCGACAATAAAAAAGAAATGATGTACTAATAAATAATAAAATAGACAGTAATAAGTACATACACAAAAATCATTCCTTTTTCATATACAAAAAATCGGCAGCTACTGGAAGCGGCTGGAACCTCCCCACTCGGTGGATTTTTGAAGCTGAAAAAAGAGTAAATTGTGTGACAAAACGGCAGTAAACGTAATCCGATCTCATCCAAAACCTTTTCAGATCTTCTGGGGCACTAAAAAAACCCTCAACTTAAAATGAATTTACAATCATCTATGCGAGTTATTACCTACATTATCGCTCGTTGAATAATATACTATTAGGATATTAACAACTTTAACACCACTTGAACGACTAAAAAAGTCTAGTTATCCTAAATACTACAGATTTGTAAAGCAACAAACTGAAAATTGGTAAAGTGATAATCTATAATAAATTCATCAACGAAGGTACAGAAAGCACATGATATTGATATTGTTACATCTAGGTACCTTTAAAGTTTGTGACAATCCACTAAAAGTTACAAATATGCCGCAATCTTATTAACATGACATGACACCAACGTTATCGGATGACAAACGATGACAATGACAATCGTCAAAATTTGCTCATTGCAATCCGATCGCTCGCGGCTGTCTTTGTTAAATGAAACATTAGCATTTTAGTAATTTTACTAGATTTTAGAGGAATATTTGTAGTTTAATTCTCCGATTTGTCTGTATATATATTTAAAAACGGCACTAAACGTAATCCGCGCTACTTCTAGAGAAGTAAAGAAACCCTCACACGTGAATTGACACGTGATGTGATGAGTTTTACGACGTAACGGCTACGCGCATCGATCATGTCATGCGAAATGCGATCTATGCCATATTTGCTTTGTTTTTAATTTTTCTCACGGAAACCAAATCGAAAGGGTGGAAGTGTGATATATCGTTGAAATCAGAATTTTAATTGCTTTTCAATGGTTCCATTGCAAATTGAAAATAATTATAAAATAAACAACTTGTTGCGTCAAAATGGCACTAAACGTAATCTGATCTCAACCAAAACCTTTTCAGATATTCTGGGGCACTAAGGAAACGCACACGCAAAGTTTCATTCAAATTCGTTCAGTAGTTTCGGCGCTATCGTGCTAACACACATACACACACAGACATTTTTCAAAAACCACTTTTTTGGGTTCCTAAGACCTCAAAACGTAAAGATTTGATGTTATCTCAATTTTCGTTTTTGAACCAATTTTAGTAACCTCTCACAATTTTATTGTGGAGAGGTTAAAAAATGAATAAAATACAATCAAAATATTATTTTACATAGTCAATTTAAATTTAATAAATAACAACCGAGATATTTGACAAACACTAAATTAGCTAATTACATAAAAATACACATTGCTTAATTCAGATTACATGTAGTAGTACAAAAGATGACAAATTCGTGGTAGATGTAAAAACACTGCACTTTTAAAGCAATTGAAGCTGGTAGCATCTTTTAATTTTTTAGGTAAAAGATTATACATCTTGATTGATGTGACAATAAAACCTTTATTTATTTGAGTTAATCTACACGCTGGTACATAGACATTTCTGCCGGTTCAGGTTTTATAGTTAGGGGCGAGCGTAGGTGCGTCTTTACTATGTACATACTTTGATATGCGATGTAAAGCAACGTCAGGCGCAGTTAGTAGTTGGATGGGTGACCGTTCCAACGAAAATCTCGTCCTTGCCTCACACATCTTCCAGCGGCTTGTGTATATCAGTGTATGCACGGAAGCTATACAACCTTAGGCGGGGGTTGTGTAGGGGATATACCATCCTTCGGAGGGGATGTAAAGCCGTCGGTCCCTTGTCTATTAAATGTTAGGCAAGTAAAAGATCCCTACTCTTCTTAAGGGAAGAGGTTCGGCAAAATTCCTGGTTGGGGGTAGCTCGTCTACAGGCGTCGGTGATAGGCCTCAGTAGCGGAAATAGGCCGACGTTAAATAAATGTTTAAAAAAAAAAAGGTTTTATAGTTATTTATATCATTACATTTTGGTAGTTCATTCATGTTTTTCCTTATATAACACACTGACGGTAAGATATGCATGCAGTAAATGCTGCTGTCTAAAGTAAGGTTTACATGATGTAGTGTAACCTATATTAAACATACTTCTGATAATTCTCTTCTGCATGAGAAATACTTTTTGTACTCCTACAGTTACCCCAGCAAAGTAAACTATATGAAAGTATTGAGTTTATACAACCATAATAAAGAGTCTTTAGAGTATCATTATCGACAGAATTTCTAAGGTTTTTAGTACACTTTTCGTATGGTTTTGCCAGGATAAATGTTTATCCAACTGAATACCTAAAAATTTTACACAATCATTTTGACAGATAGAATTATTATTCGCTCTAACCAGTACACTAATCATTTTTACTTCTAATTTGTGTGAATAACAGGAGATCAGTTTTTTGTGAGTTTAGTATCAGTCCATTTTTACTGCACCAAATTGATATTTCATCTACACATTTCGTAGCCGTTTTAGTAAGTCTATCAATGTTTTCAGCAGAAATTATAACTGAGATATCATGAGCAAAAAGGGGTAAAAACTGTTGCCATTTACGTTATCAATTATATCTATAAAAATTATAAATAATAAAGGGCCTGACACACTCCCCTGTGGTACTCCTGTTAACACATTTACATTTACTAAAAAATAAGTGATCTCATCTTGGTATCATTTTTACAGTCTGCGTTCTCCTCTTCACGTACAAATTTATCCAACTTAATGCCATACCACAAATACCATATACCTCAAGTTTTTTAATTAAAAGCTTTTGAGAGATAAAAAAATATCAATCGATTTTAAGTTGATGAGAATTTTTTTATAAAAGGAGAGAACAGCAGCCTGCGTCGATCGGTTTTTACAAAACACATACCGTTTCATTGATAATATTTTACACTTTTGAAGAAAGCTTGTTAATCTGATTTGGAATATTTTTGAAAATCCTGGCAGTAGTACTATCGGCCTGTAGTTATTCATATCATGTGAATCATGTTTTTTGTAGACAGGTATTACTAAAGCTAATTTTAATTGATCTGGAAAGTGGCCATTTTCAAATGATATATTGATAAGGTATGTCATCATTGTAAGAAGGTATTTAGAAACATCTTTTAATAGGCAGCATGGGGCTTCATCTTTGCCTGATGACTTTTTTCTGCATACAGTATTAATTATGTCAGATATTTCTTTCTCCGTAATAGAGGTTTGTTAAATATATTGCACTCTGTCATGTTTAATTATTTGTGTTGTGGTATCAATGTCAAAAGACGAAGTGACTTTATTAATAGAATTGATAAAAGTGACTATTGAATCCATTTGCAACGTCTTGTGAATGATCTAGTCAGTTTATTATTTTTGTTGGTATTTGTCGGTTTCTATTTTTCCCTTGCACATTTTCCTTAAGAATACTCCACATTATTGCTTTTGATTTGTTTGGTTCGTTGTTTATTTTTTTGATTGTAAGCACTTTTTGTTTTCTTAATATTTCATGATTTTTTAAAATAATATTATATCTATAACCTTCAGTTCTGGGTTACTTAAAGTTTTAACTTTGTAGTTGTGAGCAGAAAAAAATAGGACAACTTTTTTTTTCTAATGTAAATCTGTCTCTATTTGGATATGTAATGTGTAGCCGAAATAAAACAGATGTCACTTTTAATTTATTTTTTATTTTAATGCTGTTGTTATTGCTATAGTAAATGATGGATGGTTAATGAGACAAATTGCACTGCGTTATAACATTAACAAAAATTTGGTGTGTAACATTTTAAGAAAGTGGAGAATAAAGTAAGATTAGTAGAATATTCCTCATCCTTCAATAATAACATATATGTAGTAAGTTTATTTTCTATTATGTGATGTTCTACATATTCCTCCCATTTTCTTGTGTTTGGTTTTAATTTAAGATTGGCTCTGTCCATTATTTGATATAGATGCAATCTTTCCTCGTATATTTTTGTTAATTCATGCATTGTACATGTCCCTATAGGTGGATGTTTGCATGTGTTTAAGTTAGATTTGTAAATATCCATTTTTTATTCATCCGAGACCACACGAGAAAAATCGCTAAGAAATAAACAATCTGAATAGTTTGAGGTTATTTTCAGAGATAAACTGATAAACACAGATCATACTGATCATAGTTACATACTAGAGATAAACAAACTCTTCATCTTCTTCTTCAATTTACATTCTCCTTCGGAAACTCTCAGTAACAGGGTTTTTGATTGTAAGCACTTTTTGTTTTCTTAATATTTCATGATTTTTTAAAATAATATTATATCTATAACCTTCAGTTCTGGGTTACTTAAAGTTTTAACTTTGTAGTTGTGAGCAGAAAAAAATAGGACAACTTTTTTTTTCTAATGTAAATCTGTCTCTATTTGGATATGTAATGTGTAGCCGAAATAAAACAGATGTCACTTTTAATTTATTTTTTATTTTAATGCTGTTGTTATTGCTATAGTAAATGATGGATGGTTAATGAGACAAATTGCACTGCGTTATAACATTAACAAAAATTTGGTGTGTAACATTTTAAGAAAGTGGAGAATAAAGTAAGATTAGTAGAAATCCTGGATCAAAGGACAAAGGAAATCCTACTTAACAAGAAACTAACTAGTAATATTTCGTTATTGCACCATTTCTATTTATAACTTCTAAAAGTCTGTTTGGCATAGAATTAAATAACCTTATACAATAATCATTAGTAATAATATTTTCTCATGCATTATTTACTATTTCCAGTAGTCCTTCGGCATTCTGTGGTCTCATATTTCGTTTTTGGATACTTCTTATGAGTAGTCCCCATACTTCTTCCACAGGGTTAAGATCTGGACTATGACTGGGCCAGTTAAGAACATTGATGTTGTTATCTTGAAACCGGTTAGTTATAGTATGAGCAGTATGAACGGAACAATCGTCTTGTTGAAATATTAACTCATTATTAGGAAATAATTGTGACACAGAAGAGAGCATAATATTGTCTAAAATCCTAATATACGTTCCATATTAAATCGTTCCTCAATATGTCACAAAACACCAGGACCACGTGCCGATATCCAAGCCCACATATTGACGGAAAATCTACCACTTTTATCATTGTTAGATATATATTTCTCATCGTATCGAGTATTCGGGGGGCGGTAAACACGAATACGACCGCTGTGTGTTGACTGGAAAGTTTTTTCGTCTGTAAAGATTACATAGTTCCAAAAATTTACATCATGCGCTAAAAATTCCAGTGCAAATCCTACTCAAGCTTCTTTATGTTCAGCTTTAAGTAAGTATTTCTGTGCTGCTGCACGACAGTGTAGCTTCGATTCTCTTACTCGCCGGCGACCAGTACTACTCGATCGAGGAAAATTCGTTTCTTCAACAGCCTGACTAACTGAGTAAAATGGATTTTCTATTAAAGCATTTACCAATTGCAAACCTTGTTGTTGACTTAATATCCTTGCCCTGATCCAGGACTTCTACTAATTGTACCGTTTATTCTCCACTTTCTTAAAATGTTACACACCGAATTTTTGTCAGTATTATAATGCAGTGCAATTTGTCTCATTGACCATCCATCTTCTGCTTTAGCAATAACTCCAGATTTAACTAAATCGCTCATATGAGGCAATAAATTATGACAACTAACTGACAATGTCACAAAAATTAAAGTTAGATGTACATAACTAGATTTTAGCAAAATACCGTTATAAGACTTGACCTATTTTTTTTTTTTGCTCACGACCGTACAATTGTGTTAACAATTTTTTCTGTTACCCAGTTGTTTTTTTTTTGTTTATTATTTTATTGATTTTACAGGAAATGCTGTATTAAATAAATTGAAAAATAAACCTTGAAATACCTCAAATTTTTTATTGCAATTTGTTTCTAAATAAACCTCATTCCAATTTTCTTTTGACAGTAAAAATTGAAAGTACTCACATTTTCATCAGACATCACTCTTTTTTTGCCGCTTTGGTTCCACATGCATTTTATGAATTATTAATTGAACGCTGTAGTCAGAAATATTATTAAGTATTTAAAGTTTTGTCATGAATTCTAAATTTATGTCGGTAAAACATTGTCAATTAAAGTTTCTATGTACACGAGAAAATTCAGAAATATTTATTATAGCCAAATGAAGACAGTAGATTTGTGAGATCTAATGTCCTTCTAGTTACTTCTGTGAAATTATAGTTAAAATCACCAGAAACAAATTTAGGCCTTTTTGTTTTTGACGATAAAATTAATAGTTTCTCCATAGATTTGGCAAAATAATCATGATTTTACTTCAGTTCGACAATAATAAGTAGTCATCTTATCACTAGGTAGTTTTAATACTACCGCTTCTTCATTTGATAGCCATGTTTCTGTGAGGCAAACTATGTGTGGATAGTTTAGTGTGAGTAAGAAAACACTGAGCATATATATCCGTTTTCTTTCTAATACGAAGATCATTAGTTTACTGCAGCTTTCAACTTTAGTCACAAAATTACATATTACAAATGCGAATTTATGTTGCTATTATTTGATTTAGAAAACATAAATAATAAAACGAAGGTACAAAAATAGAAAACCTTTATTATACTCAAAAGTACTTCTTTTGTGTTTAACAATCTTCAAGAATAATGTCAAAGTACTGCTCCAAACTGCTCTCTATTTCATAGCTTTTTTCAAAATATTCATTTGGGCTATTAATAACCTCTGTTGTAATAGTTTTATGCCTTAAACAAAAATACAGAGAACACGCCTCTTTAAATTTATCATTAGCTACTAAGTTTCTTATATCACTCATATCTCCTAATTTTAAGCCATCCTTTTCACATCCTTGTAACAATTTGTCTACGTCCCAGTGCTTAAAGGGGCAACCGTGGTGTTGTCCAGGCTGAGGACATAAATTTATAATTTTGTCACAACTATACGGTCTGTACTGCAGCTTTCCCCCAACTATACCATACTGGTGTTTAAATAAGTAAGAGTATTTCCTATCAAACCAGTCTTGGTTCATCTTTTTTGTGAATTCCGTTTTCCAGAACGTCATGGCATCCTCATACGCTAAACCTAAGCATTTCAAAAAAATTCCATATTGCATTTTGCAATCGTACTTTAAATGATGCTCTTTCCTGAAAACGTTATGTATGGTTCTCATACATAGTGGATAGTGCGTTTCTGCAGCTTCATCGATATTCTCTAGATTTATAGGGTATTTTTTATCACTAAATGTTCTACAAGTGGGCATATAAACAGATACATTTGTTAAGAAATCTTTAATGCGAGCTTCCTTTACAACTGTAGGAAGCATCTTATTGGTCCAAAGAAGCTGTCTGGAAAACTGTCTCCATAATCTGTTTCTAACACAAAAAATAATGTCAGTTTTGGGAAAATAAGCAAGGCCCCTAGAAAGAAAAACTGCTCTTATTAATACTAAATTGGAAACTTCGCTGAATTTTGTTTTATAATAAGGTACGTTATTAAAAGTAATTTCATTAATATTTCGGCATTTAATTAACTTATCCTTTAGTAATTCTTTTTCTTCCTGATGCACCTGGGTAAAATTAAAATTGTTTTCTTCTAAGAATTCTTCCAGCTCCTCTACTTTCAGTCGTTTATAAAGCATAACAAACCAATAAAGTTCACAGCACATAAAAAACTCCCTCGAAACACTATTTTGGCAATAACCTTGAAAAATGTATATTAAATACTTTTTCTAATGACTTTATAGCTACATACATAAACTCAACAGCCAGTGGGCGATATGATTGTTTTTTCTAGCTTGAATTAGTCCCACACAATATTCCTCATCCTTCAATAATATCATATATGTAGTAAGTTTATTTTCTATTATGTGATGTTCTACATATTCCTCCCATTTTCTTGTGTTTGGTTTTAATTTAAGATTGGCTCTGTCCATTATTTGATATAGATGCAATCTTTCCTCGTATATTTTTGTTAATTCATGCATTGTACATGTCCCTATAGGTGGATGTTTGCATGTGTTTAAGTTAGATTTGTAAATATCCATTTTTTATTCATCCGAGACCGCACGTCCAGAAAAAATTGCTAAGAAATAAACAATCTGAATAGTTTGAGGTTATTTTCAGAGATAAACTGATAAACACAGATCATACTGATCATAAAACAAACTCTTCATCTTCTTCTTCAATTTACATTCTCCTTCGGAAACTCTCAGTAACAGGGTTCAAAAATTTCATGAAAAAGATGTATACATGCAATTTTTTTTTTACAGAACATTGTGGTACTTCTGACCAGAAAATCTAATGAGGGCGTCATTTCCACGTATAAAAGGTACACTTGGTAGAACTTGATAACTCCAACCGTGAGGGAGGCTTTGTTCAGGTGTGAATTCATATGAAAACGAACTTAAAACTTTGACTTTTAGACGGCGATTTTTCAAAAAACAGTCAACTAGTGATATTATGTCCTTCGGACAGCCTAGTTGGTAAATTATGGCCTTGTGCCAAATACTTTTTCAATATCAATAAATAGAGCCGTGGTTTTTCCTCCATTCAGTTTGGTAGTTTCAATGTGGTTAATTAGTGTAATCAATGGGTGTAGCGTGGAGCATTTAGGTTTGAATCCGAATTGATAGTTCGGTATACGTTGTCCTACACTTTCTTCTATTTTATTTTTTAATATCTTTTCAAAGTTTTTGCCAATGACTGAGAGAAGTGTTATAGGTCTAAAATTCGTTGCCTTGGCATGATGTGTATTGGGTTTTAGTATTGTGACAATGGTTCCAAGTTTCCATTCATCCGGTATATATTGTTTCAAGAGGCAAAATTCGTATATTTTTATGATGTGTAGATGTATTTGATGGTCTAGTTGTTTGAGGATGTTATTTGAAATCATGTCATAACCTGGAGCAGTACTTTTTCCCTGATTTAATATCTCAAAGTAATAATCTTCATCGATGTGGTGTTCTACAGGTATTTTGTGCAAGAAGAAAATAAAATGATAAAATGACAGAACTAAAACGTAATCAAAGCAGACTTTTCAATAAATACACTTTGTTTCATTAAATTTGAATTTGTCTTTCAAAAAGTTATTGAAATGTTTAATGGAACTTTTCTCGAAAATGGCTGGAGTTATTAAGTTCTATCAAGTGTACCTTTTATACGTAGAAATGACGCGCGGTCTTCTTTGAAACGGTTGCCCATCCAAGTACTAACCGCGCCTAACATTGCTTTACATCGCATATCGAAGTATGTACATATAGGCTGGGGCCGTTACGGACTTTTAATGCTGAAAAGAAAAAAATTAATAGCAGGCAACGGCCGGCTGGAATATATAGTTGAGGTCATAAACAATGAAAAAAAAACTTTGGAACTAGAGATGAAGGGAATTAGTGAAATCGGGTGCTATTTAAGGGATGAAAACAGTTTTTCGTGATTTGTGGCGAAACGTGACCTCCTAGAGAAAAGTATTTCATACAAAAGTTGTAGATAATAAAAAAATCTAAAACTTTTATTGTATATATTTTTCGATATAACCTCAAAGTTTGCGAAAAAATGACAAAAAACCGATTTTCTTGTTTTTATTTTTTTTCTCGCGTGAAAATTATTTAATTTAAATGAAACTTTGTGAAAGTACGTAGTTATTTGCATATAATAAGCATGAATTTTTTTCAATTATGGGAAATAAATATTTTTCCAGATTTTACCATTTTTGCGAAAAAACACCCCCTATCTTCGGCGAACAACTTTATTGATTTTTTTTTGGATTTTGATGTTCTACTAGTACTCATTTTTTTCGTCGAGATATCTACTTTCAAATGGTACGTCGATGTTAGTGATTTATTGTCATTTAGCAGCTTAAAATTAAGAAAAACCGAAAAAAAAAAATTTCGAATCTCGAATTTGTCGATTTTTTTCATTATTTTCAATTTTTTAGCATATTTATGTTAATAATTCATAATATTTTAATGAAAACTTATTTTGGTATAAAATAACTAAAGTTGAATGAATTTAGTTATTGGAAGCCACGCTAAAATTGAATACAAACAAAAAAAATACTGTTACGTATTCAAAAAAAAAAAAAAAAATTACAAAATTTGAAATTTCTCAGCATACAGGTATTTGAAATGCCCGCCCAAAACGACTGAAGGTTGGGGGTTGAGAGGGGTAGGACAAAGTGAGCCTGCACAAGAGCAGCAGAGCTCGTTCTGTTGTAGTAGTAAATCTCTATTCGTCTAGTTGTGTAAAAGTATTTTTTCAGTTTGTGATGCGTCCTTTGTAAACGCACGTGGTGATTGAGTTTTCGATTAAAATTAAACAATTACCCTTTTCACAAGAAATTTTTTTATCAAATCAAAATAATAAAAACAATTTAATTATCACAATATCAAATAAATTACAGCCCGAGGGCTTTTTGTGTAAGCGAGCTCCTGAAGACGCCGACGCACTGATTGTTAATACTGCGATCCAATTAGCTAAACAAGATGATAAAACTGTAATAATCGTGGGTCAAGACATCGATTTACTAGTTCTTTTACACCAATTAAATTCGAATGGACTGGATATTTATTTTCACAAACCAGGCTCAAGCAACGTCAAAGATTCATTTTATACATCCCATTGTTTTAAACACGAACCATACACAAGTGTAATAGCGTTTCTTCATGCTTTCTCTGGGTGTGATACAACTTCAAGTTTTGCTGGAAAAGGGAAAAAAACAATAGTAAAATCTTTATTGGACAATAAAAACTTATTAAACCTAGCCACTGTTTATTATCAAAAAGATGCAGACCACGCATAACCATAGCAAAAAATGGATCTCAACTTACAGCTAGTATTTACAAAAGTAAGAAAATTTATAACTCATTAAATCAATTACGATTTGAACTGTATCAGCAAACTACAAACAAATCCACTTTTAAATTGGAAAAACTCCCTCCAACTGAAGAAGCAGCTGCACAACACTCCTACAGAGTCTATTACCAATTGCAAACTTGGTTGGGTAATTTTGACAACGATCAGGACAACAAAAAAGCAAAGGACTGGGGCTGGAACGAAAATGTAAGAAAACTCGTGCCGAAATACATCTCTGACAGTTTCCGACTTGATTCCTGGAAAGTTGTTAAAAAGCGTTAGCTGTACTTGTGAAAGTGGATGCAATAATCAAAGGTGGGGCTGCCGAAAACACGGCTTAAAATGTACCAATCTATGCAATACATGCACTGAGAACTGTTCAAATAGAGACAGAGAAGTATTTGTAGATTTAAGTGATTCTGAAGATATTGATGAAGAGCCAGCAAAGAATAATGACATCGAAATTAGGGAGCCTGAAAATGCCAATGATTTTGAAGATAATATAGAATTTGAGAGTTTGATCGATGAAGGAAACGAACCACAACAAAAAAGGCCTAAAATTTATTAGATTTTAACAATCATTTTATTGATTTTTCTTTTTATAAGCTATACACAACCAATATTAATAAAGTAAATATTTGTAAATAAAGTAAAGAATTCGTAGCCAATATAAATAAATTATATATTGTATTTTATATCATATGTATTTAGAATAATTTAATATGCATATAAAGTTTTCGAAACTTAACTTAGCTTCCATGTAAATGTTAAGTTTCATGAAGTTTTCCCTACCTTTCCGTGATGAAATTCATTCAACTTTATTTATTTTATACCAACGTAAGTTTTTTCATTAAAATATTACGAATTATTAACATAAATATGTTAAAAAAATGAAAATAATGAAAAAAATCGACAAATTCGAGATTCAAAACATTTTTTTTTCGGTTTTTCTTAATTTTAAGCTGCTAAATGACAATAAATCACTAACATCGACGTACCATTTGAAAGTAGACATCTCGACGAAAAAAATGAGCACTAGTAGAACATCAAAATCAAAAAAAAAAATCAATAAAGTTGTTCGCCGAAGATAGGGGTTTTTTTTTCGGAAAAATGGTAAAATCTCGAAAAATATTTATTTCCCATAATTGAAAAAATTCATGCTCATTATATGCAAACAATTACGTACTTTCACAAAGTTTCATTTAAATTAAATAATTTTCACGCGAGAAAAAAAATAAAAACAGAAAAATCGGTTTTTCGTCATTTTCTCGCAAACTTTGAGGTTATGTCGAAAAATATATAGAATAAAAGTTTTAGATTTTTTTATTATCTACATCTTTTGTATGACACACTTTTCTCTAGGAGGTCACGTTTCGCCACAAATCACGAAAAACGGTTTTCATCCCTTAAATAGCACCCCTTTTCACTACTTCCCTTCATCTCAAGTTCCAAAGTTTTTTTTAAATTTTTTATGACCTCAACTATATATTAAAGCCGGCCGTTGCCTGCTATTAATTTTTTCATCTCAAAAAGGTAACGGCCCCAGCCTAATAGTAAAAAGACTCATTTACACTCGTCCCAAGGAACTATCTTAGAAACAGGAAAATCAAATACCCTTATGGCTTCAAGGTACCTTATTACTGATGACGTCAAAAGCTTCCGAATGTATTGCAACACACGATACAGCAAACAAATGAATACTGCAGTGGAAGCTCCAAACAAATTGCACCTTGTGGATAGGTCATAAACTAAATCATATTACCTACGAAATAGAATAATAATAGTAATAATAATCGAAAATTTTATTCAAATAAGCACCTAAAACAATGCGTAATAGAAAAATACGCCATTATCCATGATTCTGAAAATAATTTATTATTTAAAAACATATAAAAATTGTAAATACTACACGGTACTATTAAATATAAATATTTATAAATGCTCTACTTGACAACATTAAAATTTTTTCTTTTATAATGTTTCTTCCCCTTCGCGGCAATGTATTCCTTTCTGCTTGAGCTCGACCTCTGTTCCAAAATTAGCTTAATTTTTTGGACAATGTCCTGCGCTATAGCATTCTCACAATCAAAGTCATAGTGTTTGAAACTCGTCGAACTTTGCAAGGACGGAGGAAAACTTGATGCTAGAAAAAATTTAAATTGGTTCATGATTTATGGATGGACTCAATTAACTGTGGCGTCATAAGTTATGCAACCAAACATACTACTGTCATAGAAATTTTGATCCCGTCGAATAACAATGGAATTTGATTATTACCTTGTTCATAAAGACTATAAAAGATGATGCTAAAACATTTTATTGAATTTCTCGGTCGAAAGAAATATTTAAGAACTTCCAGTACCAATCTCATATACACAATATATGTTAAAATATATGTATTTATATGTTTCCATAAACCTTTAATTTTCTATTAATAATGCCAAAATAAAACAGCAACAGTTTTCTCCAACGGAAATGAAGAATGTGAAAATTTAAATTATGCAGGCGGTTAGGGTTATTTATATTTTACTTTATTAGAGTTTTCTAATAGTAAAACGTTGATTTACAGTTACGAGCACAGCAGTACAGGTTATTAAAATTTATAAAACAATTTTCTTTTTGTAATATTATGTGCTGATTTTCATACAAAAAATTACGTTAATTTTACTATTCTCTTCAAGATTTGTTATAAATTGTACCTAGTAAATTTTTTCTGTTCTATTCTCAGAAGATGCGATAGAAAATCTAATAAATTTTTATTGATCTGTTCTTGCCACTTTAAAGATGGTGCCAGAAATAATTTGCCAGCAATATTTAAACGGAATGTTGGAAAAATGTTTACATATTCACATAACATACCTGTTTGCTTTACGAGGTTATAAACTTTTTAGAGAACTGACAGAGCAAAATGTAAACTAACTTGAAGTTAGCAGTAAACTAAACGATATATTTTTGTATTCTCAATTCTAATTTTAAAGGTAACTCATCTAAAATGTCCTCAATCTCATTTTCCAGGAATCTCAAGTATCTGGTAAAAGTCAGAGGTCTTCAAATATTATTGGACCAATGATTCTACTACTGATTATTCCAAGCCAAACATTGAAACCGAACCCCATTTGAAAGTTACTCTCCCGCAATAAATTTTGATTTTATTGTGACCAATATTGTATATTTTGTCGGTTAAATAATCCTAAATTTGTAAACCTAGACTCGTTCGAAAATAAAATCAGTCTCAAAAAATCATTGTTTGGCTGCACGTTATTATACAAAATCCAATTGCAATATTCCATCCTACGTTCCTAATCACTTTCTTACAAATGCTGGTGAAATTGGTATTTAAAAGATTTATAGTGGTATTTGTGCAACATTCGGCTTACTGTTTAGTGACTGATGTCCAATTCAAAACCAATTTGCCTTAAAGAAACAGTCTTATCAACTTCTATTCGAGCCAAAACATTAATTTCCGTTCCTTCATCAATAATGAAGTTTTCTTCCGGATCTTTGTGAGGTCTCTTCGGAATTGCTTTTCAACACATTTAAAATAATTTTTCGCTGGACATTGTCTATTAGGATATCGTTGGACATAAAGGTCGGTAGTCGCAACTGCATTTCTTTTACAACATTCCTCATAAATAATTAACATGTCCACTTTTTCATCTCTTGTATAAATTTGCGGTATTTTGAACACAATTAATAAGAATTTTAAACAATTTTTAAAGACACAATAAAACCACCGTTAAACCAACAAATGTTTGACAAGCCAAATATTTCATTGTTTTCAAAGCCACCTTAGTTACTCCTTTACATTTAATTAGAACAAAATTGTTTTTTCTTATTTTCTTTTAGCTGTAATTTTATTTGTATTTATCGCACATTTTAATACGGCATATGAATAAATTCCTTATTAATAGTACTAATAAATGGTACCACGGTACCGATATGGTTCCATTTGAAAAAATTGAGTTTTGCCCCAAAAACAATTTTGGTGACTTTTATTTGCTCATAAATCACATAATTTAGTGTTTCTAACGGGATTTCGATTTTTGCAGCATTACAGGGGTCACGGACGGACGAAACCAGAAGTGAAAAAAAATCAATTGTATGTCAAAAAGTTCCGCTTATTATGTATGTAGTATATCCTAAATTTCAATCAATTATCTTCAAAACTAAAGAAGAAAAGGGGGGTATATCATGATCCTGTTACACCCGATATATAATTTTACATACTTTGTGAATGTAAATTAATTACTGAAAGGTCTTTAATATTTTTTGTGAGGTAGAAATAAAACGAAATTCTAAGCTGTGTTTTAACCTCCTCGATAAAAGTCTTTGCTAACTACAGCATTAAGAGTCAAGTTCCAGTTCATTCATTTCACGCCGTTAGCGTTATGGGTTGCCTAATAAGTGACATCACATTAATTGAATCTATTAGCCATTTAGAGCGGGTACATTGGGCAAGCGAAACCCTCAACTATAATCAGATTTAAGATGGCTAAAACATTCCTTAAAACACACACTAAATATAGGTTTGACTATAAGATTCTCGTTTACCTACCACTGCTTGAAAGTCCTACATCGCCTTGACTACTACCGTAACTGGCACCAAAATTCGAATTATATACGAGTCTAAAAGTGCTCCTACTACTCTTGATATCCATTATTTCACACCACGCTATTGTATCCATGTGATGACTAACGGCTTTTTGCTTAAAAGGCATCAACTTGGAGCTTTTCTGTTGGACCGGATCAATTTCTATCCGTTCTCCGCTTATTCCTATATGAACTTCTACCCTCGGCCTGACTTTATTAACCATAAACACCCTGAATGATTGGTATAATGGGGCCTCCATTCTTTTGTTATGCTCGTCCATGGCTAGCATGTCACTTTTCTGTCTATTTTCATCTGCTTTGGATTTCTCCGAAGTTGTTCTTGTTCTGGTTTGCTCCTCTTTTTCAACAGTAACATTCTGGCCGTCATCTGGAAAACTAACAGATTTGAAGTTATCCTTGTGCTCTACGAGGCCCAGGCATGTGAAGCCAAATTTGGCTACGCATTCTCTAGGATCTAAGCAAGGAAAATCTCTATCTACTTCGCCATCTTCCTCGCATATATACAAACCATAATTGGTCACTGGTTTAAGGTTAACATTGGCTTCGCCTTGATTGGCGCTGGAATCAAAATTTAAAAAAAAACAATGTATCTCACTGCGACATTTATCTATAATAAAAATATTAACATAGTAAGAAAGTTCTGTTTTTACCTAAACTTCAACAATATAAGTCCTATGAGATCCTGGATCTTTGCAAAAGCTACACAACAAATATGTATCGGATAATTCCTTTGTTGAGGTGGCAACATTGTCAAGTATATTTTGTATTTTCTCGTAGGTATAACTTGGCCACTACCATCGAACTTGGAATACTCTATGTAAGGATTCTTCGGCATATTTGAAAAGTTCTCTATTAATACTGATAACATTGACTTTTGTTTTGGCTTCTTAATTATATGAGATACATCTTTCTTAACAAATAAGTCCTCCGAATCCTCGACTTGTTTACTGGTCTCCCACTTGATGTGTCGCATTTTTGAGCCTTTCTTTCTTGCCTGATCTAATTTTTCTAATTGGGCCGCTGTATTTGATCTTTCTCTAATTCCAAGATCCATGTCCATCTGTAGATCGTATGATTCAAAGTCATCCTCGTCATCGTCACTCTCCTCAGGTTCTGGATAAGACTCCATGTTGCCAAGATGCTCCTTCACTTCTTTACTTTCCCCTACCATGACTAACTCACACATTCCTAAGATAATTCATTTGTAAATATTTATTATCGGTGTGCAAGATAAATAGGAATAATATGTACCTGTATCATCTGTGGATATAAAGGAATTTCTTATATGGGACAAAAGCCAGTACTTGTTATCATAGAGTGCCATGATAAGTATAACTACAAGAAAATACAACTTTCCTAACAAAAACTGTGGAAGACTAGCTAAAACAGGCTAAACAGAAAAAATCCTCCAATCAGTGACAAACATGACAGTTAATGACAAACATGACAGTTAATGCTCTGGTTAATGTCAAAAATACTGAAATCGCCCAGACAAATTTAGCGCGATTAGCTACGAAAATGTGTCTTAATTCTGCTGGTCTACTGTAGAAAGGCAAATAAACAACAGTAATCAGCTGGAGGTGAGATTACGATAACCCTAAAGCTATGCACACCGTCTAAATTGAAAAACTCACTAATGAATCTAGTAGCGTAGAATATGCATTACTGACGATAGTTTGTTGTAAGAAACTGCCAAAAAATGATGAAAGATTCGTTCTGGTGGGGAAAAAATGTTGAGAATTTTTTATTTAAAGGGTGTACTGTGAATTCTGTCTCTGGTTTACTACTGATATGTGTTATAATGTTCTCAATGTCATTCATTTTTGAATATTTGAGATTTTTACAACTTAAACAGAAGCAGAGGGAGTTGACTTTAAGAGCAAAACAAATAAAACAACTATGTCCCACCGAAAGTGCTGCGCTGCTTGCCGAGACTATTACTGACCCTACGAATCCCTTTAACATCACATTATTTGACAGGTAAGGCCAAACCATTAGCTAAGTAGCTTCAAAAACATTACTATACCTATTTCAGAGCTCTCCTTTTTGGAACAGAGGTCTCCTTATGGTTACTATTGCAAAATCTAGGCTATTTCATAATGTTAGGTGTTATGGTTTTTAACGGCTGGTTCTTGGTCTCTGCTGTCATCGGAGGTGGACTGGGTTATTTTATTTTTGGACAAATGTTTATGAAAATCAATATACAAAACTGTCACATTATGAGGGATGCATATTGTACCCAGATTTGTGGAGAAGCGGGTAATTTACGAGTTACAAAATGTTGTTTCCTTAAATCATTTCCTTTATCCTTACATTATTTTTAGGAGCAAGTTCGAGAAACGCTCAGAAACCTAAATATGATTTAGTTTAACCCTTATTAATTCCCTCTAGTAAGTACACACCGATCTTATTAACGCATTACTTCCTTCCCCAGTTTATCCCTTTTAATATTAGATATAAATAAGTTTTCTAGATTGATTTCTTATATCTGTTTGTGAAATTGAAAGAATATGTTAGAGATGCAGTAGGAAAAAAGAAGTAACTAGAATCTATTTACATATGAAACTGATAAACCTACAATATTTGGAATTAACTAATTTAACATAATGACTTATATTATTGTTGTATTTTAATACATTTGATACAGTTTCAAGTAAATTATACAACGAATTATACTTTGGCCAAAAAGTCGAGTTAGTAAAGCAAGTATGCGGCATTCTCGTCAAAGGATAGTAGCTCTTATTTGATACTAAAGCGATCGTTCTACCATATAATCCCATTGAATCGAGAGAAATATATTAAGTTTTCTCTGCCTACTAGAAATGGAAGAAACGACTACCATAAACAATTTTAATGACCTAGTCAACCACATAGAGTAAATGCTTTAACTGCCGCCAAATTATTTGCTCGACTAATTATTCAGTCGTAAGCAAACTTGGAAAGAAAGAAAGAAATCGTATATCCTGGGCACTCAGTGGCGCCAGGCGCCACATACGTATTTATGTAGGTATATATAAATAATATTTCATAAAATAAAAAATAAATATAATTAAATTTGTTTTCATGCTCAACTCAGTCAAAAAGAAAAACTGGAGTTCTTTTAAGAAAATTTTTAATGGCAGGTATAATGTTATTAGGAGTGGAATACTTATGTAATCCGATAGTAAACCTGTAGAATGGTTGATGTTTATAAAAATTTTAATCATGCCAGTTGCTCTTATTGCTCACCAAGGACCAACGTCTTTCTCCAATGCATGATATACATTCAAAATAATTTTCTTCTCCTTGAAGCTTAATGGAGACTTTCTAGGGGTATGAACTTTTACCACTTCTTTTGAACAACTGGGAACCGCGTCCATTTTTGGACATTTAAAAAAATAACCGATATCCCACAATTACACTTGTTTTCACTAAAACAATAACAAAATAAAATTTTAAGGCACTGTGATACAACAAGTAAGTAATTTATAAACAAAAACTAGTGCTCAATTTCACACAAAATAAAATGTACAACGTACAGGGTAACAGCATAAACATATTATATAAGGGAATTTACAAAACTCGTAAATCCACACAACCCTGGCTCTACTAACTAGAGTTTTCGGCTGTAGTATAGGAATATTTAAAACATCTCTTATGATCTGCAGAATTATAAATATTTAAACTATAGAATAAAATATGTTCGTGTTTTCAATTGAAATTGTCTTAAATTTTAGATATGGCGGCAATAGATCGAGATGGAGAATCCACTCCAGCCCATGTTGATAGTCCATCGACATCTCAAACAATCCTTGATTGTCATCGTGTTAATACACCACAGGTTGCTGACGTAACCGTCCACGGACACTGCCACGCTTGACATTTCAAGGATAAAGCAACTGTATTTGTTATTTTTTTAGTAATTGTCCTGGTAGTAATTTTCTAAATTAGTTATTTATGTTATATTAATTTTACGTATATCATAACAGTATCGTTATGTTTCGATGACTTTTAACTACATATTCAAAGGATAATGTAACAATGCTGTTCATGAATGTTAAATGATACGCTTGTTTTGATTTAGCTTTTACTATTTTATACAAGGGTGGTAGCCTATTTTAGGGGTTGTTACTGAAAATACCATGGTCTGTGGTTGTAATTTTTTTTGCAAAAATTGTATAATGTACCTAACGATATCTGATTTTAAAACCACAATATTTGTGGTTGCATTATCGACAACAGAAAAGTTATTACTTTAATGATATTCTCTAGGATATTCTTATCATATTCAGTCTCTATCAGAATCATTTTCATTCCATATCTGGGAGACAACATCGAGGAGTGGCATCAGTAAGGAATGAAAATTTATAAGCATGGCGAACTGTACATACCTGTAGGGGCAATTTTCCTGCCATGCTTATTACTGGAGATACATCATTTTACTACTATTGAAACAAAAAAATCTTTGAAATAATATAAACCTGCTACTAATTTTATAAAAATTCTGCTTGCCAGAATTTTATAAAAACAAAATTATGTATCAATTGCTTGATCTACTACGTTAAAGTAAAGATAAGATGAGAAAAAAGCATTAAGATGTTATTCAGGGGGGGCGATATTGCGTCTGAATTTAATAGCTCGAGTTCTACGATAGGTAGTCTTGATTCGCCCTATATATTCGAAAATAATTTCCACTTATAGACTTTTTGTGTAGTTTACTTTTTTTTTAATTTCTGGCTATAGAAGTCGGACTTACTATTGCCCCATTCTGTATATAAGAATAAGAAGACTAACTTTATTTTAACTAAACAAAGGATCATTTGGTAAACAAAAACAGTTTGCTTCCCTCCCTCTGTCCTGCCTCCTTTGATGTGACTTGCCATTGGTGAAAACCATGTTAACATCTCACGGGGGGGGTGAAATAGTGGTAGTAGTAGTAGTTTGATACTTGGCCTAATATTTGTATATCAGGCGTACCAATAGTTACTTCAAAGGTACGATTCCACTAAAGAAATACCATTTCTTATTCTACGATCTAGATTACAGGAATTTAAGTATTATATTATAATATGTCAGACTATGTTTTTACGTAATAAGTGCCTGATCACGTTCCTCTCCATATTTTGAATAGATGTCTATATTATATTGTCTTGTAAAGAAATGTTAAGTAGTTTTAGAGAATCATATTTTTATAAAATGTATATGTTAACCTAGTCATATCAAAATTGTTATTCTATAAATTTAAATAAAATGACTTGGATTTCATTGTTTTCGATTACATATTTGTATTTCAATTTATTCCGAATCATTGTTACTAATTTATATGCGATATGTTGCATTTTACAAACCAAATGCTGTTTTTATCAAGAAACTTCTTTCAGGTGATTGTTTTTTATTTTATACGGTATGGCAAGTTTTACATATGTATGAGTTTGAGCTATTAATTTCTAGTGGAGTAAAAATAGCCAAAAATAAGGCGATAGAGTCAATTTTACATAAAGCAACGCGACATAGAAAAATAAGTTTGTTTTGGTAAAACTACGAATAACCTGTGTTTTCTACGAGTAGATGGATAACTTTATTTTTTCGCGAAAAAGGGCTAAATTGGTCATTTTTATGGGTGGCTTTTCTGTATTAATTTATCTTGGATACTTTAAAATGCTAGTTTAGAGAAAAGTACGCATCAGAAAATTTTGAAAATTTCGATAACTACTAATGTCGGTGTGGCCAATCCAACTAAAATAATTACAAGCAGCTGGCACTTCCGCTTATACTGGAAGTCGATACCAACTTGCTTATTTCAAATGGAACACCCTATATATTTTAGGGTTTTCGAAAAGAGCATAAAATTCTGAGTCGAAAATATGTAGCATATCCTATACCTAAACCTAGCCGTTTCAGAGATATTTAACATTTTATAGAGAATTTGACAGGTGCAACGGTTTGCAAGGACCGTTATAACTTTCTTCGTGTAAAAGATCCTCATTTGCTTCTTGTCACATAAAAAGAACACGAGGAGAACTACGTTCTACAACTGAAATAAATTCAATAATATCATACCAAGTGTTCCGTTTTTCGTGTTACATTTTATCAACTTCAAACCGCGAAAACTTGTTTAGGTCAAATGAAACACCCTGTATATTTTTACGTCAAGTTGTGTAAAATTGAATTCACTCTTTTCTGATATTAGCATTGTGGGGATTAAAGTTGCAACTTTTTAAAATATTTGCGATTTTATTAGAAATTCATGAATTGTTGTAATCATTTCATCAAAATAACCATGATTAGAAACAATCAGTCATTATCTAATGTCAAAAAATGCCAGCACGTTTAAATTATACCCACGAAGACTTTTTAAATTTGTTTATTATTTATGGAGAATGTGATAAAGTAATATCAAGAACTTGCAGCACAAGACTGAGATTATTCCTACTTTCACCACAACAAACTTATTTTTCTATGTCGCGTTGTTCTATGTAAATTTTTTTCTCAATATCTATCTTTACTCCACTATTCTTCTTTTCGTGTGTAATGCACTTTTCGCTTTCTGACTACTTACAAGTCAGTTATCAACCACGAATTGTGTTACATTTAACTACAATTTATAACAAATTCTCCTACTACGAGGTTTATTGTTTTTTGTTATTAAAGAGACCATAGTGAACCAATAACGAACGTGTTACTTTGAAACATCCCAAGAACAAACAGTTAAAATGAAACACGTTTTAATCATCATACTTTTTTATATGGTATCATTTATCGTAATCATTCTGGTACTTGATGCAATGCTCAGAAAGAAAAGTTAATTATGAGCAAAACTTGTGAAGATACTTATAAGAATAAAAGAACTTCATTGCCGATGATAGAGAGTTTGCAAGGTCATCTCCAGATGATGCTGGTTTAGTTGGCGGAACGGCGTCGAAGTTTAGTGCTTTCATGCTTGTAACATCCAAGAAGGGGATTAAATTGGCAAATACAGACATAAGTACTTATGTGTACGATTCAAGATAATTACGAGACATATTAATTAATGATAGATTATTCTTTACGATAGGTGTATGGATGCCATAAAAAAATTATCAGGTCGTATTAAACGTTTATAATTTTTTGCCACAGACTGAATGCGCTTATACAATTATAACACAACTTGCAAAAAAGTTGACCGCCTCTCTCCTGTAATGAATATAATGATCATTAACTGCAACAAGAAAACATTAAATTTTTTCTTTGGTCGAGGGAAAACATCTACTAATTTTATAAAGTGATACAAAGTGTTATTTTAACCAAAACTTCAGAGAGAATATACTTCGAAATATACTTAAGCGGTTTAATATGATAACACAGATTGATGACTACATAGTAAATATTATCTTTATCTGTACTCTTGTACCTATATATACCTAGAAAGAATTTACCATACCATTATAATTATTCTTCAAATTTTAAAGTAGATAAAATAAGATAATGATTTATATCTTCATTGCCATCAGATCATTCTTGATTAGATTAAAATAAACTAATATTGCAGAAAAGATACTCAGAAATAAAGTTAAAATATTTAGTTATGCAACCATTACCACAAAATACAACTTGCAAAAAATTTATTTGATTTCTGCTGCTCTCTGTGCATAACTATTATTTAACCATGACAGAAAAAACGTCTTTTACGGTTGAAAAAAGACATATTTTGCAAAGTGGCATATTTAATCAAACTTTAAGAGACTGGCAAGGCGTAAAATGCGAGTTAACGCAAAAAAATTTGATGTACCCAATTTTTCTTGTGTAAGTGAGGTTATGTAGGCTCGTTTTTTTTATCAAAGCAATTGATCTTTTCTAGAGAAGATGACAACGCTGTTCAACCTATCAATAGTATGCCAGGAGTTTCCAGATTCGGAATAAATACTTTAAAAGCTCATCTTGAACCACTAGTAACAAATGGTTTACTGTCGATATTGTTATTCGGGGTCATCGACAATTTGCCAAAGGTACTTTAACGGTTTTTGTAAATAAAGAAATCTAAACAACTTTTTTAATAGGATGACACTGCAATAAATGCTGATAGCTCTCAAAACCCTGTCGTTAAAGCTCTACCCAAATTAAGAACATGGTTTCCAAATTTAACCATAGCCTGCGATGTCTGTCTGTGCCCTTACAGCTCACATGGACACTGCGGCATTTTATATCCCGATGGCACAATAAATAACCCAGCTAGCCTGGAGAGAATATCAGATGTTGCATTATCTTATGCTAAAGCAGGTTATTTCAATTTAAATTATTCTTTTTAGTGGCCGTTTGGTTTTTATGCAAGTAAAGTAAGCAATAATACAGTTTTTATTAGTAAACTTTTTAAAACAAAATTTCCAAATTTAGAATAATTGCTACCGGATGATTTCCAAAACTTCTGAATGATTTTAGATAAAAATCTTGCATCAAAAATATGGGATAGTGCATTATTATTACAGTTATGTCGTTGTACAATAAGACGCTTCTGATAATAAAGCTTCATTCTAGTAGTGGTAGTATAAATGAGTGTTAAATTCAAAATATATCAATTAATTTACAGGGGCACACATTTTAGCTCCATCTGATATGATGGATGGACGAATTGGTGCAATCAAAGAAAAGTTGATCAAACACAGCCTGGCTAATAAAGTTGCTGTTTTGTCGTATACTGCAAAATTTGCATCAAATTTCTACGGACCGTTTAGGTAATATTCTCAAATTATCATTCAAGTATTTGTACCATTAAAACTAAGAAAGTCTATTAATGTATATTGAAAATATCAAACTAATTGGAATATTATCAGTTAAATATACAGCGTGTCCCATTTTGCTTGTATACCGATTTTGAATCAAATTATACTATAAATGCCATCCACCTTCTTGATTTTTTGCTTTGACAATAAAATTAGTGATATGCGATCCTGAAAATGCCAGATATTGGCTTTAAGTCGAATCGGACCATAAATGGCAAAATTCAACCGCCATCTTGAATATTTATGATATAAAAATTTAAAAATATATTGTCACGGGATTCATATACGCATGTCAATTTTCAAGTTTATTGGATCTGTGGAAATAAGTCAGAACTGGATTGCCAGATTTGACCCATGCATACTAATTAAATTAAATAAAACTTGTAAATTGTTTTTTTAGCCTCTGAACGTCAACTGTCAATTTTTAGGGATGCAGCCAAATCTAAGCCTGCTTTCGGTGACAGGAAATGTTACCAGCTACCCCCCACAAGCGCTGGCCTTGCTGTTAGGGCGGCAGATAGAGATGTATTGGAAGGTGCCGACTTCCTTATGGTAAAACCTGTCATGGCGTACATGGATATTTTGAAGGAAATTAAAAACAGATATCCCCATTACCCTTTGTTCGTTTATCAGGTCTCCGGAGAGTACGCTATGATCTACAGAGCAGCACAAGAAGGGGCCTTTGACTTGAAATCGGCCTTGATGGAGATTTTAAATTCATTAAGGCGTGCAGGTTAGTTTTCTATGTGGCGATAGGTGGTCGAATATCTGACAGATTTAATAATTTTTAGGAGCGGATGTTATTATTACGTACTACACGCCTCTGATCCTAGACTGGTTGAAGCTTAAAAATAAATTATAGTATTGCAAGATACTTTTAATGTGATTTATATATATATTAAATATTTCATTATATATACATTCATTCTTGTTAAAATAAATAGGTTGTTGTTACTTCTTTTAACAATGTTTATATTTGATGTTCTTTTCTCATTTCTAATATCGACATCATAATGACGCAAAGTAAAAAGGATCGAGATTCTAGTGTGGGAACATAAATCAGAGTGTTCTGTGAAACTATTTGTTGAAATCATAATGTTCGACTCGGACCGTAACCAGGTATACATTCATGAATGTATATCATTTAGTTTGAATAATGTGTTATTTTTGTTAATATCAATTAATACATTGACCGATGTTGTTAGACTCTAAACTAAACGAAAAATTTCTTGTACAGTTCAAATTGAGTGCCACCACCTATATTTATTATTCTATATGCATCGTAGGTTGGCAATCATAATACAAGTTAGGTGCTTTCCATTCGGAAAAGATCTGGTCAGGAGTTGACAAAAGTCGATCCATCAATCGCTAGAAGTTCACGTAAACGGAAAGCACTGTTTATCAACCTTGGTTAGTAGTAAAGATTCATTGAAAGATGTCGCGTCGATAAAGTATTTCATAGAGATCCTACAAAGTAAAGGCTGGCCACTCGAGCGAGAGGCACTGATTGGTCCGTGTGAATAGTGGATGCGTAATGGCGGCTGAGTTTTTATTTTGACGAGCATAGTGACATCATACTTAATGTAATAGGCTAAAAGTAAAATAACAGTCTGTTACGAGCGATCTGGCCACGAAACGATTAATGGTAACGTTATTACTCACATATATTTTTCCACTTTGTTAAAATAAATACTGCAACCTGCTTTTGACACTTACGATACGTTGTAAACACACTGATGCCACCACCGCCTAGACGCTAGGTGGTGTTGCTGATGCACACGCGCTAGAGTCCCTGTCACGATGCATCCAGCGGCCAGTTTCTACTTTATAGGGTCTCTAGTATTCTGTAGAGACCCTATAAAGTAGAGAATGGCCTCTCGGCCCCCACTCCACCCAATTGGATGCATCATGGCAATGATTTAAGTGTACGCGTGTATAGGAATTCTCTAGCGCGTGTGCATCAGCAACACCACCTAGCATCTAGTAGCATAATATGTAAGTAATAACGTTATCATTAATTGTCCCGTGACCAAATCAATCATAACAGACTGTTATTTTCATTTTAACCTATTACATTGAGTCTAATGACACTAGCTCGTCAAAATAAAAGCAACTCGTCCGCCATTATGCATCCACTTTTCATACGGACCAATCAGTGCCTCCCATTCAAGTGGCCAATCTCTACTTATAAGGTCTCCAGTATTCTGTACACTGAAAGCATCGCCGCCATGACGCATCCAATGGGATAGTGTGGGAGCCGAATGGCCTGTCTACTTTATAGGGTCTCTAGAATTCTGTAGAGTCCCTATAAAGTAGAATTTGGCGACTCGGCCCCCACTCCACCCAAGTGGATGCATAATGGTGGTGATGATTTCAGTGTGCGCGTGTACATCAGTGTGTTTACAATGTATCCTATTGGCGCCGCCATTATGTATCCGCTTTTGATATGGACCAATCAGTGCCTCGACCTCGTATGGCCAGACTCTACTTTATAGGAACTCTAGTATTCTCAGGGTCTCTAGTATTTTGTTATTGAAAATCGAGGATTATTCCAATGTTTGTAAACATAAAACATGTACAAAATATAATTTATTATTGGTACAGTTGGAAGATTCTTTTGGCACAATATACATCAATGATTATGTAAAAATGATGATTTAATAATTAATAGATACATTATATTCAGGGATTTTGTGTATCATACAAAATCTGTTTAAAGTTTTCATTTGGAATAAATAATTTTTAAATAATTCTACTTAAACAATACATAGGTATGGTGATTGGTTTATTTTATTTTAAAATCTTTAATGCCTAAGCCTTTGATTTTGGTTGTTATCAAAACATCAATCTTCTCCTCAGCGTCGGTTCATTATTATCCTTGATACACTTAGTTACAGTGTATTATAAAACGCGTTATTTATTTATGTTTCATTCAATTTGAAGTGAAAAATATACTTTCTTCATCACTCTTGCGGGTTACAGTTAATTTTGTTCTGTAGTTGAAAGTTTTATTCTCAGACGAAATATTGGCCACACTGATACCAATATAGCAGCAACTTCACTTCGCCAGCACTTGTTGACAGTTTACAGGTGACGGTTTGCAGGTGTGTGTACAGCGGCGATCTAGTGTTGTTTTTTGTTTTTCTCTTATTTTACATTTTGAAAGTAAAATGCGTCTAGTGTGCTTATTGTGAACATGAACCTGGCAGAGCGTTCCTGGAAATCCCACAACTACTTTGTTAGAAATAAGATATAAAATCCCAAACAATGGAGTTGCTAAGTTACTCCAGGTTTAGATTTTATTTTCTGTATATAGGTAAGTTTGTTTCGTTTATGATTTGGGTTGGTTGATTATGGAATATGTCTGCTATCATAGTTTTAATCGCAAATTTTTCAAGTAAAAAGCGTGCTCTAAGATACCCACAGTTTTCCTACCTGATTCATGGCCAAATAATTACCTACTTCTTCAGATGCAGTAGCCTTATTTAGCAAGTAAATGAATTATCCTTGTTAAAGTTATTACGATAATTACAGCATTTGCATTTACCGTGTTTAAATACCCTGAACACATTTTAAATGATAATGACAAGAAAACGTAGATTGCTGGCTTTCCTATTTAAGTATGAGAAATGAGGGTGGATAGGGTTGATTCAGTTTTAATAATACAACAAATTGTTTCTAAAACCGTATAATATTTTATGATCAAGGTAGGTATTATTATCTATAATATTAATTTCCACATCTACAGGGTGTTTGGATAATTTATATCACACAAGACTGCAGAATGTATGGCTAGGCCAGATCTGTGCTGTATAATGTGTAAATTACAGTGACTAATCCAGTGTCCAGTATTTTGAGTTATTTGACATTATTGGCCAATGACCGTTGTGAAGGCATAAAGAAAATAAATATACAGGGTGGCTCACCAGGAACTGCGTCGATCGATATAGGGAAAAGTAGGCACCAGACAATTTTGTAAATTTAGTTAGGTACTAATGGCAGTGTTGCCAATCCAACTAAAATAATTACAAGCATGTGCAATTCCGGTTATACCGGAAGTCGATATCAACTTGCTTATTTTAAATGGAACATCCTATATATTTTAGAGTTTTCAAGAAGAGCATAAAATCCTGAGTCAAAAACATATAGGATATCCTATGCCTAAATCCAGCCGTTTCAGACATATTTGAAATTTTAAATAAAATTTGACAGATGTAATGGTTTGCAATAGCCATTATAACTCTTTGTGTAAAAGACACTCGTTTGCTTTTTGGCATCTAGAAAGAACACAGGGTGAGCTGCACTCTACAATTGAATTACATTCAATACTAATATTCTTTCCTACTATTTGGGTTTTCTACCACATGTATTAGGTATTATCCTCTTCAAAAACAAATCACCGAATCTACAAAATAATAGAATTATTGGAAAAAAGCCTCTGCGCCCGTGACGTTTACGCCAAAGGAATAGTCAGAGGTTATGTTTTGCAAATAATATAAATCTGAATAAACACAGAAATAATGTATTTTGCTGACGTTTCGGAAAGTAATCTCTTTCCGTTTTCAAAGCTTTATTTGGAAGGGCTCTTATTTTGCTGTGTATGTCAAATACACAGCTTTAAGATTCTGTTTATGTTTTTGTACAACCTGGCTACCAATGTTAAAAGAAGAACTTAACAAACTCAACATTATCTAAAAGAATATATCATCAGTTCTATGTTCTGTGTAAATAGTAAGTATCTATGGAAATAACGCAAAAGCAAAATACATTATTTCTGTGTTTATTCCGATTTATATTATTTGCAAAACATAACCTCTGACTATTCCTTTGTCGTAAACGTCACGGGCGCAGAGGCTTTTTTCCAATAATTCTATTATTTTGTAGATTCGGTGATTTGCTTTTGAAGAGTATAATAATGCATGTGGTAGAAAACCCAAATAATAGGAAAGAATATTCGTAGAATGCCACAAATAACTTTCAGACAATACATTCAATACTAGTATACCAAGTGTTCCATTATTGACGTTAAATTTTTACACCCTATATTTTTTTTACATCGAGTTATGTAAAATTACATTCTTTTTTTTCTGATATCAGCATTGTGGGGTTTAAGTTACAACTTTTTGAAATATTTGCGATTTTCTTAAAAATTCAAGAATTGTTAGTAAACATTTTATTAAATTAGTAATGATTAAAAACAATCAGTAATGTCAGTCATTCTCTTATGTCAAAAAATGCCAGGACGTTTAAATAACACCCACGAAGACTTTTTGAATTTGTTTATTATTTATGGAGAATGTGATAAAGTAATATCAAGAACTTGTACATTTGTTACCATAGATATCCACAAAAACGGAAAATAACTCTAAACACTAACATGCCTAATAATTTGATTGAAGACACTTTGCATAAACTCATAGCTAAGATAAAATCAACTAAAAACACGATTCCATTTTAATTTATAATAATTGTTCAAAATTCCGCCCTTGAACCTCCACGCATTTTTCGCACCTTCGGGTTAAGTTCTTAATTAATCCTGTGATAAGTTTTGAAATGCTCTTCTTACTCTCTACATACAATCTTCAATAGTTGTCAATGGGCTCTCATAACTTTATTTTTAATAATTCCCCAAATAAAATTATCTAGAATTGTTAAATCGGGCGAGGAAGGGGGTCATAGGAAAGGTCCATTATTGGCGATCCATTGATCGTAAAAAGTTTCTTGTAAAAAATTGTTTATCAAATATGCGTTATGTGGGGGAGCATCGTCGTGCTGATGTTTCTATGTTTGGCGAGAGGTAAATTTTCTAAATAGTTCTAATTATTCTAATTTTGTAAAATATTTAGATCTTTCACTTAAAAAAAAAACAAAACATTAACTATAGTAGCAGATGAAATCTTTTTAACTCACTGTTTAAATTTTCCTCTTTCGTTTTATGGCACAGTAAACATTAAACTGCCAACTTTCTAAAAATTTTCGTTTTATTAGGATAAATTGACAAAAATTTTCTCTTAGGAAATATGTTTCTTTTAATCGTTGAACCATTTGGAACGAAAACGGATGAAATTTATGTTTAATTAAGATTCTGGGAACTGTATTCTTGTATAGTCCCGATTCCAGAGCAGCTCGTCTTATTAATGACATCATTGGAAATGACAATCTGTCAAATTTGTTAATAACTGTATACATTGTTTTTCACAGTTTTCATTAATCATGGCATAGCTGATTTATACGATTTAATTATATGAATTGTGGTTTCGTAAAATATTAAATATTGACACTATGACACTATCAGTTAAAATTTTTGTGATTTGTTTTATATCGTTGGAAAGAGAAAAAATAAACGGAATTAATGGTGTCGTGGCCTGCTTTGAAATTTGTTTTTTTCATTTTTCGCAAGAGCGTCGTTGCCAACTGCGTCCCGAATTTTTTCATACACATTATTCTCGCATTATTATTCTTATGTCTTTGCCGTCAACTTTCCCTTTAACTTTTTTCGTATCTCATCAAATAAGGTAGCTATAATCGTTTGTGTTCTTCCTATTTTTCAGGTTTTTGTAATATATCTCACAAAGAAGGCTATGGATTTCAAATTTCTTTTTACTCAAATATAGCCCACAAAAATGGGACAACTGTTTCTAAAAAGTAAAATTTGTTAGGAAAACCTTGCATTGTTTATTATTAAATTTACTTTAAATTATTATTATTTTTTGTATATAAAACAACGTTTTTCGAGTCATTTTCATAATATTCTTTAAGTTTCTCTTCAACATATGCGTGCATATATGGTTCATTAATAAACAGATGACTTCACAAGTAGGAGTGCAAACCTATATAGATATCTAAGTAATTAAAAATATAAAAGTAAAGTGAAAACTATTTCAAACATTATACATATAAACATTGAATATATTTTCATATTTATTATTTTTTACTATCTATAACCTATATTTTTACAACTTTTTACAGTTTTTACATTATTACCGAGAAACTGTCTACTTTACGCCTTTTTAAAAGGTCGTACGTGCACCTTTCACCTTTAGGCAAAATGCGATCATATAAATAACTAATTCGATTAAAATAGGATTAGCCCTGGAAGTAGATTAATGCCCGGCGTGTTAATACCAACAGTGGCGTTACAACAACGGATTCTCCAGCGGATTCTATAAATACAGCAATATAGCATAGTAGCCCAATAAAATGGAACGAAATTTGTCGATTTGGATGAAATAATTCAGAGCTGGCTGAAATTTTGGGAACAGGCCTATTTTGCGGTACTTTTTAATAGGGATGGGACGGATATCCGGTCCGGCTACTGCATCCGGCATCCAAACCGGATATTCGGCTCCAGCCGTATATGAAAAAAAGAGAGAACAATTTAAGGTAAATAGTTAGTGATATTTAAAGGGCGCCATCTATAGTTTATTCAGTGTTGCATTTTGAATTTTCCAAAACAAATTTCTATAGAAAAATTTGAATTATCTGAAATGTTCAATAAAACGACAGCAATTTAAAATAAGTGTATATTAATAGAGAAAATTGATGATTATTTTGATTGTTATAAAAAAATCGGCAGCTACTGGAAGCGGCTGGAACCTCCCCACTCGGTGGATCTTTGAAGCCGAAAAGAGCATTAAATTGTGTGACAAAACGGCACTAAACGTAATCCGATCTCATCCAAAACCTTTTCAGATCTTCGGGGGCACTAAAAAAAACCTCAACTTAATGAATTTACAATCATCTATGCGAGTTATTACCTACATTATCGCTCGTTGAATAATATACTATTAGGATATTAACAACTTTAACATCACTTGAACGACTAAGAAAGTCTAGTTATCCTAAATATTACAGATTTGTAAAGCAACAAACTGAAAATTGGTAAAGTGATAATCTATAATAAATTCACCAACGAAGGTACAGAAAGCATATGATATTGATATTGTTACATCTACCTTTAAAGTTTGTGACAATCCACTAAAAGTTACAAATATGTCGAAATCTTATTAACATGACATGACACCAACGTTATCGGATGACAAACGATGACAATGACAATCGTCAAAATTTGCTCATTGCAATCTGATCGCTCGCGGCTGTCTTTGTTAAATGAAACATTAGCATTTCAGTAATTTTACTAGATTTTAGAGGAATATTTGTAGTTTAATTCTTCGATTTGTCTGTATATATATTTAAAAAACGGCACTAAATGTAATCCGCTCTACTTCTAGAGCAGTGAAGAAACCCTCACACGTGAATTGACACGTGATGTGACGAGTTTCACGACGTAACGGCTACGCGCATCGATCATGTCATGCGAAATGCGATCTATGCCATATTTGCTTTGTTTTTAATTTTTTTCACGGAAACCAAATCGAAAGGGTGGAAGTGTGATATATCGTTGAAATCAGAATTTTAACTGCTTTTCAATGGTTCCATTGCAAATTGAAAGTAATTATAAAATAAGCAACTTGTTGCGTCAAAATGGCACTAAACGTAATTCGATCTCAACCAAAACCTTTTCAGATCTTCTGGGGCACTAAAGAAACGCGCACGCATAGTTTCATTCAGATCCGTTCAGTAGTTTCGGCGCTATCGTGCTAACACACATATACACACACAGACATTTTTCAAAAACCACTTTTTTGGGTTCCTAGGACCTCAAAACGTAAAGTTTTGATGTCATCTCAATTTTCGATTTTGAACCAATTTTAGTAACCTCTCACAATTTTATTGTGGACAGGTTAAAATATCCGGCCGAATAAAAACTGTCCAAAATGCATGAAACTTAAATGTTATTTATTAATTGTCAGTTATATATCAAAATATTTATAAAATTAACAATGAACTAGAAACTACAAACAAAATAAAAAAACAGATATAAAAAACCGCTACCCAAGGAATTACTACTTCCACGTCCAGATTTTTACTTCCATGTCCAGTGGAAGTATAGTAACGCAAAACAATTTTTTTTTTATTGAAATAGACTTAAAATGTCATGAAACGTCGAGATTTTAAATTTGAGCGTGAAAAAATGTTTGTAAATTTTTTTGTGCGCACGTTCACTCTGGAACCATTTATGATATTGACTTTGGTACACTTATGTATTCTATAACGAGATCTGGAACTAGATTATATTTTGATCATTTGATCTAATTCCGTTTCTTTTAACTGTAATTATATTTTATTTGTATTTATCGCACATTTTAATACAACATATGAATAAATTCCTTATTAATAGTACGGTCGTGAGCAAAAAAAAAGAGGACAAGTCTTATAACGGTATTTTGCTAAAATCTAGTTGTGTACATCTAACTAATTTCTGTGACATTGTCAGTTAGTTGTCATAATTTATTGCAAGTGTGCAAAAAACTAATATGCCTCATATACGCGATTTAATTAAATCTGGAGTTATTGCTAAAGCAGAAGATGGATGGTCAATGAGACAAATTGCACTGCGCTATAATATTGACAAAAATTCGGCGTGTAACGTTTTAAGAAAGTGGAGAATAAACGGTACGATTAGTAGAAATCCTGGATCAGGGCGACGAAAGATATCAACTCAACAAGATTTGCAATTGGTAAATGCTTTAGTAGAAAATCCATTTTACTCGGTTATTCAGGCTGCCGAAGAAACGAATTTTCCTGAAGCGGGTAGTACTGGTCGCCGGCGAGTAAGAGAATCGGAGCTACGCTGTCATGCAGCAGCACAGAAATACTTAAGAGCGCTCCGGATATAAGCCGGAAAGACTTACTCTCATATAAATCATTATTTTAAAAAACGGCTTTCACTAAAAGACATTAAAAACATGTTACAATGTGGGACGATGAGAGAAAAAAAAGTATATATAAAAAAATAATTTTTGTTTCTTCTATTATCGATTTGCAAAAATAATTTTTATCGTCCCGCATAGGTATCATTGAAATAAACATTTTCCCTTTTGTAGAACTAAAATAAAATTAGCCCTAATGTCCTCAAATGCACAGAGAAATTTAAAGATTAGGTATAATAAATTTGTCCAATGTCATATTCTACTACATCTCTATCTCTCGCCTTCCAAGCACACCGTACATTCAGCTGCGTCATTTTATTGACGTGAGGTCATTTACAATTAAAATTGGAAGCATGGATGACTAATACACTTCGACCAACTCTTAAAGCTGAACATAAAGAGGCTCGAGTAGGATTTGCGCTTGAATTTTTAGCACATGATGTAAATTTTTGGAACAATGCAATCTTTACAGACGAAAAAACTTTCCGGTCAACACACAGCGGTCGTATTCGTGTTTACCGCCGTCCGAATACTTGATTCGATGAGAAATATATATCTAACAATGATAAAAGTGGTAGATTTTCCGTCAATATGTGGGCTTGGATATCGGCACGTGGTCCTGTTGTTTTGTGGCATATTGAGGAACGATTTGATAGTGAAACGTATACTAGGATTTTAGACAATATTATGCTCCCTTCTGTGTCACAATTATTTCTTAATAATGAGTTCATATTTCAAGACAATTGTTCCGTTTATACTGCACATACCGTAACTAACTGGTGTCAAGATAACAACATCAATATTATTAACTGGCCCAGTCATAATCCAGGTCTTAACCCTGTAGAAGAAGTAGGGACTACTCGTAAGAAGTATCCAAAAACGAATTGTGAGACCACAGAATGCCAAAGAATTACTGGAAATAGTAAATAATGCATGGGAAAATATTATACTAATGATTATTGTATAAGGTTATTTAATTCTATGCCAAACAGACTTATAGAAGTTATAAATAGAAATGGTGTAATAACGAAATATTAATAGTTAGTTTCTTGTTAAGTAGGATATCCTTTGTCCTTTGATCCAGGATTTCTACTAATCGTACCATTTATTCTCCACTTTCTTAAAATGTTACACACCAAATTTTTGTTAATGTTATAACGCAGTGCAAGTTGTCTCATTAACCATCCATCATTTAGGTACTATAGCAATAACTACAGCATTAAAATAAAAAATAAATTAAAAGTGATATCTGTGTTATTTCGGCTACTCATTACATATTCAAATAGAGACACATTTACATTTACAAAAAAAAAGTTGCCATATTTTTTTCTGCTCACGACAGTACTAATAAATGGTACCACGGTACCGATATGGTTCCATTTGAAAAAGTTGAGTTTTGCCCCAAAAACAATTTTGGTGAATTTGATTTGCTTCCGGAGGAACCGGAAGTGAAAAAAAATCAATTGTATGTAAAAAAAGTGCCGCTTATTATGTATGTAGTATATCCTAAATTTCAATCAATTATCTTCAAAACTAAAGGAGACAAGGGGGGTTATACCATGATCCTGTTACACCCTGTATAGTATATTAAATAACATTGAAAATTAAAAGATCAAAAAATCTAAACACAACGTAAATTCTTAATACATAATAAATAATAAAAATTTAAAATCAAATTCTTTGGTTCTAATAGACTAGTAGGTATATATAAATATTTATTATTAATTATTATTAGTTCTGTTCTGGTGTACCATGAGTACCATGCGCATTTCGTGTAATTACAATTACTTGCAGCAATGTGCAAAATTGGCAGAACAGGACAATACGGGTGCGACTTAAATTTAATTGAAGTATCGCAGCCTGCTCGTGGATAAAGCGACTGTTTGAAAAAGTAAGATATCCGGCCGGACCTGATTTTGAACTAGCCGGATATAATGCATCCGGTTATCCGGTCAAAAGCACATCCGTCCCATCCCTACTTTTCAATATATTAAAAGTCCCCACCCGTAGACGCCGGCGGAGGGAATGGGGGGGAGGGGGAAGAAAATAGGTACAAAAATCGTTTTTTCGCAAAAAAATCGGAAATCGTTTTCGTTGTGTCGCAAAACTGTCAACATTTCAAAAATCTATCTCGGCTCCAATAGGTCGTACGAAGTTAAAAAAAAAGAAAATTTTGCGGATTTTTATTATATATAATTTTCATGTGTACATATTTTACAGTAAAACTGAAAGTTTCCGAGTTTTTTGCGAAGAACCGATTTTTTTACTTACTGTAATGCAAAAAGTAACTTACTTTTAAAAATAACCTCGGAAATAACTAAAATATAAAGCACAACGTATAATTTACACACAGGATGATAGAAAGCAGCAAGTTAAGATTGAAAACTCCAGGTTTGGTACCCTAGATGCGTGTATAAACCCTCTTTATTATCTGTCAAAATTGGTGTTCCTCAAGGATCCATCCTGGGGCCAGTTGTGTTTATCATGTACATTAATGATTTAGGATGGTCATATATCGTTTTTAGGCGTTCTTTTTGGTAGCACACTTAGTTTTAACCCACAATAAGGTCTATTCTGTAAGGTAAAAGTTATAATTTAACAGGGCGTTAAATTTATGTCTTTAACCTTTTTTCATATTCTACAACTTCAAATTTAACCCGACCGTTAAAAAATAAAATTTAGAGGAAGCCTCTAAAATAGTCATGCATATCCGTATAAGTAGGCGTAATAGACTCAGCTGTAGTTTCAAATGCACTCAAATCGCCGAGAATAATAATTATTTCAGCAGCCGTCAATTGTCAATGAGTTATTGTCATCTTGTAGTCGTTTTTTTATTTGTCTTTTGTGTTTTATGATGCAAAATACGAGTCAAAAAATCGCGGGGCCCAAGGGTGACAAAAGTATAAAAAAAATATGATCAATTATATAGAGAAAAACAAGTTTTTTTTAAAATAAAGATAAACTAACACCGCCAAGTGTGAAGTTTGCTGTTGCTTTTTGGCGGACAAGCTAAATAGACTTGAGGGTGCCAGTAAACGAGCAAAACAGTGGAGAGAGGTAAGTACGGACGTAATTATCTTTGGAATTGAGCATAATTACCTAACTCGACACAAATTTGTTTAAAAAACAAAATAGTTTGTAATGATTTGCAGAGACTTTTAATGAATTATTGACCAACATTCGAAAGAAGGCCAGAGTACTGCACTACTACGAGGTGGGCACAGGTGGGGGCCCAACAAAAAAATATAAATATCTGACGGCCCTAGAAGAGCGAATTGTAATAGTGTCTGCGAAAATAGTCATGGAAGGCATTTCTGTACCAGAAGCCGGAATTGATAACACGAAGATTCGTTTTGAAGTTTTGGAACCAGTTGGCAAAGAAAATTTATAGACGTCATCCAGATAGCCGTATTATTCACAGAATCTCTAATAATTTGAGTATTAATGGCATAAAAATTCTTCCGGAAATAGTAAGGTTGTCCAAGATTGATTGGATGATTTGCACTTGGTGCTATTATTCGTATTTATGTACCATCTACTGCACCAATAAGGTGAGAGATTGATGCAGTTATTTCCGCTAATCCCCGTTTTGCGGCTTGTCTGGCTTCAATTGAACTTGTAAATTTAATCCAAGTAATAAGAAGACGTTCGGTTATAACATAAAAAACTTCAGCTCTGCACCTACTGACAGCTGGTTGGCTCTGGGCAATTGAATATCCATGACCAGTAGCTATCTGGTAACTCCCTTGATAAAAAAGTACAATCCCGCCAAAATTCGCAGATGTGTTTGTATTCTTGTTTGGCTATGTGGTTGATTCATATAGGACCCTATACTGTTTATCAGTTCATGGTAGCAATATTTATCGAGTCTGAACAGTTTAAGGAACATCTCTTTTGGGTTATTAAAGGGATTACTCATGTCTCTTGGTTATATGCCCATAACAGAAATATAGATATAGGTGTATATAAGTGTTTATATATATTTTTTGAAAGCAATCGCAAAGTGAGGTTATGTTCTCATATACTATTAAAACCTTTGTCTATTACTGAAATATTTATTAGAAATGGGATATATGTATTTCCTTGATACCTTGTAATTCATTTTCTGCGCTGTCAAGTATTAAAAGATGTAATAAACCATCAAAATTAAATTTTAAGTGGTACTGTTCACCCACCGCTAAAAATAATGTTTTAACTGATGAATTTACTGGAGCAGGTTGAAGATTTCAACAAAAAAATGTTTTACAGAATACCAAACCTCAATCAGCATGGTTAAAACTTTAACACCCCGTTAAATTTTAACTTTCTCTGTTGCAGAATACCAAACCACATTTAGGATGGTTAAAATTTTAAAGTTCCTTTAAATTTTAATTTTTGCCTTACAGAATAGACCTTAATGCGATAAAACCGTTAAAATTTTAAACTCATAATGTTATCAGATTAGTGCCTTAAAAGCCGTATTTGATATTCTAGAATTAATCACTTTTTATTATGGTCAAGTTTAATGTGTTTCGAGTTATGGTATTCTCATCTGGGGTGGTCATCCAGCCACCCTCTCTTAAGATATGCATACATATTTTCAAGTAAATTAGAATTGTCATTTGTTTCCATGGCATACGTGAAAAACCAAGCAGTATCTCGGCAAGATAAGGTATTTCTTGATTTTTGTTGAATAACTCGTTTGGGGGTGAAGTTAGGTATAGGGAATGATTAAGTAACTCACGCTAAAATTCGATTTTCTTTCGAATGATGACAAAAAAAACAGTAGGTGCCATTTGAAAAAATCGACTTTTTGACGATTTTTCATTGCGACATTTGAAAATCGCCTACGCCCATATGATACAAGATGGGACCGCCGATGGGACATCAGGTGTTAGCCTGGGCTTCCAGCTAACTGCTTCATCAATTTGGTTTCATAATTTTGAACGGCTTGTGATTTACAAATTTGTTCGTAAACTACTATAGCTGCAATGTTTTTAAAAAAAATTAACGTGTCAAAACCTGTAACACATCAGTTAACATAGCTTGGGCTAAAACATAATATTTTTAGTCGCAAACTCCTCTATAAAATCCTTATTTTACTATAAGGAACGTAACCAGACTGCAACCAACAGCTACTCTCCGGGCTATGTGCCCCGCCGAGCGCTGAACTACAAGTTACAAGCCTGGCGCGTTAAGTGTAATAATTGCATATTACCATCAAAATGCTAATGCCTCGATTGCAACAAACACCAGCCGAAAGACTGATCCTACTTAAAGGAGCTCTCGTGTCAGTCGTCACACACCACTTGCAGATTGCAGTTTCGAGCTGTTGGCTTTCATCAGTGCAAGGTAGGCATGTGACGACCGACACGAGGATCACTTGACTATTTAGTACATTTCGGTATCTTTGGGATAGCGACATGTAAAACAGTCAGCAGGCGCCATCTAGCGGTCCAGTGTCATATTCACACTTCACGTTTGTATTCCAACTGCAAGTTGAATAATTTCTATCGAACGGCCTACATAAATCGGCCCTGTATATCATACTTGAGTTTCCATGACATTAATTTTGTGCCACCTTGATTGTGTGTGTTATTAGTTTTTATTATATTCGTATTAATAAACGTTTATAAATAGAGACACAAAAAAAATAATGAAAATTGTATTTCCATTCGAAATTAGCATAAAAACTACAGATACATTTCCGCTTAGAATTAAATATATATGAATTCATTTACGTGCTAAATTAGAATTTAAATACATTCCAATAATGCAAATTGACGCGATGCATTTTCATTCTAAATTAGAATTTAAATACATTTCGATGACCCAAATTTATTTAGGATGGATGGTTTTCATTGAAATTCTCCGTACATCAGATCACTGCAGGGATTTTAACATAAATGAAAAACTTAAGAGACTATGCATTATAAATAAATAAATAACATCTTCGATGCGCCTTTGTTGTAGCGAGCTCTAAACCTTAAAGTCTTTCTCCAAAGTCGTGCAAAACCTCTTCGGTCTACTTCCGGTCTACAGCAGGCTACCTGAACCGTTGCGTGTCAAATGTCAATGTTCTATTTGTTGACCTATGTGTGTACCATGATCAAGTCGTCATACTACTTGGCTCCATGAGAAAACCGTGTCAGGGCGTCACGCAAATTACGTAAGAAGTACGTTTGTTTGCCTTGATGTCTCAGTTAAATAATCCTGTTTACAGGGTGTTCCCGCGGGCGGTGCCGCGATAAGGTGTATTCAGACAAAATTGTTTTAATTTAAATATATGGGGCTAGAAGTAATTATAAAACAAAAGCAATTTTTAGTGGCATCAATAAAAATCCCAGTAAAAATTTAAGTTTTTTAATAACTTACGGAACTTTCATAAGAACTGTTTATATATTTACTGATAAATCTGTATTTCTGTGACAGTAGTTATAGGAGTCTAATAAGCTCAAAAAGGACCCAAAGAATAACGATATTTAGGAGGTTGTCAAAGCTAAATTGAAGTTTATTGAAAATATTTACAAAATATGTACAAGTGCACAAAAAACAAGTTTAATTGCTTGATCTTCACAAATTTATTTTTAACTTAAAAAAACATTAGCGAGAACATAACTTAAAACATAACAATTGTTTCGCCACACTGACTGTATGGCTTCATCATATGTTTTAAGTAAAGGTCCAAACCATCAACGATACAAATTATGTATTTAATAATATGAGTTCTTACACTCTGTTACATGGCCTATGTCCATTTAACAGTTTTATATAAAAACTAATGTTTTGGTTATATTCAGCACGATCTGTATAACATTTTTTGATTCAGTTTTTGTAAGTGAAACTGTTTCCAACTAACAGAATTTTACTTGTATAACTGCTAAACCATTTAACACTGTTTTATGTACTTAGTTTTATATCTTAGGAACTCAGTCATGTTCTGTTAACTATTATGTATCTCTGTTTCGTTGTAATACAGCATTATTCAACAATTTGCCTAAAAAACATTTATTTACATCAGATACCTATATTTCAATTTTTATATTTTTGTTTACTATGTAAGTACAGATGGTTATTTTCCTTACCTTTTCTCGTTACTATGTATAATATATCCTATAAGATGTAATATATTTACTGAGTTATCACAATACGTTTTTAATGTTTATTTACAGCTGTTCATATTGTTGGTTATGTACAAAATAGAAATTACAAACTGCTGTGGTATGGAAGTAATAAAAACTATTATTATAGATTCCTTTTATCGATCATATGCCACTATTTTAGTTTTGAGTAAAGGGACTTGTAGAATTTGCGACCTGCAAATTGTTGCGCTTAACTCAACCATTGACAGATGGCCATTCATGTACTATTTTTATATTTTTTAGCTTTCAATTTAATTAGGGAATTAGATTTCTCAAGTTTATTCGGTAGCATTATTTTCCGGTAAGTAGGACAAAAAAAATTTACCTTATCAGTAAAACTCAACAGGAAATCATTTGCTTGCAGCCTTTGTACTGATTCGAACGTATATAAATTTTAACTATGGACTTCAGTAATTGATATTACATTTTTTATATCCACATTAACAAGTGTTTAACATACAGGTAATTTCATTTATTACCTACTCATTTAAAATTTAATTAATCTTCAATTTTTGTCTTTGATGCAATTTCAATTATTTTTAAAATAAATTTAAATTCAAGGTCAATCCTTTTTAATTTAATAAGTAGTTAAAAAACTATATGTACCACATGGTTTTAAAAATATTTTTTTTCCTCCCTTTTTCATTTTTTTGGCAATTTATAGTTTTTATGAAATCAGCTTAGATGCTTAGACTTGTATATACTTAGATACTTATATATTCAGATATTTAAATTCTTAAATACTTATATATTTCTATATATTTATATGTACTTATATGTTTATGCACATATATACTTATACATTTCTGCATAGCTTCTTCATTCCTGCATAGCTTTTGCACAGCTTATCTTTCATAGATAAAATTGCGTTATCTTTTAATAAACCACATAGTTGGTTAATTTTTCTACAACTTTCACTTCACTTCATTAAGAGACGTAAATTGCCAAGGAAACTTTAGAATCCATTCTTGCAACAAGAGACAATTGTGGGCCTGGATTGCTGTTCCAGAACCAGTCACCTCAACAATAATCAATCTAGGATACTGGCATAAATTTGTTATATATATATTTTTATTTTTAAATTTCAATTTGTCTTTATAAACCGATTTATCTATTATTCATGTAATACATTTTAACATTCATTTTAAACTATTTTTTTATTTCTCTTACCAACAATTTCAGTCTGATCTATAGTAGACTGGTTATTCGAGAAAAAGAGACAATTCTACTTATTTTACTATAGATGGTGCCCAATTTAACATCAACTTTTCTTTGTCTCCTTTTCTCGAAATAAACAGAAATCTGTCGCTTATGCTGTACATATCAGGAAGGGTAAGTTTCTCCACTCTTACGAATGCTCTGGATCCACGGCTCTCTGCTCCGACTTAAACCAGCTAGTCGTCCGCATATGTTGCCTCAATTCTTTCTCAAAAATAAATAACAAGGTAGAGGAGATAACAAGTCTAAGCTTAACAAGAAGTTTGTCTTTCCCTACAGAATAACAATGATAATTATTGTATGTTATAATTTTTGACTGTGAATAATAATTGTAATATTTCATGGCATTGGCTGAAAATTAAAGTGGAATAGAATTGGAAGAATATACATGCTAACATGCGGGTTATAATTTTGTAGAATATTAAATGAAGATCTTTTTATTTTGCCTCATAAATCCCCATCATCTTTTAATTAGTGTTTGCCAGGTGGAAATAGAGCAGTACACATAGAGCTCCTTGTACTGATTGCTCTCATTTGAGGCCCTAAATGTGGCACGTGAAGTATGAAAGTACACAATACTCCATGTATTGTGCACTGTCCTTTCCGACCTTTGTTGGTTTTGCTCGATTATAAGATATATTCGCTACGCTACGCTGATGAGGAACAATAACTCCGAAACACGTGTCCGTAGTTGCATGGTTGTTTCTCTTTGAGGTGTCAGCCAATAACTTATTTCTTTATATAATTATTAGTGTTAATTTTGCTAGCCATGCTTTGTTTAAAGCAAAGCTATTATAAAACTTATTCTACTTATGAAGAACTTACCAAGTTATCTATGTCAAAGCGTAGAGAGCTTGATAAAACCTATAATAAGAGCATTTGGTCTTGACGAAAGAGTTTAGTGAGACTTTCATGGCGCCATGAAAAGCTCAATTTGCCTTGAATAATGGTCGTTACAACTGTTTTATTTTAGAATAATCAATATTCCAATGACATTTCAGATTATTGTTGGTTGTAGTAAAACAGAAATGTTTTACAGTCAAAGGAGTAGACATAATACTATGAAACATCATGTCAGGTTAATAAAATTATTTTATGTAATACGTTTGTAGAAAGTCGCCAAATGATGTTGGTACTCCCATAAGTTTCAAACGGCAAACAGTTTACTGTTGAAATGCATGAAACTAGCTCTAAATTTTCAATACCCCTCAGTAATTTTTGACTTTTATGAAAATTCTTAAATTTTATAAAAATAAGCTATATTGTTCCAGTGGTTTACAATTCCTAGTACCTCACTCGCAGATACTGGAATATAAAACAGCTATAGAGAAAAATGACTAGAATCGACGGATTATTTATTTTTTAAATAAATTATTAACATAAAGTTAATAATTGGGTATAGGTAAACTTTCGTTGTAGACCTTTCACATTTTAATCATTCATATAATTTATTCATAATTCAGGTTTTGCACAGCCTACGTGATTTATTTAAGTCACATGTAGCTTGCAAAATTTATTAAACATATAAAATTAACTATACAGTGTGTCCCACGGAGCATATCCTATTGAAAATTAAACAATAATGTAATTTCCGGTCAGACTGATAGTTTAAACATTTCGTTACTATCCAAATCAAACTATTTTATTATGAAAAATATCTTCAAGGACCTATCGTCTAAAATTTGATTTAAAAAAGTTATGGCAATATTTGTTATTAAAAAAAATTATATTGAAATTGAAATATCTCGAAAACCATTATTTTTTCGAAAATTGTTCTTATTATGAAAAAATATTAGAATTGGGTGCCTTTTCACGTGCCTATGTTTAATGTTCCTGGTCTCGATTAATTTCTTTGCATTTCAACGCCATCTATATTTCAATGAGGAGAGAAGCCATTCTCACTCAAAAGCGAAATCATTTACGTATTCAAGCGAATGCCTGTTATAGAATTCGAATATCTCTTTCGGCCATCCAAGAAATGTACTTGGGAGTTCTAAGTGGGACACTCTCTATAAGTTTTTAACAATTTATTTACAGCGAAATGAAATCAAAGTTTTTTCGGGAAGTGTCACATTGTTTTAATTCTTCTTTAAATTATACAGGGTGATTCACATAGGTCGTTCGTTATAGAAGTTTTTGAACTTGCAGTTGGAATTACAAACTTGAAATTTGGTATGCAGCCATAGTCGATCATGCTCGTTCTAGTTAAAATATTTTCAGTCCTCCAACTATACAGGGTGTGCCAAAAGTCGGTACTAACTTTCTTATTTTGAATCGAAACCTTCATTTTTTTACATGGTTTCATGGACTTCCAATTCTGAGTTTAGACAATTCAAGTTATGTTAACTTATTTATTACAGGTTTTGATACATGTCAGTTTTTCTGAAGAGGAGGTAGCTAACGCCAAAAAAATTTGTTGAGACGCTTCTTTCTTGTATGGACACTAAATCAGATTTTAATTTTTTTTACTCCCTTTCATAATAGTGTGGGGGTGGTATTGTGGGTGATAGTGAGGGGGAGAAGTCAAAAAAAAATTGAGACCTCGACTTTTCGCACATGTCCTAAATTCCAATTTTATGAACTCTTACCTGCTCGCTTTGCCTATTTACCCTCATTTACCCCCGAACCCTTCAACGGAATTAGATCAAAATATAATTCAGTTCCAGATCTCGTTATAATACATAAGTGTACCAAATTTCAAGTCAATATCATGAACGGTTTCAGAGTAAATGTGCGCACAAAAAAAATTACAGACAAGACAGACGACAGGAAATTTTTTTCGCTCAAATTTAAAATCTCGACATTTCATGACATTTTAAGCCTATTTCAACAAAAAAAATGATTTTTTTTAGCATTACTATACTTCCACTGGACGTGGAAGTAAAATTAATACGAAATTGAATTTAATTTCCACCTCCATTACAATACGAGGATTTTCGTGAGCCCAAAAATGTCGATTTTTTCGATTAAATACCCCTCGTTAACAAAATTTTGCTTCGTCTGTCTAGATGATATTTTGTAAAAAGTTAAAGTATATACGATTGGAATTGAAACCGTATAAAAACTAAAAGCCGGCAAAAACAGTCGGCATCTCTTTATTGTACATGGGCGGAGGTAAATAGAAATGCTTGTCATAACAAAATGATAAGATTTTCGGGCGTTATTATATTATCCTCTGTTTCAAATGGTCTCCAGAAAGCCATGGTAAATTAGTAAATAATTAAAATATTTTACCTTTTATACAGTAGTAAATATTTATAAATATGAAAAGTAACTAACTAAACTCCTACGCTTGATATTATAATAGGTATTTATGCGCTGCACTGGCACATAGACAGCACGATATTAGACTTCCACGTTCCAAGATAAAGAAACGATTTACGAGTTTTTTTGTGCCAGTAAGCCTGTCCGTTTTATTACCTTTAAACCAGTGCAGTCGTAGATGGTTCATTCAGGCTGATTACATTGCCAATCTCGGACTCGCCTGCACAGTTTCAACTACCGTTCGAATCTCAATACCATTGCCAAATATATAGGACAAAATATCAAGTTCAGTATGCACGGTCCTGTGCTTTAAAACTGACCAGTTTCAATTCCAATCGTATATACTTTACGATCATGAATCGTTATCAAAAATTCTTCGCAAAAGTTGATACTGCGTACGTAGTCCCCGGGATGTAGTTTTTGTAGCCTTATAAATTTATAAGGATGTAACTTATGAGGACAAAGAATTCTTTGCAACGAGGTGTAAGAAATCCCCAAATCAGCAGATGCTGATTGGAAGCACGTGTATATGCTTTGCTTGAAAATATCCCAGGGCGTTAATTTCAATATCTTCATTTCTTCTTATAGGTTTTGTTCTCACAAGAGGCTTCACTACCCTCCCAGAATCAAAAAAATTATTTTTAAGGCCAAAAAATTTACATTTTGTCATTTGCGGTAGATGTAGATACTTGAAATTGAACGCGCGGCATGTTCTGTCAACTATTCTGTTATTTTCACCATAAATTACAAATAAATCAAGGACATCATCATTTGGATAATGTTCCATGATGAAAATTGCACGAATTAATTGAAACAATAACAATGTCACAATAGTTGCTAGGTTTGACATTTGCCGTTTTTTCCAAAGCCTACTACAAAAATGCCAATAACTCAAGATATGATGAATACATATTTTTAAGTAAATTGTTAGAATTATCATTTGTTTTCATGACATACTTGAAAAAAACAAGAAATATCTCGGCAAGATATTTCTTGATTTTTATTGAATAACTTGATTGGGGGTGAAGTGAATGCTTAAGTGACTCACCCTAAAATTCAATTTTCTTTCTAATGATGTCAAAAAAACCAGTAGATGCGAGTTGAAAAACTTCTAACGAATGGCCTACGTGAATCACCCTGTAAATATTAAAATAAACGTACTGATAAATTCTGGAGTCTGTCAATGACTTATTATTAAATATTTTATCTTCGTTGTTCAAAATTAGGAAAAATATAACGACGAACTTTATTTAATGGTAACATTGAAGACAAAGATGGGCCGTTACGTGGTAAATCACGGACTTAGAAACATTTTTATTCATGCTTAATATAACTGAATATTCAAAAACCGCAAAACCGAACTTGCACACATAATGGAGTAATGGGCATGCAACTAATTACCTATTTGGATAATGGGCGCCGTTTTATTAATCGTAAATGCCCGCGTATTAAAAATGATTACATATATTACTGGAAATAACAGTTCTTGAGAGGTTCCGTTGTGTTAGATTCCCGGTTTCTAAGAAGTTCGGGCTGGAGAGGTACCGTGTTTAGCAGATGGCCCTCTCGATATCTGTTTATGAGTAAAATATTCATCTGAGCCTGGCGATGGGGACATCTCTTGGTGCTTATCATGAGGACATGCGTTGTATTTAAAACACTTAATTAAATATATATAGTTAAAACGTTCAAAATAAATATGTAGCGTATTCACCGAGGTATTCACTTATATAGGCTCCTTCTCCTTCAACTATCTTTGTTTTTATGTTGTTTTAAGCGTCATGGTGACGAAAAAACAATGTAATTAATATACAACGAACTTATAATTTGAAAGACACAAATCCTTCATAGTCAAAAAACTAATAAATTCTGGTGCCCTTCCACAGACACACTAAACTAGCTCGAGATAAAATTAAAGTTATAGGTTTCTGGTCAGCGGACTGCACTGATAGTTTTTTGAAGGCTAAACATGCGACAGTTTTGTCTCATCCTAATTACAATGAATATGTAACACTTACTTTATCTGTTGATTGCTCAAATGTATCTATGGGTGCTGTATTAGAACAAAATATTGGAAATTTGGTTGCACCTTTAGCCTTTTTCTCTCGCAAATTAAATGGTGCTCTGAGAAGATATTGCGCTTTCGACAAGAAATTGTTGGCATTATACACATCATACATTATATATACACACATCGATTACATTTTTCAAGCATATTTTAGAAGGTCGTATATTTATTTACTATACTGACCAGAAACCACTGACAAAAGCGTTATTTTCAAATGCAGAAAAAACTCCTTGTCAAATACGACACACATACATACAAATGACATACATCATATTATAGGTAAAAGAAAACGTTATAGCTGATACTTTATCCCGTATAAATGATTTTTCCCTGCTTCAACAACATACTATTTTATCATCTACCTCAATTTCTACTGGAGACTCAATTAGTTTCAAATTACGGTTATTAAAAGACGCTTAATCTGATGATCGTATACTTCTAGCCCAAAATTAAAAAATTAGTAAACGGCGAAAACTCAAATCGATAATTTTGATATTCCCAACAGCCATGTTGAGCATCTCCATATAGACCTTGTTGGTCCATTACCACCTTCACATGGTTTTTCTTACATACTTACTGTAATGAAACGGTTCATCCGCTGGACGGAAGCATACTCTATACCAAATATTACTGTTGAAACCGTTGCTAAAACTTTATTTCGAAATTATATCTATTGTTTTGTCATTCCACTTCATGTCATTACTGATTAAGGAGTTCAATTTGAATCAAATCTATCCATCGAATTCGTACAACCACATACCACCCATAGAGCAACGGCATGGTTGAACGATTTCATAGAACCTTAAAAACTGCATTACTTGTTCGAGCTAATTCGTTGGTACGATGAACTGCCAATAACTTTATAAGGTTTACGAGCCATGCCTATGGATGGTTTATTTTGCTCATCTGCCGAGCTTGTTTATGGCCAAACCTTACGTCTCCCTTGCGAATATTTTATTAAATCACGTTCTGATACTCAAATACCATTGTTCATTAATAAATTACAAATTTATTTTGACAGCTTACAATTTACAAATCCTAACCGTAACTTCTTCAAAACAGGTTTATTAGTTCTGACATTATAACTTGCAAATTCATTTTCATACGAAAAGACAGGCTTAATCTGACTTTCTCCCATTGGTACGAAGGAAGGGCTTTTTCAAGTGATTTCTCGTACAAGTAAACTTATTACTTTCCTTAGATGTGGAAAAACCTCACTGTCAGTCTTGACTGAGTCAAGCCTGCCTATTTGCTAAATGATGTTATAGCCCTACCTGACATATTGATGCTTCGGTGGTTTCATTTAGTTCCAGGTCCAGTGGAAGTATAGTAACGTAAAATTTTTTTGTTGACAGAGGCTTAAAATGTCATAAAACGTCGAGATTTTAAATTTGAGCAAAAAAATTAAAATTTCTGTCTGTCGGTCTGTCTATAACTTTTTTTTTTTGTGCGCACGTTTACTCTGGAACTGTTTATGATGTTGACTTGAAATTTGGTACACGATGTATTTATTTTGAAAATTTAGATAATTACTAATGTCGGTGTGGCCAATCCAACTAAAAAAATTACAAGCAGCTGGCACTTCCAGTTATACCGGAAGTCGATACCAATTTGCTTATTTCAAATGGAACATACTATATATTTTAGGGTTTTCGAAAAGAGCATAAAATTCTGAGTCGAAAATATGTAGCATATCCTATACCTATAGCCGTTTCAGAGATATTTGACATTTTATAGAAAATTTGACAGGTGCAACGGTTTGCAAGAAACGTTATAACTTTCTTCGTGTAAAATATCCTCATTTGCTTCTTGTCACATAAAAAGAACACAAGGAGAACTACGTCCTGCAACTGAAATAAATTCAATAATATCATACCAAGTGTTCCGTTTTTCGCGTTACATTTTGTCAACTTCAAACCGCGAAAACTTGTTTAGGTCAAATGGAACATCCTGTATTTTTTTACGTACGTTTTACGTTTGCGATTTTATTAGAAATTCATGAATTGTTGTAATCATTTCATCAAAATAGCCATGATTAAAAACAATCAGTCATTATCTTATGTCAAAAAATGCCAGCACGTTTAAATTACACCTACGAAGACTTTTTAAATTTGTTTATTATTTATGGAGAATGTGATAAAGTAATATCAAGAACTTGCAGCACATTTGCTACTCGATATCCAGAAAAACGGAAACCGTCACCAAACACTGCAAAACGCATACTGGAAAATTTTAAAAATTATGGCTCTGTCAAGGCAAAAATGCAAAGATGAAAGCCTATTGTTGATGACGAAAACATTGAAATAGTCATTCTGGGATATTTTCATGCATTTCCAAGGATGTCATTAAGACAAGCTGCTCTGGAATCGGGACTGTGCAAGGATTAAATTCACAGAATCTTATTAAAACATAAGTTTCGCCCGTTTTCATTCCATAAGGTTCAAGAATGTAAAGAAAGAGATTTCCTAAGAAGACAGAATTTTTATGAGTTTATTCTAATAAGGTCTGAGGGTCACGATTCTTATTTGGGATATATTATATGGACAGATGAAGCAAAATTTACTAAAAATGGACTTTTTAATAGACACAATTTGCATTATTGGAGTGACTCAAATCCTCATATGTTCAGAGAGTGAAACTTTCAGGAAAGTTGGCAGTTCAATGTTTACTGTGCCATAAGAAACGATAGAGTGGTGGTATTACAATTTTATCAGGAAAATTTAAACGGTAAATTAAATTTTCTCTTCTGCTAATATGTATAGGTAAATTTTTGTTTTTCTTTAGGTGAAAGATATCTGAATATCTTACAAAATTTGAATAATAACTATTTAGAAAATTTGTATTTCTCGCCGAACATAGAAATATTTTTTATCAGCACGACGGTGCTCCTCCACATAACGCATATTTAATTAATAATTATTTACAAGAAACTTTTTATGATCAATGGATTGCCAATAATGGACCTTTCTTATGGCCTCCTCGCTCGCCCGATTTATCTGTTCTGGATTATTTCATTTGGGGAACTATTAAAAATAAAGTTTATGAGAGCCCATTAACAACCATTGAAGATTGTATGCAAAGAGTAAGAAATGCATTTCAAAACATATCACAGGATTCAATTAGAAGAGCTACACCCATGAGGAACTAATCCGAAGGTGCGAAAAATGTGTCGAGGTTCGAGGGCGGAATTTTGAGCAATTATTAAATTAAAAATGAAATCATATTTTAAATTGACCTTATCTCTGCTATTTTAGTTCATGCCATATCTTCAATTCGATTAATACGCCTGTTTACAGTGTTAGTGTTATTTTGCGTTTTTGTGGATATCGAGTAGCAAATGTGCTGCAAGTTCTTGATATTACCTTATCACATTCTCCATAAATAATAAACAAATTTAAAAAGTTTTCGTTGGTATAATTTAAACGTGCTGGCATTTTTTGACAGAAGATAATGTCTGATTGTTTCTAATCATGGCTACTTTGATGAAATGATTACAACAATTCATGAATTTCTAATAAAATGGCAAATATTTCAAAAAGTTGTAACTTTAACCCCCACAATGCTAATATCAGAAAAAAGAGAATTCAATTTTACACAACTTGACGTAAAAAAATACAGGGTGTTCCATTTGACCTAAACAAGTTTTCGCGGTTTGAAGTTGACAAAATGTAAGGCGAAAAACGGAACACTTGGTATGATATTATTGAATTTATTTCAGTTGTAGAACGTAGTTCTCGTTGTGTTCCTTTTATGTGACAAGAAGCAAATGAGGATCTTTTACACGAAGAAAGTTATAACGGTTCTTGCAAACCGTTGCACCTGTCAAATTTTCTATAAAATGTCAAATATCTCTGAAACGGGTAGGTTTAGGTATAGGATATGCTACATATTTTCAACTAAGAATTTTATGCTCTTTTCGAAACCCTGAAACATATAAGGTGTTCCATTTGAATAAGCAAGTTGGTATCGACTTCCGGTATAAGCGGAAGTGCCAGCTGCTTGTAATTATTTTAGTTGGATTGGCCACACCGATATAAGTAATTATCTAAATTTTCAAAATTTTTTAATGCGTACTTTTCTCTATATCGATCGATTCAATTCCCGGTGAGACACCCTGTATGTTGCTAATACTCTGTCTCAAACTAACAACGTATTCATGAAACTAGAAAATTTATATGAATTTTAATTTTGTGTTATGAAATTCAAAATTAGCGTTACGCTTGCGATATCCAACTAACTTAGGATATTCAAACACGTGCAAAGTGACTTATTTCTTCGTCGAGAATGCAGGCGACTTTTAAACGCCTGGTTTACGACAGCTTATGGTAACTGTGCTACAAGTGGGACCCAAACAACATGGTGACATAAATCTAAAAAGGTTACTTAAGAGGTGTAATTAATATGCGACTTAATTTATTATTAGGACATGACTAATACACTTAAAATTCCTTTTGATGACCGAAACCAGATTTCTGTTTTGATTTTGATATTCTTTGACTATCCAGACTTCTTTCATTATACAGAAAAATGAGACATATTTCGATGGGTTCTAATTTATTGTGTACGTTTCATGAACTTGAAAAAAAAATAGAAAGAATTAAAAGGACAAATCATAGTTTGTAGGTAGGTGGTATAATTTACATATTATAGCAGTCGTTGTAGGTTTTGGCCTCCATTAATTCCCAAAGTGGCTGATAATTTGCATATTGCTGCGCTGCTCTATAAGGAATAATATACAGGATGTCCCAACCAAAAGTGGGCACCCTGAATAACTGTGGAGATACAATTTTTTTGAAAAACTGGTGAAACATCTCGACCTTGTTCAAATAGTTCAAATCTTGTTTCCAAGGGGGACATATTTTAATATAATACTTGCATATCTATATTATCTATCATCATCCCTCTACCGTACACGGCCACCCCCTCAAAAAATTCAAATTGCAAGGGGGATCGAGTGATACATCTTTTGAAAAGTCTCTCAATTCCCTACATGACTATATTTTTTTTTTTTAGCTTTTATCGATTCGTTCTTAAGGAAAATAATTTTATCTTTGATGATTACACACAATCGAAATCGTTTAAAAAATCTAAAATACACGCCACCGGGTATTGGAATTTATAAAAAAAACTACATTTTTTAGTGCCCCCAAATCAATACGAGTTTTTTCGACAAAAACACTTTCCTTGTCCGTTTAGTTTTAGAATACTAAAAGACTCGTAAGTATTTGATAGTCCTTGAACATTAATTTGTTCACAACCAATTTTAAATCGAGATAGATTTTACCAGAGTGAGTTCTCAAAATGGTTTATACCCTTCAGGAGAGAATAGAAATTGTCAGCATTTATTTTAAAAACGATAATTGTGCTAGAGCTACGGAGCGCATATTCAATAGAAATCACTTCCCAGATAGAAGGGTTCGTTCTCAGTATGTTTTACAATTATTGAAAAAATGTATGGAACAGGGAACAGGTTCTGTAGGAAACAAAAAGCATGAACCTCAGCGACCGATTAGGAATGAAGCAGCCGAAGTGGCAGTTCTGGATCATTTGCAGATGGATAATACTCAATCGATCAGGAAAGTAGCTGAGGCTTCCGGTGTATCACGAAGCAGTGATCATCGAATTCTGAAGGCCCACAAATTTCATTCATATGAATTTAAATTGGTACACGAATAGGGTTTTCCCAGAAAAAAAAATTATTGCTGAAATACTTAACTCATACGTAAAAAAATGATTTATGGCATATTTATTATCTTATTAATTTTACTAATAGCAACAAAAAAAACTTGAAGTTTGAAAAATATTGGGTTCATTTTAAACAGCCATAAATTGGCGCGTTGTGACGTCAACACCCTGAAATCCAATCACAGAGGTTGTCTCTGTTCAAGATTGTTTATTAATCTCGGTCTCTGTTAACATAACATAACCTCTATTTATTGACAGCACTCAGCACTTTTCTACTTTAGGTAAATTATCAGCGGCACCTTTAACATATCCCTCTTCTACTTGATTCCATTTTGATTGTAGAATTAATAAAACATAAACCAGAAACTGATAAAGTAACATTTTCACTCCAAACAATACAAACATAAACATATAAATTTAACGTTTTAGGTTAGTCATCTGATGTGTAATGTCGGTGAAGGTTAAACCTAAACTACAGTACAAAATATTAACGTCCGACGCTTTCACGAATAACTTGTGCGGCATTTATCTGGATTCTGATTGGCCAATATTTACACGTCCACTGCTTTGACCAATCACAGTACAAGCATTACAAATTGAAATTCTGAGAAGTTTTAGAGGAAAGCTTTCTTTAACACACAGTTAGAATCTATTACAAACTAATTATATCCATAATCTCATTGGTTTTCCGGGTAGATACGTAATTCTGGCGCGTAAAAATGCCCGTTTTAAAAAGCAGCGAAATTATCAGCAAGTTGTTTTAACGATATTTTCTTAGGAATAATTCTTATTAGAAAAGTAAATTGTTGTAAATTAATAAAATGTTTTATTATATCATTTTCACGACACAAATTGTTAAAATAAAATTATTGGGAAAACCCTATTGAACGAAAGTGATGCCGATCGCCGGCTTAAATTCTGTGAGATTTTTAGTGAACAGTTAAACGGCAATGCCAATGACAATGCCTGTACAATACGTGTTTTTCTGATGAATCGTCATTTTACTTAAATGGGGAGGTAAACAGGCACAATTGTAGGTATTGGAGTGAAACCAATCCACATTTGTTCATGGAAACTCGTACCCAAAGACCTCAGAAGTTAAATGTCTGGGTTGGCATCTTAGGGGATCACATTGGCTTGCCGTTTTTTGTTCCTGACAATTTAAATGGCGAAAGGTACCTCGATCTGTTAGAGGGCGAACTGCTTTTTCAACAGGATGGGGCACCCTCACATTTTGCTATAGCAGTCCGTCAATTTGTGGATAGTTGGTTTCCTGAGCGATGGATTGGAAGAAGAGGTCCTGTGGAGTAGCCCGCTAGGTCACCCAATTTAACTTCCTTGGATTTCTTTCTGTGGGGACATTTGAAATCGAAGGTATTTGCAACAAAACCGCATCTCTGGGAGAGTTACGTGAAAGAATTGTTCGATAATGCCGTTTATTGACTCCAGATGTGTTCAGAAATGTTCGTACAGAATTTCAAAACAGATTATACTACTGTATGGAAGTCGGTGGGGGTCATTTTGAACAATACATGCGATAATTTAAACTGCTTCTTTTATTTTTATTTCCCGAACCTAAAATCATGAAACAATTTATTTTTCAGGCACGAATCGATAAAAGTTTAAAAAATTGGTTGGGACACCCTGTATATTATTGTTTCAAAACTGCATTTAAAAAATTGTTGAATATTGAATACTAAGTATTTTAGTAATTTGCTAGATGTTTGATAAAAACATCTTTTTACTTAAATACATTTCTTAAAGAAGCTCTATTTTGGGAAAGTGTTGATATTTCTTTGCCTCTAGCCCTCTGCCTGTATTTGTTAATATGATTTTAGTATTACACTTAATTTTAACATCCACCTGTGGCGTGTAATAGTTTCTAGGTGGGAAAAAGTACGAATGTTCTCGGTTACCCTCATGCAGGTGCCTATGTATGTACCTACGGCAGGTCAATTTCCTTTAAAACAATGATCTTTTGTCTTTCGTCAAATACCCGTGAAACGGAAACGGAAAAAATATTCTTGGCTTTACTTTCTTTAAAAGTACATCATAATAAAATCCCATCAAAGCTGGAGACAATTATTTTTCCTAGCAAGCATCACTATACCTACATCATAATAATTATTTAAAATCCGCAAACAATACAGGGTGTCTCACCGGGAACTGAATCGATCGATATAGAGAAAAGTACGCATCAGAAAATTTAGATAATTACTAATGTCGGCGTGGCCAATCCAACTAAAATAATTACAAGCAGCTGGTACTTCCGCTTATACCGGAAGTCGATACCAACTTGCTTATTTCAAATGGAACACTATATATTTTAGAGTTTTCGAGCATAAAATTCTGAGTCGAAAATATGTAGCATATCCTATACATAAACTTAGCCGTTTCAGAGATATTTGACATTTTATAGAAAATTTGACAGGTGCAACGGTTTGCAAAAACCGTTATAACTTTCTTCGTGTAAAAGATCCTCATTTGCTTCTTGTCACATAAAAAGAACACAAGGAGAACTACGTTCTACAACTGAAGTAAATTCAATAATATCATACCAAGTGTTACGTTTTTCGCGTTACATTTTATCAACTTCAAACCGCGAAAACTTGTTTAGGTCAAATGGAACACACTGTATTTTTTTACATCAAGTTGTGTAAAATTGAATTCCCTTTTTTCTGATATAGCATTGGGGGGGTTAAAGTTACAACTTTTTGAAATATTTGCGGATTTTATTAGAAATTCATGAATTGTTGTAATCATTTCATCAAAAAGCCAATCAGTCGTTATCTTATGTCAAAAAATGCCAGCACGTTTAAATTATACCAACGAAAACTTTTTAAATTTGTTTATTATTTATGGAGAATGTGATAAAGTAATATCAAGAACTTGCAGCACGTTTGCTACTCAATATCCACAAAAACGCAAAATACACTAACACTGTAACATGCGTATTAATCGAATTGAAGATATGGCATGAACTAAAATAGCAGATATAAGATCAATTTAAAATATGATTTCATTTTAATTTAATAATTGCTCAAAATTCCGCCCTCGAACCTCGACACATTTTTCCTTTCGGATTAGTTCCTCATGGGTAGCTCTTTTAATTGAATCCTGTGATATGTTTTGACATGCATTTCTTACTCTTTGCATACAATCTTCAATGGTTGTTAATGGGCTCTTATAAACTTTATTTTTAATAGTTCCCCAAATGAAATAATCCAGAACTGATAAATCGGGCGAGCGAGGAGGCCATAAGAAAGGTCCATTATTGGCAATCTATTGATCATAAAAAGTTTCTTGTAAATAATTATCAATTAAATATGCGTTATGTGGGGGAGTACCGTCGTGCTCGTAAAAAATGTTTCTATGTCCGGCGAGAGGTAAATTTTCTAAATAGTTATTATTCAAATTTTGTAAGATATTCAGATATCTTTCACCTAAAAAAAAAAAAAAAAAAAATTACCTATACATATTAGCAGAAGAGAAAATTTAATTTACTTTTAAATTTTCCTGATAAAATTGTAATGCCACCACTCTATCGTTTCTTCTGGCACAGTAAACCTTGAACTGCCAACTTTCCTGAAAGTTTCGCTCTCTGAACATATGAGGATTTGAGCCCCTCCAATAATGCAAATTGTGTCTATTAAAAAGTCCATTTTTAGTAAATTTTACTTCATCTGTCCATATAATATTTCCCAAATAAGAATCGTGACCCTCAGACCTTATTAGAATAAACTCACAAAAATTCTGTCTTCTTAGGAAATCTGTTTCTTTTAATCCTTGAACCATATGGAATGAAAACGGGTGAAACTTATGTTTTAATAAGATTCTGTGAATTGAATCCATGCATAGTCCCGATTCCAGAGCAGCTTGTGTTAATGACATCCTTGGAAATGCATGAAGATATCCCAGAATGACTATTTCAATGTTTTCGTCATCAACAATAGGCTTTCTTCTTTGCATGTTTGCCTTGACAGAGCCATAATTTTTAAAATTTTCCAGTATGCGTTTTACAGTGTTTGGTGACGGTTTCCGTTTTTGTGGATATCGAGTAGCAAATGTGCTGCAAGTTCTTGATATTACTTTATCACATTCTCCATAAATAATAAACAAATTTAAAAAGTTTTCGTTGGTATAATTTAAACGTGCTGGCATTTTTTGACATAAGATAATGGCTGATTGGCTATTTTGATGAAATGATTACAACAATTCATGAATTTCTAATAAAATCGCAAATATTTCAAAAAGTTGTGACTTTAACCCCCACAATGCTAATATCAGAAAAAAGGGAATTCAATTTTACGCAACTTGACGTAAAAAAATACAGGGTGTTCCATTTGGCCTAAACAAGTTTTCGCGGTTTGAAGTTGACAAAATGTAACGCGAAAAACGGAACACTTGGTATGATATTATTGAATTTATTTCAGTTGTAAGACGTAGTTCTAGAGATATTTGACATTTTATAGAAAATTTGACAGGTGCAACGGTTTGCAAAAACCGTTATAACTTTCTTCGTGTAAAAGATCCTCATTTGCTTCTTGTCACATAAAAAGAACACAAGGAGAACTACGTTCTACAACTGAAGTAAATGCAATAATATCATACCAAGTGTTACGTTTTTCGCGTTACATTTTATCAACTTCAAACCGCGAAAACTTGTTTAGGTCAAATGGAACACACTGTATTTTTTTACATCAAGTTGTGTAAAATTGAATTCCCTTTTTTCTGATATAGCATTGGGGGGGTTAAAGTCACAACTTTTTGAAATATTTGCGATTTTATTAGAAATTCATGAATTGTTGTAATCATTTCATCAAAATAGCCAATCAGCCATTATCTTATGTCAAAAAATGCCAGCACGTTTAAATTATACCAACGAAAACTTTTTAAATTTGTTTATTATTTATGGAGAATGTGATAAAGTAATATCAAGAACTTGCAGCACATTTGCTACTCGATATCCACAAAAACGGAAACCGTCACCAAACACTGTAAAACGCATACTGGAAAATTTTAAAAATTATGGCTCTGTCAAGGCAAACATGCAAAGAAGAAAGCCTATTGTTGATGACGAAAACATTGAAATAGTCATTCTGGGATATCTTCATGCATTTCCAAGGATGTCATTAACACAAGCTGCTCTGGAATCGGGACTATGCATGGATTCAATTCACAGAATCTTATTAAAACATAAGTTTCACCCGTTTTCATTCCATATGGTTCAAGGATTAAAAGAAACAGATTTCCTAAGAAGACAGAATTTTTGTGAGTTTATTCTAATAAGGTCTGAGGGTCACGATTCTTATTTGGGAAATATTATATGGACAGATGAAGTAAAATTTACTAAAAATGGACTTTTTAATAGACACAATTTGCATTATTGGAGGGGCTCAAATCCTCATATGTTCAGAGAGCGAAACTTTCAGGAAAGTTGGCAGTTCAAGGTTTACTGTGCCAGAAGAAACGATAGAGTGGTGGCATTACAATTTTATCAGGAAAATTTAAAAGTAAATTAAATTTTCTCTTCTGCTAATATGTATAGGTAATTTTTTTTTTTTTTTTTTTTAGGTGAAAGATATCTGAATATCTTACAAAATTTGAATAATAACTATTTAGAAAATTTACCTCTCGCCGGACATAGAAACATTTTTTACGAGCACGACGGTACTCCCCCACATAACGCATATTTAATTGATAATTATTTACAAGAAACTTTTTATGATCAATAGATTGCCAATAATGGACCTTTCTTATGGCCTCCTCGCTCGCCCGATTTATCAGTTCTGGATTATTTCATTTGGGGAACTATTAAAAATAAAGTTTATAAGAGCCCATTAACAACCATTGAAGATTGTATGCAAAGAGTAAGAAATGCATGTCAAAACATATCACAGGATTCAATTAAAAGAGCTACCCATGAGGAACTAATCCGAAAGGAAAAATGTGTCGAGGTTCGAGGGCGGAATTTTGAGCAATTATTAAATTAAAATGAAATCATATTTTAAATTGATCTTATATCTGCTATTTTAGTTCATGCCATATCTTCAATTCGATTAATACGCATGTTACAGTGTTAGTGTATTTTGCGTTTTTGTGGATATTGAGTAGCAAACGTGCTGCAAGTTCTTGATATTACTTTATCACATTCTCCATAAATAATAAACAAATTTAAAAAGTTTTCGTTGGTATAATTTAAACGTGCTGGCATTTTTTGACATAAGATATCTCTGAAACGGCTAGGTTTAGGTATAGGATATGCTACATATTTTCGATTCAGAATTTTATGCTCTTTTCGAAAACCCTAAAATATATAGGGTGTTCCATTTGAAATAAGCAAGTTGGTATCTACTTCCGGTATAAGCGGAAGTGCCAGCTGCTTGTAATTATTTTAGTTGGATTGGCCACACCGACATTAGTAATTATCTAAATTTTCAGAGTACTTTTCTCTATATCGATCGATTCAGTTCCCGGTGAGACACCCTGTATACAGGTGGGCCATTGAAAACGAAACACGCTTGTTTTGAGACATTTGATTAGTTTCTTGAAAAAACGCTCGGACAGGTCGATTCTTGATTATTAGAGGACAACTTTTGATGTCAAACTTGACATTGACATATCAACACCCTAGCCCCAGCAACCCCTAACTCAAGAATTTAAATAGGGAAAGGGGGTCGAGCGACCCCTCATTTGAAGCGTCTTTCAATTCTCTATGCGACAGCATGGTCAAAATTAGTTTTTTCAATTTTTTTTTCGTCCGCATGAAAACCACTCTCGAGATTAACTAAGGTGGGGGTGTTGTTTGGGAAAATCCTGAAATACGTCACGTTTTATCTTTTGAACGGCATATTTTGATGTCAAATTTGACTTTGTCAGGGCCGGCCATTCCAGAGCACCTCTTCGTCCAATCCAATGTCCCGGGAATACTCTGTCCAGATAGTCCCGAACCGCAAGCGCATAATGAGGTGGAGCTCCATCTTGTTGGAAAGTCAAATGGTCTTCTAGATAACGATCATCATTTCTAACGATATCTAAAAGCAATGGTTGGACAAGATCTTCCAACACTTCGAGGTAACGTTCGCCCGTTAGATTGCCATCAAGAAAAATGATACCAATCATGCGGTCTCCAAACATTTAGTTTTAGTGGATGTTGAGTATGCACTTCGTGGAAAATTCTTGGATTCACGTCCGACTAAATCCGACAGTTATGGCGATTTACAGTAGAGTTTAAGAAAAATGTACACTCCTCAGACAAACAGATGTTGAAAAGAAAATTCGCATCCGCAATTCTCTCTGTCATAACTTCGCAAAACTGCTGTCGTCTATCGAAATCATCCTCATTCAGCTCATGTACTAAATGAATTTTGTACGGATGAAATTTGTGCTGCTTTAGGATTCGTCGAATAGTAGTTCTAGAGATTTTACAGTGGTCAATTTGCTCGTACTTAGAGTTGGGTCTGCAGCCACTTGTCTCAAAAGTCCAACCACAGTAACCTCATTTGTCACCGGGAGTTCACGTTGAGGGTCTCGTTTTTATTGGCTACTGAACCTGTTTCTCTAAACTTCGAGACCAATTCCAACACGTATTTTCTTTCTATGTGGGTTGACCCAACAAAATCAAATCTGACATCAAAATGTGCCGTTCAGATAGAAGGTGACGTGTTTCAGGATTTTTCTCAAACAACACCCCATCTTTGTTAATCTACAGGGTGGTTTTTATGGGGACGAAATAAAATTGAAAAAACTAATTTCGACCATGCTGTCGCATAGAGAATTGAAAGACGCTTCAAATGAAGAGTCGCTCGACCCCATTTCCGTATTTAAATTCTTGAGTTAGGATTGCTGGGGCTAGGGGGTTGTTGATGTGTCAATGTCAAGTTTGACATCAAAAGTTGTCTCCCAAAAATAAAAGATCGACCTGTGCCGAGCGTTTTTTCAAGAAATTAGTCTAACTGTTCCAAAACAGGCGTGTTTCGTTTTTTTTTTTATACATTTATTTAACGTCGGCCTATTTCCGCTACTGAGGTCTAACACCGACGCCTGTAGACGAGCTACCCCCAACCAGGAATTTTGCCGAATCTCTTCCCTTAAGAAGAGTAGGGATCTTTTACTTGCCTAACATTTAATAGACAAGGGACCGACGGCTTTACATCCCCTCCGAAGGATGGTATATCTCCTATACAACCCTCGCCTAAGGTTGTATAGCTTCCGCGCATACACTGATATACAAGCCGCTGGAAGATGTGTGAGGCGAGAACAGTGTTTCGTTTTGAATGGCCCATCCTGTACATACCTAATGACTTGTTTTATAAATGTAAGTGCCATGATACTATGAAATAGGTATCACGGTGTATGTGCAAAACAGATTCAAAACAGTAGTTGTAACTGTTAAAATTTTGGAAACATTCTTTCCTGTAACTGGTAATCCAGTTAAAAATGGTTAAGAAGTGCGTGACCCCGTCTACTTCAACTTGTATCACAAAATAATGTTTATTTTATCGAATAGGTTAGGAGCAGGTTATTTAATTATTTACCGCCCGAATGCCATTAAAAAAAAAGTTACGAAAACATGAAATATGTTAAAGTCCTCTTGAAATCTTAAGCTTCACTGATCAGATGGTCACGTGAAAGTTTTGATATGAGGGATAGACTAAAAACGTGTTGCTTCAAATGTTAACTCGATATGTATATTATTTGCTGATTTATTGAAATGTCTATACGGGGTGTGTCACCAGGAACTGCATCGATCGATATAGGCAAAAGTACGCTCCAGAAAATTTTGAAAATTTAAGGAGCTATTAATGGTTATTCAAGAAGTGGATACCAACTTGCTTATTTTAAATGGAACACCCTATATATTTTAGGGTTTTCGAAAAGAGCATAAAATTCTGAGTCAAAAACATGTAGGATACTCTATGCCTGAACCAGTGGCGGCTCGTGCCTTATGTACTTGGGAGGGCGCAGTGGCGGCTCGTGGGTATCAAAGTAGTAGGGTTAATAAACAAAATCACCGCAGGCGAAATATTTTTGAGGCTCTAATTAAATCATTAAAAAGTTCGCAAATATAAATTAAAGCGATTAATTGAGTATACTTTATACGAGCACAATTGAAACTGGTCAGTGTTAAAGCACGGGACCGTGCGCACTGAACTTGATATTTTGTCCTATATATTTAGCAATGGTATCGGGATTCGAATGGTAGTTGCAACTATGCAGGCGAGTCCGAGACTGGCAATGTAATCAGACTGAATGAACCATCTACGACTGCACTGATTTAAAGATAATAAAACGGACAGGCCTACTAGCATAAAGAAAATTCGTAAATCGTTTCTCAGAAGTAACGTGGACTTGTGAGATATGGTGCCAATGTGCCAGTGCAGTGCATAAATACCTATTATAATAATAATATCAAGCGTAGGAGTTTAGTTAGTTATTGTTTATATTTATAAATATTTACTACTATATAAAAGGTCAAATATTTTAATTATTTACTAATTTACCATGGCTTTCTGGAGACCATTTGAAACAGAGGATAATATAATAACGTCCGATAATCTTATCATTTTCTTATGACAAGCATTTCTATTTACCTCCGCCCATGTACAATAAAGAGATGCCGACTGTTTTTGCCGGCATTTAATTTTTATACGGTTTCATTTAAGTTCGTATACACTTTACTCACCATTATTTTTTGAAGTGAAATTCCATTTTTCTATTTTTGTCGGAGATGAACGTTTCAATAACTTTTTCATTAAAATTTGGTATTTCTCGTACCATTGACTTTTCAATTGAAAGCATTGCAAGTGATGTTAGTCTGTCTTCACTCATAGTATTTCTTACATACGTCTTAATTAATTTTAATATCGAAAAACATATTTCCGTTTCAGATGTCGTCATCGGAATAGTAACCAAAATTTTCAAAACTTTAACAACTTCCCCGAAAACAACGTCTAAATCGAAAGATATGAGAAAGTTTAATGTTTGCAAGCACCCAGAAAAACTTTGAATTTCACTGGAATTTTCTGAATCTTGTCGTTATTTCTTTCCTGGAGTAAAATATACTTAGTTGCATTTTCAGAATTTCCTTATCTATCATAGGGTATGCCTCACAAAATTGGTTGATATCTTCCAAAGGTGGTGTTTTTCATATTCCTTATACTTCTCTTTTAAAAATAATTTTGCACCACATAAATGATTTTTAAAAGAAAACCGAATTCTCACTTCTGAAGTAATTATATCACATACCTCTCTTACAGACATGTTAACATGTTCTTGATTCAGTCTACGACATTTTTTTGGAACTTCTGTATTCACTGGTTCATTTGTTAAGGGAGGTAAATTATTTCTAATTTGAACAATTTCTCTTTCAAAATTATCTATGTATTTCTGGGACTTTTATAACGTCTGTTTCAATTTTTTGTAGCTGGCTAAATAAAATATCAACATGTGGCATGATTTTTGAAAAAAAATTTGCCAAAATAAAAATGAATCATCTTCTAGCCATTTAATAAATCCAGCCGCTTGAGTCACTGTTTCAGAGTTGTATTGTTCTGGAATTCCTGACATTATATTTTCAAAGCATTCAGTAAGGTTGTCTTTATTGTTGTACACACTCTGTACTATACGAGAGTTAAAATTCCATCGTGTTTGAGAAGTTCTTGGAATGCGTTTGTCACAAACATGTTGCAAAGCTGCCATTCTGTCTGGCGATTGAGAAAAAAAAGTTGATATGCCATTCAAATTTGAAAAAATATTCGTACACTACTGATGCTTGAAACTGCTTGTTCTAGTATTTTATTAAGCTGATGAGCGTAGCAATATACAAAATGTGCATTTTTGTACTGTTGGCGAATTTTCGCGTTAATACCACTTAAATGACCACGCATAACAGCAGCTTCGTCATGTTTGACAAATCAGTTTTTCTGGGCAATCTAAAATGCATTGAGACAGTCCATTTGCATCTTGACTTTTCGGATTTGCAAACCCCCAAAACCGCTCAAATATTTTTCCATTTAGTTCATAACGTAATACAACTACAGTTTGAGTTGATACATCTGTAGTCTCTTCAGCCATAAGTGCGAGACACGTAGATTCTTGAATTTCTCCAAGAATATGTTCACGACAAACCTCGAACATACATTGCAAAATTTCATTCTGAATAGATTTTGATGTGCTCTTGAACATTGTTGCTTCTTAAATATGGCTATTAAGGGCACTATCAGCGTTTACTAAAAAATCAACCAATTCTAGAAATACCCCTCTATTTGAAGAGACTTTTTTCTCGTCGTGACCGCGAAGGGCAAGATTACACGTTCCGCACATTTTTAATATGTCTATTATTTTTGAGAGTACATGTCGATTTTTGATCACAGTCTCATTATGCTTACGAATTTGATCCGCATAAGCCGTACTTAGAAATGTAGCAATATTAGTCTTTCCTAAAAGTTGAAAACTGACAACATTATCTAGATGTTTCGTACTATTTTCGTGTTTTTTAATTTTTATAGAAATGTGTTTATGTGTTATATGATATACAAGTTGAGAATTACATTAAACTGAATACGCATGGCGTCATCTATTGGATATATTAGAAACTGGCTAAAGCCAAAGTGATAAAAAGAATGAAGAACAATACCCTCATTCTTTTTATCAATTTGGCTCATTTCTACGAATAAGAGATTAGGAAACTCTCAGAAATCGGGAAATTTAAACAATTTAAAAATTACAGTATAACTTTTAAATTGTTGTTTAATGTCATTCTCAATTTGTATCATATATGATACAAATTGAGAATGACATTAAACCTGTACGAATGGCGTCAATATTAGAAACTGGCTTGGATTGTTCCCAATTACATTCAATAATAGTATACTGAGCGTTCCATTTTTGACGTTACATTTTGTAAACTTCAAACCGCCAAAACTTGTTTAGCACACATGGAACATCTTATATTTTTTTTACATCAAATTATGTAAAGTTAAATAAAATTCGTTTTTTTCTGATATAAGCATTGTGGGGGTTTAAGTTAAAACTTTTTGAAATATTTGCGATTTAATTAGAAATTCAAGACTGTTAGTAAAAATGTTATCAAATTAGCCATGGTTAGAAACAATGAGTAATATCAGTCATTCTCTTTGACAAAAAAATGCTAGGACGTGTAAATTACACTCACGCGGACTTTTTAAATTTGTTTATTATTTATGGACAATGTGATAAAGTAATATCAAGGTTATGGTAGTAAAGCTTATTATTTCTAATAGACCTCTAGTTAGTTTTACTTTTCGATTTTCAGTATTTATAACTTACATAATAAAGTAAACAAAAAGAAAATAGATCTATAGATACATGGATTATTATTTTATTTATATCGTCGTACCAAATGCTTTTCTTAATTTTCATAAACAGCCGAGTAAAAGAGGATAATTTCACCTACGCCATGCCTAAGATTTCGGCGACGTCCGAGGTATTTTAGGCATGCTCATGTAATGTGAGATACACCGTATACAGGAAATTGATCAAGAATGAATATATGTCAATTAAAATTTACAACAATAATTAATTTTAATTTTAGAAAGTTGCCTAATGATGGTAATTTGATTATTACTCTATACCTGTTATGCCGAGTTTAGAAGTTGGACTTGATCGATTGCAATGTTGCCAAGTCATGCATTCTACCTAATTTTTAGATATTTTGGGACTTCTAAACATATTTTTTCTTTTAACTCGTCCAATAAGTAATAATAAATAAAACATAAATTTAAATTCTTATGTAAATAACAGTGTTAATTGTCTCTGATAGTGCCATGTGAAAAGAATGGAATCTGCTACACTGAAGCATCTCTTTTGTACCATACCGAATACCTAGTCTTTGTTATTTTAAAATGTTAATTACAAAGAAAAATGTAAATTAGTTAATATGAATCTAATGCCCCCAAAATTATACGGTTTAATAAAAGTCCACAAAGAGGAAAACCCAATTAGGCCCGTAGTGTTATACATAAATAGCCCTTTAAGAGAAATAGCAATAGAATTGAACAAAATACTCGAAACTAAGTATAACTAATTTCACGCCTACCCACGGTATCAAAAATTCGGTTGAGATTCAATTCAATTTTAGCATCTTTTGATGTGAGTAACGTGTTTTCAAATATACCGTATAAGTAGTGTCTAAGAACAATAATTTAATCATAAAAGATGAACCAATACATTAATAATTGAACTATATGCCTAAGCGAAAAATACTTTAGTTTGAAAACAGATTTTATAAACAAAAACAATGCCTAGCAATGGGTTCCCCACTGAGCCCTCTGATGGCATAACTTTTTGTGAAAGAAATTGAAAAAACTATGTTTAAATCCCTTTTATCACAGGAAATCGTCTTTTGTTGTAGATATGTAGACGACGTTGTAATTTGCTATTCAGGAGACACTCAAGGAATACATAGAACAATAAATTTTATAACAGTCTACATCCAAACATTTCATTTACCACAGAAATTGAACAGAATGGCCAAATTAGCTCTAAATCTTACCATATGCAGACAAAATACAAATAAACTCTCCTTTAATATCTAGAAAAAACCATTATTTTCAGACGCCACTATACCAGTCAACTCAAATCATCCTTTCTCCCCTAAAATAACCGCATATCGATCGATCTATTGTTCATAGAGCGTTCTCTACACCCCTGTCCGAAAAAAAACCAGAATAACGAAATAGAAGCCATTAAATAGCAATGAACAACGGTTTTTCAGTGAATGTGATAGATTCTCTAGTTACACAAAAACAAAAAGAGTAAAGTTTACCCTAAGATTAAAGAAACATCACCAAAATACTTTGTATCTCTTAACATATTTTGGCCCCTTGTCAGAAAGAAGCTCTTATATATTATCAAAATCATAACCTTCAGGTAGCATTTAACCTAGCCAAAAAATGTCACACATCCTGTATAGTGCCAAACAGAAAACACAAAAAAGTAAAAAATAGGGGGTTTATAAGTGCTCGTGTGAAGAATACAATAGCTGCTATATAGGTCAAACAGGAAGGTCATTTAACATAAGATACTCGAAACATTTAAAATAATTTGAAAAAAGAAGGAGCAATTCAAATTTTGTAAATCATTTTTTCGAAACCACACAAACTGCAGTTGCAAACTTTAAATTAAAACAACAAATATAGTGATATGTAACAAAGTTGTACCCCATTGATTTCTTTGTTATAAATCAATCCATTAGGAATAAATAGCTATACATACAGTTATTTACGCGATAGGTCGCGAAAAAGTCTCTAAGGGCCGGTTTAGCAATACATGGTTAACACTTAACCCGAGGATAAATGTCAAACGAAACAATGGATATCTATTGTTTTGTTTGACATTTATCCTTTGGTTAACCTTGCATTGATAAACCGTCCCTAAGGAGCTTAAACCATTCAGTATGTCACAACGCTCTAACTTACTGCTAATCCATACAATATGCTGAAAATATTCCTATATATAAATTAAGCACAAGATATTGGTTGTTTCTTATTGATCGGAAATTTCATACGTTCGCGTCCAATTTAAAATACACCGTAGAAAATAAATGTAAATTAATTTACTGAAATATATGAAATACACTAACATGTTCAAATTATCATGACTGATCATGACAGGCCATAAATTGAGGTTACAATTTACCACATTACATTGACGCCAAGCGTGATAACATTTCGCTTCTTTTAGGGATTTTTGAGAAATGTCATTTGAAATATCATTGTACGGTCGCGAGCAAAAAAAAATAGGACAAGTCTTATAACGGTATTTTGCTAAAATCTAGTTGTGTACATCTAACTTTAATTTTTGTGACAGTTAGTTGTCATAATTTATTACAAGTGTGCAAAAAACTAATATGCCTCATATAAGCGATTTAGTTAAACCTGGAGTTATTGCTAAAGCAGAAGATGGATGGTCAATGAGACAAATTGCACTGCGCTATAATATTGACAAAAATTCGGTGTGTAACATTTTAAGAAAGTGGAGAATAAACGGTACGATTAGTAGAAATCCTGGATCAGGGCGACGAAGAATATCATCTCAACAAGATTTGCGATTGGTAAATGCTTTAGTCGAAAATCCATTTTACTCAGTTATTCAGGCTGCTGAAGAAACGAATTTTCCTAGATCGAGTAGTACTGGTCGCCGGCGAGTAAGAGAATCGGAGCTACGCTGTCATGCAGCAGCACAGAAATACTTACTTAAAGCTGAACATAAAGAAGCTCGAGTAGGATTTGCGCATGATGTAAATTTTTGGAACAATGTAATCTTTACAGACGAAAAAACTTTCCGGTCAACACACAGCTGTCGTATTCGTGTTTACCGCCCTCCGAATACTCGATTCGATGAGAAACATATATCTAACAATGATAAAAGTGGTAGATTTTCCGTCAATATGTGGGCTTGGATATCGGCACGTGGCCCTGGTGTTTTGTGGCATATTGAGGAACGATTTAATAGTGAAAGGTATATTAGGATTTTAGACAATATTATGCTCCCTTCTGTGTCACAATAATTTCCTAATAATGAGTTCATATTTCAACAAGACAATTGTTCCGTTCATACTGCTCATACCGTAACTAACTGGTTTCAAGATAATAACATCAATGTTTTTACCTGGCCCAGTCATAGTCCAGATTTTAATCCTGTGGAAGAAGTATGGGGACTACTCGTAAGAAGTATCCAAAAACGAAATGTGAGACCACGGAATGCCGAAGAATTACTGGAAATAATAAATAATGCATGGGAAAATATTACTAATGATTATTGTATAAGGTTATTTAATTCTATGCCAAACAGACTTATAGAAGTTATAAATAGAAATGGTGCAATAACGAAATATTAATAGTTAGTTTCTTGTTAAGTAGGATATCCTTTGTCTTTTGATCCAGGATTTCTACTAATCGTACCGTATATTCTCCACTTTCTTAAAATGTTACACCAAATGTTTGTTAATGTTATAACTCCGTGCAATTTGTCTCATTAACCATCCATCATTTACTATAGCAATAACTACAGCATTAAAATAAAAAATAAATTAAAAGTAATATCTGTTTTATTTCGGCTACTCATTACATATTCAGATAGAGACAGATTTACATTAGAAAAAAAAAATTGTCCTATTTTTTTCTGCTCACGACAGTAGAAACTCTTATTGTTCCAAGCAACTAAAATAAACATCCTGTTTTATTGTCGATCTTTCAATCGATAAAAAAATTATCGCCGAAGCTGCAGAATATTCATGATTCGAAACTATCATTTACTATTCTTTATTTTGAATTGTTCGTCTTATAGAAGTGAATGTAATTTTCTTCTTAAATGTCTTGATTTATTGTAAATCTGGCAACCCTGTGTGTAGCTAGTTCATGTTGCACACGTCATTTATTACGTACAGAACTTGTTGGGATGGGGTTAACTTCGTAAACAAAATAGAGGCTGTTGCTACTTGGATATATGTGCAAAGTCTAAATACTGATTATTTCATTGTATGGCTGTGTGTGTGTGCAAATTGATAGTTTGCTTTGATTATATATAACGAAGAGTTCTCACGTATTAAATTTTCATCCTATATTGGTTAAAGGTAAGGAAATTAGCATTGTTTTAAGCTATGTTGTTTTTAAAACTTTTGTTTTTAGAAGTAAATAAAAATGGGGCGTGTATTCGTAATCGGAGTTGGCATGACGAAGTTTGAAAAACCTGGCAAACGGTTGGATGATTATCCAGAACTAGGAAAAGAGGCTATCATAGCTGCCTTAGAGGATTCTAGAGTAAAGATATCAGAGGTAGAACTAGCCGCTGCTGGATATGTGTATGGGGACTCTACTAGTGGACAAAGGGTTATCTACGAAGTTGGAATGACAGGAATTCCAATTTTTAACGTGAACAATAACTGCTCAACGGGTTCAAGCGCTCTTATGCTCGCAAAAGAGATGGTGGAGTCCGGGAAATGTAACTGCGCCCTTGCAGTAGGATTTGAGAAGATGGAAAGGGGCAGTTTATCCGCAAAATTTATGGACAGGGCTAACCCAATGGAAAAGCACGTAGAAGCTATGGCGGATTTGGCAGAATTAGAAGGCGCACCTATGACAGCACAGATGTTCGGGAACGCAGGCATTGAGCACATGAAAAAATACGGAACCAAACCCGAACACTTTGCTAAAATTGCTTATAAGAATCACAAACATTCCGTTAACAATCCGAAATCACAGTTCCAAGACGAATATTCACTGGAACAAATTTTAAAGTCACCCCAGATTTTTGGCCCACTCACTAAACTTCAGTGTTGTCCAACGAGTGACGGAGCCGCTGCGGCTATATTAGCTTCAGAAAGCTTCGTCAGAAGTCACGGATTGGAAAGTCAAGCAGTGGAAATTTTAGGAATGGAAATGGCAACAGACTTACCGTCAACTTTCAAAGGTAGAAGCCACATGAAAATAGTAGGCTACGACATGACGAAAAAGGCAGCTAACACTCTATTCCGTAAAGCAAACAAAAACCCAAGTGATGTGCAAGTCATAGAACTTCATGACTGCTTCTCAGCCAACGAACTAATTACATATGAAGCACTGGGGCTGTGTCCTCCCGGTACTGCTGGACAATTCATAGATAGAGGCGATAACACTTACGGAGGAAAGTATGTGGTGAACCCTAGCGGAGGGCTCATTTCTAAAGGTCATCCGCTCGGAGCAACAGGACTGGCCCAGTGCGCCGAACTCTGTTGGCAGCTGAGAGGAGAGGCAGGCCCCAGGCAAGTCCCGGGTGCTAAATTAGCCTTGCAACATAACATTGGCCTAGGTGGTGCAGTCGTTGTGGCCCTTTATCAGCTAGGTTTCCCAGAGTATCAACGCAGAGGTGTCGGAATTCGTAAAACTGCTGCCGCCATCAGCGATGAAGGTTTTACCGTAACTCCATACTTGAAAATTCTGCAACAAGCCATGGACGAAGATGAGGATGGTTTAATTGAGAATCATCGCGCCGTCTACGGCTTGAAGGTTACAAAGGCTAACGGCGACACGGGTCTGTGGATTATAAACTGCAAAACTGGCAAGGGAAAAATAGAGTTTAATGGTAAAGACAAACCTGATATCGTGTTCATTGTTAAAGATAGCGATGTTATTGAGCTGCTAATGGGAAAAATTCCGCCACAAAAGGCGTTTTTCCAAGGGAAGGTCAAAATCCAAGGTAATATCGGGCTGGCTATGAAGTTGATAGAATTGCAGAAAACCGCTGCCAAAAAGATAGAGGTGTTGAGGGCTAAGTTGTAATTTAATAGTTTCTTTCTAATTATTTAAAATTTCTATTAATACCGGTTGATGTAGGAATATAAAATGTTTGGTCAAGGTTTTTACTTTTCTATTTTAAATGGAAAATAGTTAAATCCAATAAGCAAGGATCTGTGGTAGGTATGACCTATGTTCAATTAGACGTGTTTCATTAATTTGTAAAGTAATTGGATGTCTTGGTGCCAAATTTCAAAGTAGGTCATACCTATTATGGGACTTAATACATAGGACAGTCTTCTGTACAGTTTCTGACATGTAATGTGAACATATATTGGTGGTTTTCACATATATCTGTTGCATATCTAATAAAAATATCACATTAAATCAGAAATATGTACTTGTCAAATCCAATTTGTCTGGTTGAAGAAAATTGTAGGCAATTGAAAGCTCGAAGAGCTCTGTTTAGCTTCATTTGTTAACGTTTGTTATAATCTTTCATTTGTTCCCACATAAGGCATGTAGTGTGTTATTTCTGTTTGTATTTTTTTCTAAATATTGCAATGAACTGAACAAGACTAAATGTATTTTTACTTTATTAATGTATTTGGTATACAAATAGAACAATTCAGAATTATGCAGTTCTTTTACAAAATAATTTATATAATAGCTATTGTATGAGGCTTAAGGGTAAATTTTTTAGGATATTCCATGTTATATGTTATTTTTTTATATTGTATGTCTTGGCATATTGTTTTAATAAAAGTATATAAAACACTTTGCAGCTTTATTTCTTGAGGAGGTTGTGAGTTTAAAAAAATGGGTTTAAGACTTATAAATTACTCATTTTAATAGGCAAGTACCATTTCAAATGAAAAAGGAGAGAAAAATGATTGGTAAGTTGTTTGACCCGGATCGTTTTGATAATTTTATGTAAGATTAATTCTAATTTATCTTATCTCAATGCATTAAATGTCTAATTAAGAAATTGCACTTGAATGTTTTAATTGTTTATAACAATATGTCTTATTGTTATCAAGTTAATTATCATACTCTTATCAGAATAGTATACAGAGTGTAACAGGATCATGCATAGTACAGCCACCTTTTTAGTTTTAAAAATAAATGATTGAAATAACTATTTGAATCTTTATTTTTCCCATAACTTTAGTGAAAGCTGAATTTAAAAAAATGAAAATTGTTTTCATGATAAATACAATGATTTGGCAACACTGCTGCAGCGGTGGGGCAAGGCCACATTAAGGTTTTGTTTCTAGTCCTCCCTGGCTTAAATAGATAAATATCAATTTATTGCCCAACAGAAATTAATCCACTTATAGGACAAAATTATATAAGAAAAATAATACAATTATGTAAGTAAATTGACACACAATTAAAAAATAGCAACCGGCAAATATATATACACATACCAAGCATTAGTGTTTTGATGGTAATATGCAATTATTACACTTAACGCGCCAGACTTGTAACTTGTAATTCAGCGCTCGGCGGGGCACGTAGCCCGGAGAGTAGCTGTTGGTTGCGGTCTGGTTACGTTCCTTATAGTAAAATAATATAGAGGAGTTTGCAACTAAAAATATTATGTTTTAATATTCCGCCTCTAAAAAGCACATTTGAACTATGCTAAGCCCAGTCAGGCTATTCATTTTTTGACTGTAACAGACACTGGATCGGTAGATGGCGCCTGCTGACTATTTTACATGTCGTTATTGTAAAAGTACCGGGATGTACCAAATAGTCAAAGGATCCTCGTACCGGTCGTCACATACCTACCTTGCACTGACGAGAGCCAACAGCTCGAAACGGCAGTCTGCAAGTGGTGTGTGACGACTGGCAAGAGAGCTCCTTTAAGTAGGATCAGTCTTTCGGATGGTGTTTGTTGCAATCGAAGCATTAATGTTTTGATGGTAATATGTAATTATTACACTTAACGCGCCAGACTTGTAACTTGTAATTCAGCGCTCGGCTGGGCACATAACCCGGAGAGTAGCTGTTGGTTGCGGTCTGGTTACGTTCCTTATAGTGAAATAAGGCTTTTATAGAGGAATTTGCGACTAAAAATATTATGTTTTAATTACAACTCTGTCGAAACCAAGTTTGATTTGTTCAACTGCAATGTGGCCTTGATAAAAAACCTAAAACTATAATGTGTACCGACGTTTATTATATCCGAACTTCTAATAATTTAGCGGCACTTAGTTTTTAATTCTTAGGATTTTTTGTATCATCTTTTTTAATATTTCTTTTGTTACTGATTATTGAGTATTGTTAGTTAGTATTGTTATAAATATCATAACTCTGTATTGTACCCATTCAGTAATTGGTGTTATACTGTTGAATGGTGTAAGTTATATAAAATAAAAACACCCGCTATATCCAACAAAACGTGCAATACAGCATACATAGATTAGATTTTTACAAATCAAGTCCATACTATATAGGAGCCAAATTATAAATAAACTACCCCCTAGCATTAAGAATGTTAGTATAAACAAATTCACTTCCAATGCCTAGAAGTTATTATTGTCTGATGCCCTTTAGTCTATAAATGAATTTCTGTCGCATTTTTTAATTTATTTACTTTACTGTTTTGTTCTAGAATAGCTGTTTTAGACTTACCCTAAATTCTGTAATCTGTACTCTTATGGGTTAATAAATTTATTTGTTTATTAAGATTGAAAATCGCCAAAAGTTCCCACTTTATCATATTCTTTTGAAAAGCAATATTTTCTTCCAAATAATAATTCAAATATATCGGCTTTTCGCCAAGAAGTTGTAGGAGTCTGCTCAAACTGTATTATCCATTACAATGGCCTGGTCGAGAGCCGAATGGGTTAAGGCGCGATTAATCACACAGACATCGCACCACCGGCTTTGAATCCTGGCTCCGTCACTGTCGAAGGAAATGGTTGTATGTCCGCGTTTTTTCAATGTGTAACCCCCTTCCTCACAAGCCCCTGGCTTCTGGAATTGGGGTTGTCTAATTTCTTCTGTGGTGTTTATTTATTATTTATTATTAATTACAGATCCCGGAGATATGAGATCCAATGTTTGTGTAAAATTGCCCTCGAGAGCATCTGCATCCATATCTTCATAATAGTTGCCTGCCTCTTCAATACTATTGGAAGGGTTTCAATGTTTCAATTTATCACATACGTTTAATACGATTACCTTCTCATTCTGAGAGAGCGCACATTTTTTCATACTTTAGCAGAAACATAATCTGACAATCTTATCATCTTCACTTACACAGTTGCTCTGTCAACTGTTACAAATAATCACAATATCAAAGTTCACTTATTGTACTGCACCAGTACGTCCGTTCAGGTTCAGTTCTAGAAGTGCAATGATATCCAGTACTGTGGGTGGTGTACATTCGAATTCGACTCCATCCTTGCACCATTTAAGATCATGAAACAATCGAATCACTCTAGGTGTATAATGTATAATTTCTATGAATGCGACTATAGTAGCTTATATGTCATCTACAGGTATATGTGCCATATTGTAACTAAGTGGTAGAGCACTCATTTGAGTGAACTTCCCCTTGTTTCCCATTTAGTTTTATTAAGTATTATTTGTATTTCTTTTATTGTTGTTTTTTGGGAAATAAAGACATATTATTATTATTATTATTATTATATTCTGATTGAAATAGATTGGAATATAATGATTTACACGATTGTTTCTTTTTTATTTTCAGTATTCTACATATCGAATGTAAATACATATAGCAGCGGCCTAAATATTGGCCCGTCAAACCAATCCGAAGCTTACTTCAATGGCTTAGCATATCTAAGGCTGCAAACCACAATTTCTCTAAGGAAACACACCGGACTGAGTTTTAGAACTTGCTATGGTAAGCCTTTTTTGTCACCCTAACAATAGATATATCTGTTTCTCAGCTTCTGACGTAGTCCCCATAAACACCAAACGCTAACCATGGAATAATACCGATATGGTTGGTAATGTAGATCGAACAGTATATTTTGTTGGTTGTCGTAACTATGTCAGAAGCCAGTACATTTATTAGGATTGTCTGTGTTCTGTACATGACAAAATATTGTTTCTAGGTGGCACTTTGTTTTCCCAGACACAAAACGAGGATCTGGTGAAATTATCCGTAAACTCAGAGGGAGTTGTATTTTTGGCCAAAACTGCCGGAAAAACATATGACCTTAAAATTCCTGGTAACTTTTTGAACAATAAGTGGCACATCGTTTATTTGCAATATAGGTTAGGAAATTTAACAATTGACGTTGATGGAGAGACACAGGTGGGTCACTTAGCTAGTAGTTTCTCCTATAACTAATATAATTGTTTGTTCATATTTTTAGTTAATAGCCAATTCAAGTTATCGAAATGACCTACTTGTAAGTCCTGGTCTGTACAACGAAGGAGCCACTGTACTTCTTATTGGGAAAAAATTTAACGGTTGCCTCTTGGAAGGACCATCTATAGTTTTTGACCCCAATATCATCTCCTCTAGTCACGATGTGGTCTTTGAACCATGCCCAATCCCATACGACAGTTGTAAGTATATTTGTAAGTTTTTTTCGTAAATAAGACCAGTGTCTTTTTCCAAATAGTAAAAACTATAAACCAGTAGAGGTAAGGCAACTAATGGACTATATTAGTGTGATGTCACATATTAGGCAACCCAACATACTACTGTCATAACGCTAATGAATGCACTGGAACTTGACTCTTAATGCTCTAATCAATAAAGACTATTATCAAGAGGGTTAAAACATAGCTTAGAATTTCATTTTCCAAAACCACAATTCATATCATTGAATCGTAAAAATCAGCTATGCCATGATTAGTGAAAAACAATAATGTATACAGCTATTAACAAATTTGACAGATTGTTATTGTTGCATGTTGCATTGTCGAGTTCTAAGATAAGTTATATATCAGTAATTATAGTGTACACCAATAGTAACAAACTCAATATGTTTAGCATTTATTGTCAGTGCAATTTTGACGCTAAGATGGCAGTCATGGTTTACGGAGATAGGTTTTCAAATGCTCCACAGCCAAATCGAACTATGTTTAGGAAGTTGAAAATCTAAAAATGCACGGTTCAGTTTCAAAAAATGTAAGGCGAGGGCATGTTGCGGATAATGTAAGAAAAGTGAATAGAGTATTGAATTATGTTAACCAAGCTGAAGAAACCTCTTTGAGATAAATTCAGAGAAACTGTGTAAAAAAAGACAGTGCAAGAAAAATATTTAAAAAAAATAGATTTCGATGCTACAAAATGAGGAAAGTTCAACATTTAAATGAGGGAGATCAGCAGAGGAGAGTAAGATTTTATAGATGGTTGTTAAATAAAAAAAGGAATGACCTGCTGATATGTAGCAAAGTTCTTTGGCTGGACGAATAAAAATTTTCTAATAATGGATTTTTCAATAGAAATATGCATTATAGGACACGAGAAAATACACATTGGTTCAGAGAGACTGCGTTTCAAGAAACATTTTCTATGAATGTTTGGGTGGCTCTTTTAGGGACTAAAGTAATTGGACGTTATTTTTATGATGGCAAATTAACCGCTCGTAGATACCTTAATTTCCTGCAAAACGAATTTCAAGATTTTCTTTATGAATTAGCAGTGGCAGAAATATTAAATTATTCATATTTTCAACAAGGTGGGGCTCCACCTCGCACTGCTGTAATATGTACAAATTATTTAAATCAAGTTATGCCAGATAGCTGGATAGGTACCTATGGACTCATTCTATGGGCAGCTCGATTACCAGATGTATCTTTTCGTCTTGGTTTACATTAAAGGCGAGGTATTTCAAACTGCCCCTGAAAATATTAAGGACATCAAAATCACAATTAAAAACGCATGTGAGGCAATTACCTACTCCTGAAATGCTCCAAAATATAATACGCGAGGTGTCTCGCAGAGCACTTTGTGTATTAGAATGCATGGTGCACAATTTGATCATTTGTAGTTAGAAAAATAAATATACACATTTTATTTTCAGTATGTTATAGTCGAGGCAAGAATTCAAGCGATGCACGTCACAGATCGATTCTATAAATAAGACAATACTGCTAGGAACATGATGCCCCATTAAACTGTACCTATTTCTGAAAAGAGCTTAATAACTGGGTGTCAAGAATTACTCTTTTTAACGTAATTAATGATTAAAAATTATATTAGTATTAAAATTTCTTAAACGAGATCACTCGTGACGTGCATCGCTTGAATTCTTGCCTCGACTATAGTAGGTAGTACTGTTATAGATAGTTTTTCGTTTTTTTGGATGTTCATTTTGTACTTGTATTTTTATTTATGAGATATTTGTTTATTTGTATTAAATTGTAATAACTAATTACTAAATTATAATTATTATAAAGTGAATTTTACTGTTATAGCATAGCTGATTTTTACGATTCAATGATATATGAATTGTGGTTTTAGTTTTTTTTTTGTTTTTTTATGCATTTATTTAATGTTGGCCTATTTCCGCTACTGAGGCCGACACCCACGCCTGTAGACGAGCTACCCCCAACCAGGAATTTTGCCGAACCTCTTCCCTTAAGAAGAGTAGGGATCTTTTACTTGCCTAACATTTAATAGACAAGGGACCGACGGCTTTACATCCCCTCCGAAGGATGGTATATCTCCTATACAACCCTCGCCTAAGGTTGTATAGCTTCTGCGCATACGCTGATATACAAGCCGCTGGAAGATGTGTGAGGCGAGGACGCGGTTTCTGTTGGAATGGTCACCCATCCAAGTACTAACTGTGCCTGTCGTTGCTTTACATCGCATACCGAAGTATGTACATAGTAAAGACGCACCTACGCTCGCCCCCTGAAAATATTAAATATTGACAGTATCAGTTAAAATGTTTGTGACATGTTTTATATCATTAAAAAGAGAAAGAAATAAACGAAATTAATGGTGCCATGGCCTACTTTATTTGTTCTTTTCATTTTTGCACAAGAGCGTATGTCAAAGCAAAGCCAACTGCGTTTTTTGAATTTTTTGATACACATACTTGCAGTATTTTAAGGTATTCTAAGTATTTTAAGTACTTAGAGTACTTCACAGAGTAATTACTTTGTACTGGTTACTTAAATTTTAAATTTCAAGTAAATTATTTAATACTTTAAGTACTTTTTCAAAGTATTTGTACTTAATACTGGGAATTTGAACTACTTCTAGGGTACTGGGAGTACTTTTTAAAAGTACTTATCCCAACTCTGTATGAAATTGAAATAAACCGTTTTTTTAAATGACTTTTCCAAATTGCCATGTTTGTTAATTCCATTTTTTTTAAGGCGTGCCTAAGGAAAAAACTGTTGACATCGATTATTGTCAAACGGAGCCATGCATGCGTCACGGTACATGCCTGAGTGGACAAGTGACGTATACCTGTGCCTGTTTGCCCCGTTACACAGGCAAAAACTGTGAAATCGACCTGGGCAACCCCTGTGATCGAAGACCATCAATCTGTAAAAATTCAGCCACGTGCATACCCGACAACGAGGGGGACTTTTCTTGTGTTTGCAGCCCGGGCTTTACAGGCAGACGCTGCGAATTCGAGATTAAGATCCATCCGAAGTGTAAAAATAATCCTTGTTTGAATGGAGGTACCTGCGATGTCAACGTAGAAACCGACCAGATCGAGTGTCATTGCAGGGCAGGATATGATGGTGCAAATTGCGAAATAAATATAGACGAATGTAATCCGAATCCTTGCTTCAACGGAGGTTTGTGCGCAGACGGTTTCAACAATTTTACATGCGACTGTAGCCATACGGGTTACAAAGGCAGGACGTGTGAGATCAACATTAATGAATGTGTAGCGAACCCTTGCTTGAACCAGGGAATTTGTTTCGATACGTATGGGTCTTACCTATGCCAATGTTTGCCTGGGTTTGGAGGGAAAAACTGTCAGTATGTGAGTATAAATAAGTTATAGCGTCCAACGCGATCATGCCTGTTTTCTGTATTGTGTGAAAACTGCTAGCTAAAAAATTCGCAGCACATTATTTTAGATAATTTTTTTTGTAGGATATAGACGAATGTTCATCTCAACCATGCTTCAACAATGGCGTCTGTGTCAGCCACTCAGGTGGTTACGAATGCCGTTGCCTTCCCGGTTTCCTAGGCGACCATTGCGAGGTAGAACAGAGTCAACAAAGACAATGCGACCCAAACACCTGCCCTCATTTTGCAGACTGCGTTGATACAGGTACTTGTGTGTGTAAACCGGAATATCCTGGAGAATACCCCAACTGCAGTACGGACTCTGCGTGTGCAAATGATCCTTGCCTGAATGGAGGAATTTGTACGGTTTACAAAGGATATTATAATTGTACTTGTCCTGCCGGCTTTGCGGGTAAGTATCTAACGTTATTTATTACTGCACGTTTCACGTGTTGGTAGTATGCGATTGTGGGAAGAAAGAATCTTTGTGTTGCATGATAATTCAATTTATTTTTGCATGTTTTTGTGAAGTAATACAAATTTTTGCAAGGCTGTGGGAATATTACTTTGAAAAATGATTTTTCTAAATACTAAATGTAGAATTTTTACATCTCATCAGCATTCGGTAACGACAACAAGGCTCATCTATTTGCTTAGCTTCGTGACAACAAGCAAATAAATTTAACTCTGTCGTTTGTCATTTGTTTGTGAGCTGTCGATAAAGCTTCAGCACTTTTTTTAAGGTCGTTGCCTGGAGGAAATACAAACCAAGGAATGCCAAGAATCATAACCTAAAAACGTTAAGTTAATAGAATGAAGGTTTTTAATTTTCACTAAAATGTAATTAAAGAAAAACATAATAGATAGATAGATAACTATTTAAAGGGCTATATATGACAAGGAAGTAAAGCGAAGTTATAATGTGTTGTTCGTTTTCCTTCCAAGCAGTGACCTTGAGAAATATGACGTCCCGCGTAGATGCCCTATGACTAATAGGTGTGTTTCTTTGGTCCTACTACTGGTGGCGGTGGAATTACCAGAATAATATTTACCAATAAGATGACCAAACCAAAACTGTCATGTAGGTGGTAACAAATCTTAGCTAACGACAAAAACAGTATGATTATGTGTTGATACATAACCCTACTTTCTTCGTATTTGACGTATCAGCATACCCCTCCCCAACATGCTATGAAAGTAGGAAAAATAGCAAACTAGAATCAGAAGATGAACAAAAAAACAACGAAGTTTGACATTTCGGTAAACTAAAAGAACTCGCCTATTATTTTTTAAAATCTGTCTAATTTAAAAATCGCTTAGGAAATTGTAAGTGATATTTGTATGTATATTGTTTCTAACAAAAATTGATCAACTTCAGATCTCTAGACACAATTGACAGCCACAAAATTTTTTTGACATTTGACAGTTTATATTTGTCTTAGGTCCGGTTTATCAATACAGGGTTAACTTTTATCTAGAGGATAAATGTCAAATGAAGCAATGGGTATCTATGGGTTTCATCGAGGTTAATCTTGAATTGATAAACCGTACTTAAAACATGTAAATCTAGATTAATATATTTAAGACTGCATAAAAAATATTCCGTTTTAATTTTCTCAGTAACGTTTTACAAATATACTTGAATTTATAGATATTGCTGTAAAACTTGCAGTACCCATTTCTCCATGTTTAAAATCTCTGGGGGCTTAGTCTAATGATTTCAAAGCAGTTTTGATTCATGAATAAAGCATTATGTATCGGACAAGCGTCTTTCTAACGTAACGTTAAAATTAAGGCTTATAATTTTAGTCTCTATTACATTGCTTTTTAAAAATGTTTGCATGCTGCTCACTAACTCCAGGCTCTGCATGCGAAAGGGCCATTCTTTGTAATCCGGAACCTTGCAAAAACGGTGACAGTTGCATTGATAACTCATCCGCTACAGCCTGTACATGTGTCAATGGGTGGACTGGCCTTCACTGTAAGGCACATTTTCAGTGTGCCGATAAGCTTTGCCACCATGCTATAGCGTGTCAAGATTATGTAAGTACAAGTAATTTGTAGCGGACCTAGTTTTGTGTTAAGCGTTATTTAAAAGAGATAATTCAAAGGGATGCTTTAATTTTTTCAATTTTATCATCTAAGAGAAACTGAGGGTACAGTATATCGCAAACTGGGAAAAATAAATGATGAATATATTAAGAATTAATATCCTAAATTGGTTTTCAACATTGAGGTTACGTTTTTCATTGACAGCTGCAGTAACAGTAGCAGTGCCATTTAAAAATCCTTTTGGATACGGTTTATCAATATCAAACAAAACAATAGATACCTATTGTTTCATTTGACATTTATCTTCTAGTTAAGAGTTAACCCGCCTGTATTGATAAACCAGACCTTAGAATCAGAAAATAACCACAATTAAACTTTTCTGTCAGCTGTCACTTTCGGGAATAAAACAAAATAGTATAATAAATTCGGCGTGCTTGTACAGTTGGTAATTAAAATTTTATTTTCTATTGACAACACTTGCCAAGCACTGTTCTTCCATTCATAATTAATAATATGCCAGATTCTGTCACTGGTATGTCAATTTTCCTCTATGCTATACTGAACTTATCTCAGTCGTGTGATAAACCCAAATTTATATATTCTCCCAATTTTTGCTGATATAAGCTCTGACTATACTACATTAGCCAGTCAGCTTACATTTCATCAACCAAATACGCATTGTCGGGGGATCGAACAATTTTCATTGTCTCCTGATAGCGCTTGCTTTGTGCATTGGGTGTAGTGAATGCGAATAAAAGCTTTGACTGTCTATTTATATTCCACTTATGCACATACATTTATAAGGCACTTAATTCACAGCTGGGTGGCTACTTCTGCACCTGTGAGCCGGGTTGGACTGGTTTGAACTGCAACGTGGAGCTGGGACTGTGTTCCAGCGACCCGTGTCTAAATTCCGGCACCTGCAATGATCACGACGGGTATTTTTCATGCCTTTGCGCACCTGGGTTTGAAGGTAGTAGATCTTTAGTGTTGTTGCTTGTCTCTTTATTAACTACTAATATATTTTTCCAATAACCCGCTTTCGTTTTTCCGTGTGTGAAGCAGGTATGTAAAAAAAGTTGATGTTTTAAATTTAGTAAATATATGAATCTGTACAAATTGTTTCGTACTTTTTCATGATCTTTTTAAAATTGTAATAGAAGTATAAGTCCCAACATATAAATTTTCTAGTTATGTTGACAATGTCAGGTTGATCAGAACGTTGATAGGTTAAAATAATAATAATAATAATAATATTTTTGTTCATTATGAAGTAGGACACATTTCGAGATAATGTGAGCATCACCTAAAACATTTTACATACTAAAAATGTTGCAAAGTTAATATTTCAGTAAATGCATGCAGAAAAATCCCAAAGCTTGTAGATCTATGAAAGGTCATTGAATTATTACAATATGAAGTCCCTACAAGCTATTCAATTTTTGAAAAAGAATGGATGGCTTTGATTTTTCATAATGTTTCATGCTATTTCATGACGTCATTGACAGTTTGGCCATATTTGTTGGGGGGCATACAATACGCGTGACAGTACCATTTGCGTATGTAAACATTGCGAGTATTTCATCATTAAATTGTTTAATTCTGGTCTAATATATAGAAAATTCCACATTTTTGTATAGTTGTTAAATGTTCAATGCGTGCTGAGAGATAATGTATCGTTTTTTAAATTTCCCGCCATTTTAAATATCTTAATGCATTATATATAGAAGGAAGAAATGCCCGGATGAAGGCTTTGAAATGGAGGCCATTAAGTAAAAACTACCTAAAAACTGGTCGTATTTGTTCGAAACATTTAATAAGCACTTAATATTTGTACAAAAATTCCTTTTAGGTTTAATAAGGTTCGAATTGAATGATGTAGATTTGTGTAATTTTAGGAAAACTAGCTGCTTTAGAGGATAAAACCACAAATATAGTGTATACGACCAGAATTGAAACCGTATAAAAACTAAAAGCCGGCAAAAATAGTCGGCATCTCTTGCGGAGGTAAATAGAAATGCTTGTCATAAGAAAAACAATAAAGAGATACAGACTGTTTTTGCCGGCTTTTAGTTTTTATGCGGTTTCAATTCTGGTCGTATACACTATACCAGCTTTTACAAAAGGCCAAATTCAGTTATTTCCTATAGATTTGGAAAACACATGAAACATTACAACTGTACGAATTCATGTAGAAAGAATTATAGGTTTGCTCAAAAAAAAAAAAATTAAGATCTTTCATGAAACACTACCCATAAGCATGTTGTCAAAACAATGAAATTGTTTGAGTGCATGGGATGAAATCGTCGTGGTATGTAGTGCAATCATAAACATGTGCCTTTTCAAGTATCAAATAATATAAATAAATTATCTGTCTGTGTTTATTAATAAAAAACAGTTTTAATTATACCTATTTATTTCAATATATTGCACATCAGTAATATATATTTCTTATCCACAGTAAAACAAATGTTATTTGATATTCATTTTATTCTTTTAAAATATCCAAGTTCAGGTTCAGTCAAGCAAAAAAAAAAACGCATAAAATTAGATATTGACATAAATAATAGGCGTAAGTTCATTTTTATCAAGAGGAGGATGTTCCTGAGACAATCTTCTTGTTTCTATTTTTTTTTGCCAATATATATCCCGTATTCGCAACATTCCTACATTTTTCATGGAAGATAGTGGCCAAACCAGAAGTTTTTCAGTTTACGCTTGATCAGGACCACTGTCTTCGATGGCATTTGAATGATCATGCAGATAAAACAGAACTGTGGCTAGCATACTTCTGATAAACCAGCCATACATGTACAGTGAGCATTGGAAATGCTGGTGGTAATAATCAAAATTTGAAGCAACTTTTTCCCTTTCGTTGAGAGTGTATATCCTACGACAAACATAAAAAAAGTCAAACAAGTTTAAAGCTTCTGTGGCATATCAAAATTATATATATTAACATATAGAATCTATTCGTAATGTAAAATTATGCATTAATTTTGACTTTTTACCTTCCCAATGACAACAAATGCTTCATTACTGATTTATTTTGTCAAAATTCCTTGAACAGAGCCAAATTCGTAAACCTTGTAGGCTTGCAAGCTTTTATGAGCCTTAAATTGTTGACCAGTATAATAACTATAAGTTAGTATTAAATAATTCACGAAGTTCGTCATGGTAATATTATAAGCCTCAAGCCTACATTCTTCAGGAGAAATTGCATAAGGGTCAATATTGTCAGTAATCTCGATTTTTTAATCATATCTGCACTTAATATCACCTCTAAGAGTTACATAATATACACTCCAAGACATCTTGGCGGAAAAATTTGCAAAAAATCACAATAAACTCAATCCACAGGCACAAACATGAATGTAAACACATGGAAAATAATCTCTTTGTGTGCCACCCAGACAAAATGGCGAATCTAGAAAGCATAAGATATTGTGAGGTTAAGTAACTGTGTCAAATTCAAATTAATTAATCTCAATTAATATTTAGCTTTTGAAAATATGTGTAATGGATGTCACATTAGAAATATTTTATGATTAAAATGACATAATGACAGTTTCTTCATGATATAAATTATAAAGTTTCGCAATACAACAATTTGAATTTGACACATTTACCTAACCTTGCAATATTTGATGCTGTCGATCATTATATTACGAGAAATCAAGGCCACCCATTATTTTTTTAAAAAGTGAATAGATTGTATAAGGCAAATGTTTTCATAACAATTTACTCTATATAAAACAATATACTATTGAAGTATTTGAAAAGTCCATACTACCGCAATAAAATGTGCAACAAATAAAGCTACAGGATATTCTCCGTCTTCATGCAAATAAAAACCAACAAGCACATTAAAGAGAACAGTGCAGTGGACATTCCTCACAGGGAGCAAAATAATAAATCACATAAATCCTAGTGTTCTATCTTTTACCATGTACCTGAGGAAGAGAGAAACATGCGATATAAGAGTATATTTTGTATCGCTTTACAGCCTGCATGATGTTGCTGCTGGGATTTTGCTCAGATCCGGACCTGTATAATTTCAGAAGGGGGTGTAATGGGGTAGTGAAGCGCAAGTTATAGCCTCTCCTACTCAATTGTTAACCTCACCTTCGCGATGAGTTCAATTTGAACTTGGTGCACCCTGTTTTCACTAACGAGGCTCTAACGACCGAGTAAGGGCGGAATAACCCTTACCTTTTGCCGTGAGCCCATCCACCTTCTCACGAAGAGTGCGGTAAAAATAACCCACCGCACACAAAGGTTGCTTTTGGAATCGTTTGGTTACCCCATCGTCGCAGTCTCCTTCTGTGCCATGGGACCACACCACTCGCCTTCCGCAACCGAGCTGGTCAGTTGCATACCTGCTCCAGCTAAAACTTCAAATGCAGCTTCGTTTTCAGTCGATTAAGGCTTTAAAAAAATGATGGAGCGTTCAAGTGGGACAAAATCATCCGGAGGTAAAATACCCTCCCGATCGGATCTCCGGGGGAGGGTGCCCACAGGGACACCTCATCGAATGTCGAAAAAACACCGACAAGTTAAATCCAACAAAACTCTTTCATCAATTCTTTCATCTACGGCGCTTGGAATGTTCGTACTTTGAACGACAGCACTCGCACCGATCGGCCTGAAAGAAGAACTGCTCTAATAGATAGAGAACTTCACCGACTCAATGTTGACGTTGCAGCTCTCAGTGAAACTCGATTTTTGGAGGAAGGCTCTCTCACAGAAAAGTACTACACCTTCTATTGGAAAGGTCTTCCCACCAATTCAAGAAGACAACATGGAGTAGGATTTGCCGTTCGGAATCAACTTGTATCCAACTTAACACAAGTACCACAAGGCCTATCCGAGCGTCTAATGCTGCTGCGCTATGAGCTATCAGATGGCAACGCGGTAAATCTAATAAGCGCCTACGCTCCCATTCTGGATGCAAGTCACGAAACCAAGGAAAGCTTCTATCAACAGCTGGAAGAAACCCTCTGTAGAATACCTAAAACGGAACGACTCGTTATTCTTGGCGATTTTAACGCTAGAGTAGGGAGAGATGCAGACACCTGGCCAGGCATCATAGGCAAGAACGGTTTGGGCAACATGAACGCTAACGGTCAACTACTCCTAACTAAATGCGCCGAACATGATCTAGTTATAACAAACACCATTTTCCGACAAAAGGATAAATTTAAAGGCACCTGGCGTCACCCCAGATCAGGTCACTGGCATCTACTGGACTATGTTATCGTACGTAGGAAGCATCTCAAGGACGTCCAAATTACAAAGGCGCGCATTGATAGCGAATGTTGGACCGATCATCGTCCTGTTGTCTCTAAAATGAAAATTGTTATGAGACCCAAACACCGAAGAACTCAAGTAAAACGCAGACTCCGTCTCTGTATTAGTAAATTGCGTGACCAACAAACCGTCGAACAGCTAAAGCAAAAAGTTCAAGAGAATTTGAGTGCACTAGAAGAAACCAACTCTGTAGATGTCGCTGCTACCTGGACACAAATTAAAGACAGTTTAAAAAGTGCGAGTGAGGAAATTCTTGGCACTGCAGCAAGTAAAAAACAGGAGGACTGGTTCAATGATAATGAAGCTTTTATACAAGAACTTCTTGACCGCAAACATACTGCCTTCCAAAACGCTATCAACCACCCCAACGACTCATCAAAAGCAGAAGCTTTTACCCAATCTAAGTATGAAACGCAACGCGAAATCAGAAGAATAAAGAACGAGTGGTGGGCAAGCAAGGCCAGAGAAATTCAAAAGTACGCCGATTCACACGACTACAGGAATTTCTTTCAAGGAGTAAAAGCAGTGTACGGCCCCAGTCGGAAAAATATGTACCCTATTAAAGATTTAAATGGAAATCTCCTCAAAGAAGACCAGGAAATAAGAGCCCGATGGAAAGAACACTACTCTAGCATTCTTAACCAGCAAAGTCAAGCCGATCACGATATTATAAATCTTATCCCTCAATATGACACCTTCGAAGACTTAGATAAACCACTAACAACGGAAGAGATCTTAACCGCCATTGGGCAGCTAAAAAAATAACAAATCTCCCGGCGCCGACTCACTCCCAGCTGAGATCTTTAAAGCTGTGTCGTCAGAGCTCATACCCTACCTCAAAAAACTGTTTGATGTCGTGTGGGAAAGTGGTCAAGCTCCGCAGGAGTTTCGTGATACACTTTTAATCAACCTCTTCAAAAACAAAGGGAGCGCTGCGGACTGTGGAAATTACAGGGGTATAGCTCTCCTGGCTGTTGGAGGGAAGATACTCACTAAAGCGATGGCAAATAGGCTAACACCTGTTATGGAAAAGTTACTTCCTGAAACACAGAGTGGCTTTAGACCAAACCGAGGCACATCGGATTTAATCTTCACACTTAAACAGCTTCAAGAAAAAGCACTCGAACATCAAGGAGAAATTCACATGGCCTTCATTGATTTAACCAAGGCGTTTGACTCGGTGGACAGGGAAGTGCTCTGGAAAATTATGTTCCGCTTAGGTATCCCTAGAAAATTTGTAGAAGTATGTCGCAGTCTACATACAAACAACAACGCCCAGGTTATGTATAATAATGAGGCAACCGAACCTTTCCAAACTCTCACTGGAGTTAGGCAGGGATGTGTCCTGGCACCCCTACTCTTTAATTTGTTTACCACTGCTCTAACAATTATTGTTGACAACAAACTGACAGTCAGAGGAATAGGTCTCAGATACCGTTTTGATGGCGGTCTCTTTAACATAGGGCGCTTTAGAGCTTTCACGAAGACACGCACACGATTCATTTGTGATCTCCAGTATGCGGATGACTGTGCACTTTTAGCCTCTACGCCGGAAGAGCTTCAAGAGCTTTTAGATGTGTATGCCCAAAGCTATGATTCTTTGGGACTTAAAATCAACATTGGAAAGACTAAGATTATGTCAACTCCTCATCAAGTGAACCAAATAGACATTACACTTAACGGAAATTCTCTTGAAGTGGTGGATCAGTTCAATTACTTAGGCAACGTTGTTAATGACAAAGCAAACATGGACAGCGAGATTCGCAATAGAATTAACGCTGCATCTAGAGCATTCTGGGGACTTAGAGAGAGAGTATTTGACAACCACGACCTTGCTTTGTCAACGAAAATGGCTGTCTACAGAGCAGTTGTCATTCCAACACTGCTATATGGATGTGAAAGCTGGGTCACTTACCGTCGTCATGTGAAAGAATTAGAACGTTTTCAGCAAAGACACCTCAGAAGTATGATGAAAATCCGTTGGTTCCATCACATATCAAACGTGGAAGTACTCAGGAGAGCAAACAGCCTTCCAATTGAGGTGCTTATTTCAAGAGCACGCCTAAGATGGGCAGGTCACGTTCATCGTATGCATGATAACCGCCTTCCTAAATGTACACTTTATGGTGGATTGCTAAGCGGTAGAAGAAAGCGTGGCGGTCAACGAAAGAGGTTCAAAGACGCTCTCCATGAAAATCTAAAATCCTGCGGTATTGCAGACGAGCAATGGGAACAACTTGCAGCGGACAGAACCGAATGGCGAGGGGTTGTGGCCAGCTATCAAGGAAATGTTGCTGCAAGAAGGCCGAATCCAAGACCTAACCAGGTCTATGTTTGTCCTGATTGCGGTCGACTTGTGCTCTCCCGAATTGGCCTCTATAGCCATAGTCGTGTGCACCGTAGATGAATGGAAATTACAATAGACTACACCTTTTACTTGTTTTTTATTGTACGCAATTTATCGACTGTAAAATTTCTATACTCGGGACTCGAGTAACGGCTAATAATAATAATAATAATAATTTCAGAATTAAGAAAGAATCTTGGGTTGGTTCTTTCCTTTCAATTTCGTGTACCTGAGAAAGTCATTCAATAAAGGGTGGGTACTTGCGAATTTTTTGTCTATGATTTGTTTACAACGGAGAAAATGTGCAGCTTTCTTTGTTGCATGATTTATTGTGGCCGAAGACTTTTTTTTAACAATCTCTGCTATATCTAGTAATAAACTGAAACGTTTAGAAAAAAATAACAATTCATAATTTCAAGAAAAATGCTTAAAGTTTGATTTTTATTAGAGGGATTTAATTTAGTAGCTAAATATGAGTTGCTTTAAAATGTGTACATCAACATTCTTTTGCCCTCAGGTAAAAACTGCCAAATAAATATTGACGAGTGCGCATCAAACCCCTGCCTAAACGGAGCTACCTGCCACGACAGGATCAACGGATTCTTCTGTAATTGCACCGATTACTGGATGGGTGCTATATGCGATAAGCCCTATGACGCATGCGAACTAAACCCTTGTAAAAACGATGGCAATTGCACCTCTTCACATAATAAACACGAGTTTACGTGTCAGTGCTTGTCAGGCTTTGAGGGAGACACTTGCGAAATCAACATTGACGATTGCGAAGGAAATAAGTGCCCCCCAGATCAAATCTGCGTGGATTTGGTAAACGATTATGAATGCCGGTGTCCTCCGGGATATGCCGGCAATGACTGCAGATTGGAGCTGGACCCTTGTGCGAAAGAACCTTGTCACAATGGGACTTGCATCGTCGATAATATCACTCATAAATATAGCTGTAATTGCCATGCAGGATACACAGGTGAGAGACTTCGAACATATTACCTTCTGAGTCGCTAAAATGATTATCTTTTAGGTGTTTTATGCGACCAAGATATAGACGAGTGTATAGCGTCGGACAACAAGATATGCAACAACGGCATCTGCGTCAACACCAAAGGCAGCTTTCAGTGCTACTGTATGCCGGGCTTCACTGGAGAACGTTGCAACTTGGACTTTGACGAGTGCCTGTCTATGCCGTGTCGCAACAACGCCTCTTGCGTCAACCTTATAAACAACTACGAGTGCAGGTGTCCCCCTGGCTACGAAGGGAAGGATTGTTCTTTGGATATAAACGAATGTGATCCTATGCCATGTACGTCTGGATCGACCTGCATCGATGGCATTAATGAGTTTAAATGCAAATGTCAGCCTGGCCTGACGGGGAAGTTGTGCGATATTAATATAGATGACTGCGAGTCTTCGCCTTGCCTCAACGGAGCTCACTGTATAGACGGTTTGAATAGTTATACCTGCGACTGTAGTAACACCGGATACGAGGGACTGCATTGTGAGAATAACATAGACGATTGTAAGGGAGATCCTTGTATTAACGGTGCTGAGTGCATTGACAAGATTAATGATTATGATTGTCAGTGCTACAGAGGTTACTCAGGTAACACTTTTGAGTTTTAACATCAAATATTTAGTAATAACAATAATAATAATAAAGATCTTTTATTATTATTTTATTAATAATAAATGTCTTTATTTGTTGGTAAAGTTTAATACAGATACTATTCTTATACTTAATCCGAAATCAATGTTTTTCTTTGAGTATGTTTATTTTTCAGGAAAAAACTGTGAAATAGATACCAACGAGTGCGAGAGCAATCCATGCCAGTTTAATGGCACATGCCTGGAAAGGTCCAACATGACTCTTTATTCCCTGAGTTTGACCTCACACTACAACGCCACCTTGCCAGAGTTTTTCAACAAACCGTTTGACTATTCCGATGCTTCCGGCTACGAGTGCCTTTGCGTGCCAGGCGTAACGGGCCAAAACTGCGAGACAAACATCAATGAATGCGAGAGCAATCCTTGTCATTACGGAACTTGCTTCGATAAAATTGGAGGTTATGTTTGTGAATGCGAGGAGGGATACGAGGGGGAGCACTGCGAAATAAACATCAACGAATGCGCTAAATATAGTCCTTGCGTGCATGGCACCTGTATAGATAAAATCGCCAACTATTACTGCAGTTGTGATTCCGGATATGGAGGAAAGAATTGCTCCGTTGAGCTTACCGGGTAAGTAAAAAATTTTATCTACATCCGTAAAGAAATGGCTCATTTATTCTGTTACAGCTGTATGAACAATCCGTGCAAGAACGACGGGCAATGCAGACCTTATTTGTATAACGAAATCGAACACAAGTTTAACTGTTCATGCCCTAATGGTTTTCACGGACATACCTGCGAGATGACAACGACCATGTCTTTGTCTGGGAATTCTTTGGTAACCGTCAATACTAGCAGGGAAGAAGGCTATGACATACAGTTCAGATTTAAGACGACGCTGGGTGATGGACTGTTAGCGCTCGGCAAAGGCCTAACTTACTACATACTGGAATTATCGAAAGGTCGCCTGAATCTCCATTCTAGTCTGTTAAACAGGTGGGAAGGAGTTTTCATTGGTTCAAACCTAAACGACAGCAATTGGCAGAAGGTGTTTGTGGCTATAAATTCCACTCACTTAGTTCTTTCCGCTAACGACGAACAAACCATATATCCCATAAATTATAATGAAAACAACAACGTTACATCTACGAGTTTCCCGGTGACATACATTGGAGGTTAGTTCATTTTGCATACGTAAATTTTAAAATCCTATGTAATTTTACTGTAAACTTACATAAAATAGCTTGAAGAAACAGACGGGCCTTCACAATAAGCATTAAAGAAAATTTTAATAATCTGTTAGATTACTTTTCAATCTAATTAAAACATGCAGCTTCTGTGATGGTATCACTTAATTTTTATAATTCAAGGTACACCCAGCAACCTGAGAAAGCTCACGCATGGCCAGCCTTCTCTGGTTGGGTGCACAGAAGATATCCTGATAAATGGCGAGTGGGTATTGCCGCAGATCAGAAACGCTGCTTGGCTAACGTTCCTAAACGTCGATATAGGCTGCGTGAGGGAGCCCCAGTGCAATCCCAACCCCTGTCACTCCAGCGGCCACTGCACCGATAGATGGCGTGACTTCAGCTGCACGTGTGAACGTCCTTACCTCGGTCACACTTGTCAGTACAATTACACCGCTGCAACATTTGGTTATGAAAATATCACCAACTCTCTAGTGACGGTAGACGTGGCGGATTATGCCAAAAGGGCAGTTAGATCTATAGTAGATCTAAGCATGTTTATAAGAACTAGACAGGCCAAAGGACAAATATTCTACTTGGGTTCCGGTCTGCTTACGAATCGTCAATCGTCGGCACTCGATGACACCTGCATATCTGCCCAATTAGAAAGCGGTGAATTGTATGTGCAGATCCAGTTTAACGGGCCAGCAGAGGGATATACGGTCGGTGGAGTCAAACTTGACAACGGATATAATCATCTGATAGAGGTGAGTAGAATAGGTACTTTATAGACAATTTTAGTGCATTCATTTCTAAATTTTCTCGAAGCTAGATTACTGCCATCTTTTGGTAGAAGCCGTAACTATTAGTTTTTGGATGTACTGGTTAATAGGAGGCGACACCTATTGGTGAACATCATAACTGTTTACCATCGATTTCAAGTCGTGATTCTTGATGAATTAGAAATATTTAATTAGAGTGTTACAAATTTAGATCAATTTAAAATCCTATTGCAAAAATTTTTGAAACAGTTTGATGATGTCTGAAAGGGTCCTATTTTTCAAGTTCCATAGTTGAGAGCTTTGAATCAGGAGTTGGGACAGCATTTTGTGATTTGGTAAGATCGACCATGGTGTACCCCAAGATTCACTACCGGGCCCAGTTTTGTTCTTAATTTACATCAATGATCTACCACCAACAGCTCGTCTGTATAAACTACATGCCACAGATAATTATGGGTGTCATCTGTAGTAAAAAATCTAGTTTATTTCTCAGTTTTGCTCATTCAATTAAAATTATTAGATTTATTGTAACAAACCTTACGTTGTAGGTTATCCGTAATGTTACATTGGTACAAGTCAAGCTCAATGGGACGGAATACTTCAGAAAAACCATCGCAGCTACCGGCACACTGGACGCTCAGATGCTCTATTTGGGAGGGCAGCCTCAGTCCCGTTCAGTGAGGCAGACGAACGAAAACTTGGTTACGACCAAAATGGACGCGACTCTGCCTACAGCCCCCGCTTCGACCACGACACTCCTCAGCAGCACACCTTTCAAAGGTATCATACAAGACGTTCAAATTAGTAACGGCTCTTCGACCATGATCGTCGAATTCTATCCGTTAAAAGCTCCAGATCTGGATATACCACCGTCATTTGGTGTTGTTACGTTCGACAAGGCCACCGTTTTGCCCGGTGTACGCTCGGACGATTCTTGTCGGACAAATCCTTGTGAGCATGGCGGAATTTGTGTGAATACTTGGAATGACTACACTTGTATTTGCACGAGAGGATTTAAAGGCAAAGACTGCACCGAACAGGAGTTTTGTGAGCTGATGGGGTGCCCGGTCGGCTCGTACTGTAAGAACCTTGAGGACGGCTACGAGTGCATCACGAACAGTACCTTCGACGGCATACAAGCACCATTACAATACCACCTTACCTTAATACACCCATCACCCAACAATATAGTCTTTAACTCTTTAGAGGTGAGCTACCGTACGCGGTCCTGGGGCACGGTATTGTTTGGAAAACATAATGACAACTATTTCGTTGTATTCATTTATCACAACGAAGTAGTGGTCGAGTGGAACTTCAATGGGCAAGTGACAACGAAAAGGTTCCGCAAGGATCGGTTCGAGGGCCAGTGGCTCTCCTTGTTGCTTGTTTTCAAGGACAAAGTACTCAGGGGCGGATTTAGAGAGAACGTTATTGATGAGTCGCCTAACTTTGAGGTAAACGACTTTGATATATCCACTTTCACTGAGATATTTAAAGATGGGGACACCTACGTAGCTGGCAGCGATAACAAGACGTTTGATTATATGATGGTTATTGAAAATTCAGATGTTAATATGACGGGGTATATTCCCGTCAGTGATACAACCACGGCAGAATCTCTTATCAGCAACTCTCTAGAGAACGGCGGGGAACTCTTTTCAGAGGATGTCTTGCTGTACAAGGTGGATCAAGATAAGAAAACGGATAATTTTAAGGTAATTTTTTTATTCCGTTTCAGGAACTTTTTTCCGACTTCTATACAGGGTCATTCAGAAGATCTTACTTTGATACGTCTATTTTGACTACTGATTAGTGTTCAATGATCAAAAATACATATAAAATGTTTTATGGGGTCAGAAATTATCGTTTTGTGTGTGGTTGCTTTGTTAAAGGTAGGTCAATGTTTCATACAGTCATTCAATTAACTAGTGTTTAATAACACCACAAAATTTCAATAATTTTGTATATGATTGCTCTGTTACAGTTTTATTATATATTTTTTATGGTATTCATTTTAATTTTAAAGGAGTGCATATCCCCAAATTTTTAAGTACAGGTTCTGAATGACCCTGTGCATTTCACATACAAATAAATATTGTTACGTGTTTACAATCTTCAGTAAACACTCCGTGGGTTCAAATAACTTGCAACAAGAATCTTCACAAACCACTGATTTTATTAATCACTAAAATTACACTAGTAAATACTTAAAAATCACACAACTAATAATAACTTAATCTAATATAAATTCGCTACTTTTAAAACACTATGTACTTTACTTTTCTTCTTAAAATTGTCAACTCTTGTCTAACCTAAAAACTCTCTCAACTGAACTGTTTACTTCACTGAACTGAACTCCTGCATACTTCACTCAACTGAACTGTTCTGTTCCCCCATCTGCTGGATTCACCTCTTTATATCCACCAATAGAATGTACCAGAACAGTATTCCATAATATTCTGGAATCCTACATAGTTTTCTACTATGTACTAGATGATTGTTCGTCAATTGGCTCATAGACGGCACCACCCTACTAGTCATGGAGTAACAGAATAACAGGTTTCCCTTCACCTTGAACAGGGCCTTAATCACATCTTTCCCCGTTAGAGGGCAGCACATAACAATATATAATTAAAAAATATTTGTTCTTTCAGGGCTGCTTGGGCGAGATAAGAATTGGCGGCCTGCTTCTGCCCTACTTCTTCACCAAACAGATTTATCCCAACCAAACTTATGGTGACTATATTTTCGAGTTAGATGCCACATCGCAGGTCAACCGTGGATGTATTTTGTGTTATAACACGGACTGCTTCAATGAAGGAATGTGCATTAACAGTACCGACACGTACAAGTGCAGCTGTAAACCGGGTTATACCGCTGATGATTGTTCCATTGACATAAACGAATGCGAAAACAATCAGTGTCAGAACAACGCAACCTGCATCGATATGGTAGCTAAGTACGAATGCGAGTGTTTACCGGGATATGACGGGGTACATTGCGAGGTGGACATAGATGAATGTTTGAGCAATCCTTGCAGACATGGGGGCACTTGCAACGATCTCATAGGCACGTTTAAATGCGATTGTCCAGAAGACTTTGTCGGGAAGCAATGCGAGGCTCCCTTACTGATAACTTGCGAAAACAAGCCTTGTAGAGAGGGAGCCACATGCAAACCAGGCCCCAATGAACAGACTGGCAATAATTTCACATGTCTTTGCACGGAAGGGATGGAAGGGCCATTGTGCGACACGCCTTTTTGTTTACGGAAACACTGTGATCAGGGACATTGTAATACAACAGGCGAAGTGCCTTACTGTCAATGTCAAGGAGGCTTCGAGGGAAAATATTGCGAAATTAACATCGATGAATGTATTTCGCCCGCTGGAGGCAGCCCTTGTCAGCACGGCGGTGTTTGCATCGATGGAATGTATAGATACGATTGCAACTGCGATGGAACCGGTAAATTGAAATTTGAATCGCGATAAATGTGAAAAATAATGAAAATTTCTTGTAGGTTATACTGGATTGTTGTGTGAAGTGGACAAAGACGAATGTATGGAGAATCAAACGAGGTGCGGAAGAGCAGGAACTTGTGAAAATTTGCCGGGTTCCTATAGATGTATCTGCGATTCCATCAAGGGAAAATGTGGGCATCAGTGTGATCTCGACGATCCCTGCGAAACTGTTCACCCGTGCGTCCATGGGGTGTGTCTTTCGCAATGTACAAATAAGCCAGATTACCTTTGTATGTGTGAAGACGATTATACCGGGAAAAACTGTTCAGATTTGAAGGTAAGACACCTAAATTTACCTAAAGCTAGGCTAGTAGGGTAACTATGGTTGACCATTCATTTATTCATTTATTTTACCTTTTCACAAAAATTAATAATATTTTTAGATGAAGGTAGTGTAAATACATAACATATCACTCAGTATTTTACAAATAATAAAAAGGTTACAATTAGTCATTTATAAATTTTCAGAAATCTTAATTAATACACTCACATGCAAAAAAACGCAACAAGTTAATATTTCATAAACAATATAAACGGTATAGAAAAAGAGAGGATTACATTCATTTCTGCCAAATACGATCTTGATCTAAAGAATTAAGGAAATACTGTTATCAGAATTATGAGAAAAATTGAGGCTAATACACTCACATGCAAAAAAAAAACGCAACAAGTTAATATTTGGTAAAATTTGAGGTCTTATAATTTTTTTATTTTTAGTTCAATTTTGATAAATTTTTAGCAAACTGTAGATGAAATGACTAATTTCAACTTGCATATCCAGTCTTTTGTTAAATGCTGGTGTATTAGTCATTATACAGGGTTAATTAAAAGTTCGTTGTATATCCCTAACTTTAAAACACCCTGTGGAATAATTTCGTTGCCAAATTCTTACAAAATACCAATTTTTGTTAAGAATCATTCCTACATTTCGTTTTTTGGTTCATGTCTTTAGGTGCACTGGTTCATTTTTAAAAGCGAAATGAACTTGCCACCAACAGTTTACTTTGAGAAATGTTATTTTTTGACGAGCCGGCTTTGCTCGTTGTTGCTCTAATGTCATATTGACAGTAATTTTTGTTACGCAAGACCTGTTATACTGCTACTATGGTTTTAAGTGCGGAAAATTGCGCAAAAGCTGTTGCTCTTGTTGAAGATGGACGTAATTATGAATATGTTGCAAGAACCCTTCATGTTCATCGCTCTACCATCAAAAGAGTAGTCGAACGTTTTAGACAAACTGGCAGAAATAAACGTAGGGCAGGTTGTGGCAGAAAACGAAAAACTACTGCTATGGATAACAGATTTCTTCACATTAACACACTGCGGGATCGTCATTTAACATCAGTGCAGACAAGAAATCAACTCCAAGAGGTCCGAGGTACTAATGTTAGTGTGTGGACAGTTCGCCGAAGATTGAAGGAGTTTGGTTTGAAAGCTTGCAGACCAGCAACTGGACCTAAAATGCTTCCTCGTCACCGAGCAGCTAGACTGCAATTTGCTACTGAACATTTACCTTGGAACTTAGGGCAATGGAACTGACGAATCCAGATTCTGCTTACATTCTCCAGATGGACGGAAAAGAGTATGGAGAAGGGCCAGAGAAAGATTTGCAAAGTGCACGTTCAGCCCCGTCTAAGCTATGGAGGAGGTTCGGTAATGGTGTGGGCAGGAATAACCCGGGAGGCCTGCACCAATTTGGTGGTCATCGATGGATCCTTGACGGCCCACCGATATATTTATTTATTTATCATTGTTATCATGTAGATATACATTGAGGAGATATTAAGCAATTACGTTGTACCTTTTAGTGGATTTATTGGCGATGGCTTTATCCTAATGCAGGATAATGCGCGGCCACATTCAGCATTGCGTGTTACACACTACCTCGCGGAAGTTGGTATTAACAAAATGAACTGGCCAGCATGTTCGCCCGATCTTAACCCCATAGAGCATGTGTGGGACATGCTTGGTAGGCGGATCAGAGATCGCGAAGTAGCTTCGGTTACGGTAAATGAGCTTCGTTTAGCCCTTCAGGAGGAATGGCAAAATATACCTCAAGATACTATTCGTAACCTTATTGACAGTATGAACCGACGTATGCAGGCAGTTATAAGGGCTAGAGGTGATAATACAAAATATTAAGTTAAATTTGTTGTAAAAAGTACGTTTCTTTAGGTTAATTAAGTTACAGTTGAATTGTTTTGATTTTGAAGTTGAATTGTTTGCATAAATAAATTTTCTTATTTTTCTTTCTTTTTATGTAAGTTGTAATAACTAAACAATATATTGTTGCCATTTCATTACTAGACTTATAAACTAAGCTGTCAAACTGACGTTAGAGCAACAACGAGCAAAGCCGTCTCGTCATAAAGTAAACTGTTGTTGACAAGTTCATTTCGCTCTTAAAAATGAACCAGTGCACCTAGACATGAACCAAAAAACAAAGTGTAGAAAAGAAATAGCTCTTAACAAAAATTGGTATTTTGAAAGAATTTGACTACAAAATTATTCCACAGGGTGTTTTAAAATTAGGGTTATAAAACGAACTTTTAATTAACCCTGTATAATGACTAATACGCCAGCATTTAACAAAAGACTGGATATGCAAGTTGAAATTAGTCCTTTCATCTACAGTTTGTCAAAAATTTAAGAAAATTGAACTAAAAATAAAAAAATTATAAGACCTCAAATCTTACCAAATATTAACTTGTTGCGTTTTTTTTGCATGTGAGTGTATTAGCCTCAATTTTTCTCATAATTCTGATAACGGTATTTCCTTAATTCTTTACATCAAGATCGTGTTTGGCAGAAATGAATGTAATCCTCTCTTTTTCTATACCGTTTATATTGTTTATGAATCCACTTTTTCTCATGAATTAACCTTTTTAATTCCGAATTAAACCGTACAGGAAAAGTAAAGGACTGATTGATGTGGTAATTTTAGTAATCACATGGCTCCTAATCCCTATTTGTTTCAGGTGGCGGTGAGTCGAGCAGACAGCGGCCTAAACATACTCTATATAATAATCCCCATAGTGCTAATCCTCATCATCGGCTTTGCAATTGGCATGGCGATCCTTGTGAACATTGCCAGGAGTAAAAGGGCAACCAGGGGGACTTACAGTCCCAGCGCTCAGGAATTTTGCAATCCACGGGTGGAGCTCGACCATGTACTCAAACCACCGCCCGAGGAAAGACTCATTTAATTTAGTTTTAATGGCTGTATGCTGGCGTACTTAATTTTTTAAACGATTTTCCTCGGGGTTTAAGTTTCTTTGAAAGCATAACGTTACTAAATAAAAATAATGATGGCTTTGTTTTTGACAATGCAAAGTCGTTACGAAACTGTCGATAAATGCTCCCAGGAAGGTTGACTAATTGTCCTTTTACATTTTCTAAGTTTTGTCTTGGTGTCAAAATGACTAAAGGACACACCGTGCTTATTTGTAAGAGGAAGAGCGGATGCGTAGAATCTCTAACGTTTCTTCTATTTATTTCTCTCGGTTTAAATTCATTGGATCATATCTGTTTCTATTGAAGAAAAAAGCACCCAGTAAAACTGTTGCACATATAAAACCTGATTCTTCTATATTATAATTTTATTATTAATTTTGTTGGTGCAATAGTGTTTGTCAATTATTTAAGTAATAAGACCGTCTATAGAATACTGATCTCAGATGATCCGCCCCCTATAAATGACGGTACATTTCTTAATGTGGGGAAGACCATGCATCTGCTGTAAATCAGCCTTAATAAGCACAGTCATCATACATACTCATTGTTTCGATCGTTTAATTGAATCTCGAGGAAAACAGCAATATTTTATTGTTTTGGTACTTAATTTTAACCTTAGACTTGTTATACTCAAATATTAAGTATTATATAATTGATTGTTTAATTTATAGTTATTTATTTAATTTTTTTATAGCAATAATATTCGAACAATTCTTATGAACGTACCGTCCATGATACAAATAATGTGATAAAAGAAATTAAAAAATCTCTATCGTGTACCACAATGTTTAGATATTTGCTTGTGTTTGATCTGAACCAAAGTTATTATCGAATGTACATATTTATTATATTTTATTTTCTACCTACTTAACATGACCAATTTTTTTTAGGTAGTTTTTAATATACATCTTGTAACATAATATAAAACCCTGTAATATAATTTAAAATAAAAGAATAATAGTTTTAAGATTTTCTTTTATTTACACTTAAGAATAAATATTTTGTACCCGCACAAAAGTTACGTCTTTTTTGGTAAAAACCTGTCCAAGACGTGGGCCGGTTTATTATTTTTCTTTGCCTCCTCTTTGGGCAATAACTCCCTTTTCTGCTTCACAAATTCTTTCTTAGCTTCCTCTTGAACTATTTTCTTGTTTCTGGCTATATTCGCAGTACCTCCTTTGCCTTTGGCTTTCTTCCGTGGTTCGTAATTCACTTTTGGAGGTTTAACATACTAGAGCAGACACAAAATTAATGCAATGTAATACTTAATTTTCCTTAAAAAAAACTTACCAATAGTTTCTTTTTGGCCTCAACCTTATCTCTTAACGAGGGTAAATCAACTTCAGCGATGACAGTTGGATCCAATGTGATAAGTTCCGGTTGAATCTAAAATAGTGTTTCTCGTTAATGTTGTTTTTTTTATTTAACATTTATCTAACAACGGCCTATTTTCTACTGAGGCTTAACACCAACTCCTGTAGATGAGCTACCCCCAACCAGGAATTTTTCCGAACCTCTTCTCATTCAAAGAGTAGGGATCTTTTACTTGCTTAATATTTAATAGACAAGGGACCGACGGCTTTACATTCCCTCAGAAGGATGGTATATCGACTACACAATCCTCGCCTAAGATTGCATAGCTTCCGCACATACACTGATATACAAGCCACTGTGAGGCCATGACACGGTTTTCCTTGAAACGGTCACTCATGTGAGTACTAACTGTGTTTCTTTAAATCGCATATTGACATGCTCATCCCGTATAAAAATAAAAGTAAAAATGCCGTAGCTTGGTGTAAAAACATCCCTTGCATTGTCATAGACCAATTGCATTACGAAATACACAGGTAGGTACATCAAAACAGTTGAACTCTTTGCCGGTGATTAGTAAAATTTTGAAACACGAGAATTTAATAAGTTTCGAATAACATATCTAAAGGAAACAAACAGTATGACGATATTTAATCTAAGGACCTGCATCGAGCTCCATATTGCTTTAGGAATCTTTAATAGTACAATGGAAACAGCTTACCTTTTCAAGAAGCGATTTGACCTCGGACTCCCTTCTCTGCGACTTAGACTGGAATGGATTTGCCTCCAACGAATCAAAGTTAGGTTCACCGGCCCCAGGAACCAACAAACTGGTAAAACCTCGAGCTGTAGCGACACCTAGTACATCTTCGTATGGGCAAAAGTTGAAATTGCTAATGGGCGTGACAAAACGATGCCTCAAGTAGGCTCTCTTTGCCGCCGTAGCACAACAATCTCTGCAAAAAAAAATTACAATTACTTGATGTATAGAACAGAAAATTTCTATACTAACCTGTACACTTCTACGACGTTTCCCATACCCACTGCAAGCATTCTCTTCTGTGAAAATGCCAAATTGTTAGCAGCAGTTATGAGTTTGTAATCTTGGACGGGGCCTGTCAATTGTCTGACGTCCCATAATTTTAGTTCCCTATTGCTAGCCGAAGTTGCCATATACCTAAATAAATGTGAAACTTAGTTCACTATATATATATTTCTAGATCTAGTTCCATTCCTGTCACCTCTACAAGTCATGATTCATTGTGTTACCAATAGATGGCGTTAGCATCAGAAACCATGGCACTTTCAAAATGCAACAAGCGAATATATATTAACTAGGTCCAGTATTGGATGAGTTGTTCTGTTTTAGATCTAACCACAGATCAAAGCAAGGGCATATAAACCCAAAATCAGTGAATGGTCAACTGATCTATAATTTAGTAATTGCATTTAACAGTTGGTAGTCCAAAGTCACCAATTTACATAATAGGAACTTTTAGTTTTCCACTATAATTATAACCCACTCACTTTTAAAGTGAATGTCAAGCGCATAACCTCATTTCCAAGCGTATTTGGTGTTTGTTGACCTATATCTGTAAATATTAACATTGTATACACATATATAAACAAAACTGTCTTTGTAAGTGACGGAATGGTAGGTACTTTCTGCTACTGTCGCCACCTATTAGATTATATTTAAACTAAACCCGTTTGCCATTTAAAATTAAAATAGGTGGCCTAATTGCCTAATCGGGACCTATTTTGTCATGATAGATATAGATAAGCCTATTTAAGAATTCTCATTGAATTTACAGTTTGATTATCAAGATGTTATTTAACCAACAGATATCGAGCGATTTAATAATGTTACCACTATAAAAATCATTTGTATTACCTACAAACATAGAAAATTACTTACATCCCGGTAGGGTCTATGTGCACTGCTGTAATGGGTGCCTTGTGGCAGAGCATCTTGGCTAAAGGATCTCTCGAAGTTGGCGACCAAAACGAAACGACGCCCTTCGCGTGACCTACGCAAAGGGTTGCGTTCCAGGGATTTTGGGTTAGCATTGACAGCCTTCCTAAATTTGTATTGTATTGACCAACTATCTGACCAATAGAAATATCAAGCCAGCTGAGGTATCCCTGTTCACTCTAAAAACACAATTTTATCATTTCATAATAAAAATTAAAAATCAATATGCAAAATGTAATCACTTACGCTGGTTCCTAAGAGGAAATGGTATGGCAGAAACTCCATTCTAGACACTTTATTTAACTTCTTCACACAATGCAACTCGATTCCCTGATTATCGTAAATATAAACCCAGTCTTTCTGAGCAACAGCAAACATTGTTTCGATATGTAACCAGTTAATATCGTGAACAGACTCCATGACATTTATTTCACAATGTAATTTTTTCGTGACCCAATCAAATGCGGCAACATGGCCCATTTTCCCTCCAATAAGTAAATGCCTGCCATTTTTTGTGTACTTTGCACGATACGGTCCAAAATCGAGACTTAAGTCGAAATGTTTAGTTGCTGCTGTAATATCTACACTATCCACTATTTGTTGTTGAGTAAATTGTGTTGTCGTTTCACCATCATCGGCCTCAAGGTAGCTACAAATTGATTATACATAATTATGTGCTATTTTGAAAATATCAAAAACCTACCCTACATCCTCAATTAATAAGACTTCTGTCCTCGCAGCTTGTTCGGTTGCAAACTTTAGATCCTTTTCTTTTCTCTCTATCTTTTTTTGATCAATACTAGTTTTAACACCTTTAATGTTTACTCCTTCACCTTTACCATATTTCTGAAGTAATTCCTTCGACGGCCGAACTTTACCTCTGAAAGTTGGGTTGGGATTCGATTTTTGCTTCACTTTTTTCTTTTGTCTGTCTGCTTGTCGTCTTCCCCATGGCCTTTTCTTAATTTCGGTTAAATTGTATGTTACTACCTCTTTTGATTGGGCTTTGGGTGCTTTTTTCTCTTTATCCTCCGTTTGTACATCTGGCTGTGAAAAATACCTCTGTATCGGCTGAAATGTAAGTAAAACAAAACATGAATTTCTCAGATAAAAAAAAAGTAGAAATGCTGTCACCTTCCCCATTTTTTATTTAAAGACTGGTGCTTAAGAAGCCACTGAAATTCCAAAGTCCGACTTCAATATCTTTGTAGAGCCGCAAACTTAAATAACCATATTTTCTACAGAAAACCTAAAGGACAATGCCAGTGAGAAAACCGTATATTTCTATGGTAATAATTTTTTAGGTTAGAATTTATATTTTGAGCACGTTGTTAAAGACATAAAAACTGCCGTACCACAGACGCCGTACTAAACTGACGGAAAAATAACTATCTAATCTATGACGGAAAACTGGAGATCCCTATAAAGTAGAGACTGACCACTCGAGTGGGAGGCACTGATTGGCCCGTATGAAAAGTGGATGCATAATGGCGACAGAGTTGCTTTTATTCAGTGAACTGAGTTCACTGCCTTTATTTTGACGAGCATAGTGTCATAAGACCACTGAACTCTAGACTCAATTCAATGTAAAACGTTAAAATTAAAATAACAGTCTGTTATGACTGATTTGGATATGAAACAATTAATGGTAACGTTATTACTTACATATATTTTTCCACTATTGTGAAAACAAATACAGCAACCTGCATTTACACTTGCGATACGTTGTAAACACACTGATGCCACCTCCATCTAGATGCTGTAGTGAGTTGCTGCTGCACACGCGCTAGAATCCCTATCGGTCGAAGGTCGAAACGATAGAAAAATGAATAAAATAAAGTTCTCTAGCACTGTGGATTTACATTGTAAATTTAACTCTTTATTCAAAGATGGCACATATTAGAAAAAAGATAGAAAATTAAAGAAGCACGTGTATACATGAAGAACTTTGACATTTGCATTAAACAGCTGAAAAGCGAAACAGAATTAAAGAGTCCTATATAGCTCATCCAGTCGATAGTTCACTTTTACCATTGACATATAGATGGTGCTTATTAAAACACAGTAAAATGAGAACCCATTCAGGAATTAACGAGATAATTTTGGACGCTTGAATAATAGATGGCGCAAAAGACATAGTTTAATTTACTTTGTTTTTTTAATCTCAAAAACGAGTAACAAAATGATAACAGGATCTCTCATACATTAATATAAAACAATATCAGAAAAAATCCCTGTGATGCACATGGGTTGGCCCAAGCTCAAAGTCACAGCAAATACGTTAAGAAATAAAACAATGTGGCTCCCAAATAAATTTATTGTTACTTATCTTAATCTATCATAACAAAATTTTTTTATTTGAGAGGAATGAAACGAGAACTGTGGGTAGCACCAATACCAGGCCTACCGTGTTTAACAGGTTTGTATGTGAGGGAGAATTCACCGAGATAGTGTCCAATCATTTCAGGTTTGATTTCAACTTGTGTGAAAGCTTTACCATTGTAAACGCCGACAATTGATCCAACCATTTCAGGTACGATGATCATGTTACGCAAGTGGGTTTTTACAATCTCCGGTTTTTCTAGTGGTGGGGCTTCTTTCTTGGCTTTGCGGAGTTTCTTTACCAAAGCCATCGGTTTACGCTTAAGGCCTCGCGTAAAACGTCTTCTTGCGCGGCAATGCATCAATTCCATGAGTTGTTCACTAAAAATAAAACACAGTTTAGTTAAAATTATCTACCGCCTTATGACAATGTAAAATTTAGATAATTTTCTACTATGGACCTATAGATTAATAAACAAATCTCCTCTTTACATTTCAGAAAAGCAAAACAAACGACGTATCTGTTTATTATACCAATATTACCCAAAAATATTCTTGATATTTTGTCCATGATGCTTGGGGAGCCCTTAAATGAGGGGCCCTAGTTTGCAGCCTATTGGGCGATCCGCCACTGATCACGGTGTAGGTTCGCCACATTTATAGTGGCCAGATTTGTTAACTGCTCCAATTGTTTTGGAAATAGTCGATAAAAAAAGTTTATGTTTGTAAGCATTAATGTTTCGAATGATAATACACAAATATGGCAAGCAGGAAAACACATAAAGTGTGGAATAATTTCAATATCTCAATAATTGTGCATATTTACAAAAAATATCGAGACACGTTAAATAAAAAAAGGAATGATCCGCTGATATGTAGCAAAATTCTTTGGTCGGACGAATCAAATTTTTCTAATAATGGATTTTTCAATAGAAATGTGCGTTATAAATGGACACGAGAAAATATACATTGGCGCAGAGAGACTGCTTTCCAAGAAAGATTTTCTACGAATGTTTGGGTGGCTCTTTTAGGGACTAAAGTAATTGGACCTTATTTTATGATGGCAAATTAACTGCTCGTAGACACCTTAATTTCATGCAAAATGGATTTCAAGATTTTGTTTATGAATTAACAGTGGTAGAAAGATTAAATTATTCATATTTTAAACAAGATGGAGCTCCACCTCGCACTGCTGTAATATGTACAAATTATTTAAATCAAGTTATGCCAGACAGGCACCTATGGACCCATTCTATGGCCAGCTTGATCACCAGATATTACTCTCTTGGATTTTTTCATCTGCATGGGGTTACATTAAAGCCAAGGTATTTTAAACTGCCCCTGAAAATATTGAAGACATCAAAACCAGAATTAGAAAGCACGTGAGGCAATTACACCTAAAATACTCCAAAAGGTAATGCGTGAGGTGTCTCATAGAGCACGTTTGTGTATTAGAATGCATGATACACAATTCGAGCATTTGTAGTTAGAAAAATAAACACATTTTCTTTTCAGTATGGTAGTAGGTAGTAGTTATACATAGTTTTTCGTTTTTTTGGATGTTCATTTTATACTTGTATTTTTATATATGAGAAATTTATTTGTTTGTATTAAATTATAATAAATTATTACTGAATTATAATTACTATAATCTGAACTTTTACTATTATGGCATAGCTGATTTTTATGATTCAATGATATGAATAAAATTCTAGTTTTCATAAAATATTAAATATTAACACTATCAGTTAAAATTTTTGTGACGTTTTTATAACGTTGGAAAGAAAAAAATAAATGATAAATGGAATTAATGGTGTCATGGCCTACTTTGAGACTTATGCCAGAGAGACCTGCCAAAGCCAACTGCTTTTTTCGAATTTTTTGATACACTATTATTCTTATTGTCTTTGCCATCAACTTTCATCCCTTTAACTTTCTTCGTATCTCCTCGAATAAGGAAGCTATAAAAGTTTGTGGTTTTCCTATTTTTCGGGTTTTTGTAATATATCTCACAAAGTAGGCTATGGATTTCAAATTTATTTTTACTGAAAAATAGCTCACAAAAAATGGGATAACTGTACATTTGGTGTGGCCCTCGTAAAATAGACAGATGGTATAGCCACAGAACACGAACAGTGAACAGTCAACCAATAGTTAATAAATCCGTAAAGCCGAAAGATCTAAGCCAAGAGGGTTGTAGATTTTTACACTGCCACTTGAAAAATTCATAAAACACAAATTAAGTGACTAAATATAAATTGGAGCACCTGTACAAATGGGTTTGGGTCATTCTCCAGGATATCCACTTCTCGCTTATACAAAAACTAAAAATATTGAAGGATTCTACGTTATTCCAGGATTACAGTCCACATAATGTTATGTTGTGCAAACGAAGTTAAATACCCCAAATTATTTAAAATGCCCATGTGTCAACAATGGGCCGCGTTCATGGTAATCGTCTTGTCACCCGTTAGTGGCACTACTGCTCACAGGGCCAATTTTATACATTACAGTGCAGTACCGCGAGTTAATACATTCGAGGTACAAATTTCCTATAACGCTTCTTTTTCGCTGACCTATGTCTCCTCATTTCTGACATTCAACACCCATATACATACATTTACATTAAACACTGCCAGGAGTAAATGTACACTTTATGCTAATCTTGACGAATATGGGGGTTTAAAGTTGCCTTTTGAGGTTATGTAACATTTTCTTCGCCCTTTAAGTATGTTATATACCTGAATCAGTAATGTTATTAGCCTGGGAAACAAATTCAGCACTCATAAGGACAGGGAAAATTTAACATCATAACAGAACCCTTGAACAAACAGGTATTGGGTGGGTAAGAAGCTAAAAATAAGTATTAAAAAAGATGAACTTGTTCCCCAAGTTAGTACACTTATCAATTCAGGTATAATAACACATATAAAGACAGGGAAAATTTCACACAAGCTCAAACGGCAACTAAACCCCCATATCTCACCAAGGGATAATTAACGCAGTTCAAAGGTGTGCACCATATTCCCGGCAAGGTTTATTGCAAGTGTATACATAAACATAATAATGTAGGCAGGTATCGAGGTATCATTCCCTGTTAGCACTGTCTTCTGCCTACGTTGTTGTCAGTTTAACAGTAAGAAAAGTAGGAACTGCAATTCAGCGTATCCGGTATTTTCTGCCGATCTTTATCTCATACCACACGACTGTACACTTAACGATTCTGCCTGTCCTCTGTTATATTAACGCGCAATGTTTAAATTAACCTTAAAATAGGAACTCACTTTGGCATGTCAAGGAGCTGGTCCAAGTCAACACCTCTAAAGGTGAACTTTTTGAAAGTCCTCTTCTTTTTTACTTGTTCTTCCGCCTAAAAGTTAAACACAAATTATAATATAAAATGCACAATAATTATTTTAACACAAACATGAAGTACAACTTGTAAACAAATATTTTTTACATGTTAAAATAAAGAAAAAATTTGGTACTCACCTTGTCAGCCATGATGAATTATTGATTATTCACGAATATTAATTAAAAAATATCACACGATGTGCCTTATAAAAATGGAATATCCTAATGTGCTCCCAAACCAAGTGCAACAGCCATTAGTTCGTGTCAGAAAGACGGGGTGAAAACAAAATCACTAGATTTTAGATTGGCTACACCAAAACCTATAGCGCGAAATTCAAATACCAAAATACTTATAAATATATTTATTATAAGATAAAAACCTACAAACAAGAGGCTCCTTGTAAGGCTACTAATAAATTAACAATTAATTATCACATTATATCTTACTATCAACCAAAGAAGTAACAATTACACAATATAAAAAAGAATATTAAGCATAATATACATAATTGACTAGAATAAGGAAATGCACAATAAATATGCTTCTAAATCACACAGAATTTCACCATCTGTTGTAAATAAAAGGCGTTGGCACAATTTTCCGGATATTAAGAGTGAGCTTCAAAATATACAAAAGTAAAAGTAACAAAAATTGTTACCGTTTTTCAGATTCCCTAAAATTAAAAATCGCAAATAATATGAACCAATTCTTTGTCATTAAAAGCTGTGAATGAACTATTCATTATTATTATATAAGTAATTCTATCTAGAGAAACTCACCCTTAACTGAATGACTTCAACAAAAATTAACAATAAAGAAAATTACCGTTGATGGCAATAATCCTGTGTGATACTGCCCCTACCTACATTTCTTTTATTAATACTGCTTTACAATTAAGTGCTCCTCAATTTTCCCTATCTGTGCATTTTAATATTAATATTAAGTACTCTGCCTAAGATTAAAATAATGTAAACATTTTTTAAAAAATTATCATTTTAAAATACTAGCCGTCGTAGTAAAAAAAACCTGTATATTATGTAGATTTTATTGCAGTGAAAGTAAGTAAGGAAGTTGAGAAAATTATATATTGAACATTTCTTTAAAATTGCCGCAATCCAAATTGAAAAAAAAAAACACTGATGATGCTAACATGGTTGGCGAAACATGCTATATACAGGGTGGACCAATAATAACATGCCATAGTTCAGGTGTAGATTCTTTGGGTCAAAATATGAGGATAGAACCAAATATACTTTAGTCAAATGTTGCTGAGGAAATAGATACAGGGTGTCAAAGTTCAAATTATTCTACCCAACAGCCTCTTGACTAATCTTCGCCAAATTTGCTAGAGGAACTTTTTTTATTCTAAGAAACAATAATTTATATATTCCATCACGTTATATCATAGAGGGCGCCGCAGGACCTGTATCTGATGATGAATTTTTTTCATATTTTTTTTGACGAAACGTTGTGGTACTTCTGACCAGAAAATTTGATGAGGGCGTCATTTCCACGTATAAAAGGTACACTTGGTAGAACTTAATAACTCCAACCATTTTCAAGGAAAGTGCCGTTAAACATTTCAATAATTTTTCGAAAGACAAATTCAAATTTAATGAAACAAAGTGTATTTATTGAAAAGTGTGCTTTGGTTTCGTTTTTGTTCTGTCATTTACGTCATTTAATCATTTTATTTTGTTCTTGTGTTCCTCAAGCTAATTTCTTTAACTTCTTTATTTACAATGCCTAGACATATTAATTTTTCAAATAGGGAAATGAGGGATATATGTGCTTATGCAGAAAATAATTTTAGCGGACGTGCTGCAGCGAGGAGATACTCATTGCAATATCCAAATAGAATACAGCCAGACCATGAGATTTTCAAAGATCTGTTTCGTCGTTTGGGAGAAACGGGTTCATTTCGCAATAAAAACGATGTAGGACGTCCGAAACGAATTACTCCAGATCAAGAACTAGAAATTTTAGTTCGTGTGGATAAAGATCCTCAAGTCAGCTCAAGTCGTTTAGCAGCGGCAACAGGGGTGAGTAAACAATCTGTCCTACGAGTTTTATGTAAAGAACGCTTCTACCCATATCATCTCACTCCTGTACAAAACTTAGTTACTCGCCGAGGCTTTTTTTTTTTTATACATTTATTTAACGTTGGCCTATTTCCGCTACTGAGGCCTAACACCGACGCCTGTAGATGAGCTACCCCCAACCAGGAATTTTGCCGAACCTCTTCCCTTAAGAAGAGTAGGGACCTTTTACTTGCCTAACATTTAATAGACAAGGGACCGACGGCTTTACATCCCCTCCTATACAACCCTCGCCTAAGGTTGTATAGCTTCCGCGCATACACTGATATACAAGCCGCTGGAAGACGTGTGAGGCGAGAACGCGGTTTCCGTTGAAATGGTCACCCATCCAAGTACTAACTGCGCCTGTCATTGCTTTACATCGCATACCGAAGTATGTATATAGTAAAGACGCACCTACGCTCGCCCCCCCGAGGCTTTTTCTAACTGAAGAAATACCCATTACTGGGAAGTAGAAAATCTTCATCATCAAGAAAGGCATTTTCAGCAAGAATTTACGTTTGGTGTAGTATCATCGGCGATGAAAACATTTTTTTGATTTCTAATTTTACTCTTTTAATTTTTGTAACATTTGTGCTTGTGACTTGTCTATAAAATTTTATATTTTCTTGAGATCAATAAATTATTATCTCGTATCTGAGAATATGATATATAAGGAACGTTTCGCGCTTAATATTGCTTTGCTTATTTTGGTATTGTTCTAATAGGTATTGTTTTTACATAATAGGTTATAAAATGAAGCTCCTTCCAGTTGCAATAAAATCTAAGCTATATACATATATATGTACACAAATAATCTCAATTCATTAGATAATATAAAAAAATAGTAAAAATATATAAAAAAACTTGCAATTACTTTCAAATGCGTTTAGAATACAAAATTGTAAAATAACAAAATACCAGAAAATAAATAAATAAATAAAAATGTTTCCCATATGCATTGCAAAATTTTATTTCCATGCATATACACTGCATAATGTATGCAATAATTTCATTTTTTTTATATTAGAAGAATATTAATTCAAATTTGCCATAACATTCAGTAAATAATGGTTAAGTATGTATATACAGGGTGTATAAAGTCTCCTGATAGTAAAAAAACTGATAATAAGTAACGACCAGACAAACAGAAAGTCTTATATAACACGGGGTCTAAAAGCGACAGTCTTGAGCTGTCACTGCTTTGCGATTTATTAATTAGGCCAGCAAAAGCTGACTTTAGCCAAGTTCGAGGTTTTATACAACCTACATCTCCCTGTTTACAGCATTGATTTTGCTATAGCTAACAAGGGAACTTGTTGATCTGTTTATTCGAATAGGCCTTTGTTTTGAAGTTATTACATTTCTAAAATACACAACTATAGTGATAAGTATCAAGAAGGATTTTTTTCATCAAGGAATGTTAGTAGATAGAGAGAAATTTCTGTTTTTATTACCAATTAATTTTTTTGTTTAAATGTTAATATTTTTAATTATCTGAAGGAAACTCATTACCTTTGAATATTGACTAATTTTAACATTAAAAATATTTAATTAATTATGTTTGATATTAATATTATACATTAATTTTTGATAATGCATTAAATATTCGGAACAATCAATAAAAGAGATAGTTAAATTTTCAAAATATAATGAGTGCCTTTGGTATAATTATTATAAAGTATTAATACGAATACCTGATTATTTAAATAAATAAATTAATTGGTACCTAATGAAAAGAGAAATAATAAAAATAAGAAAACCCACCAGAGATTTGAATCCAACTCTACTGAATGATATGCACACGCTACCAACCCTCCTGATTGATACCACATTTTTCTTAGTACTTAAAGGGCGTACTTATATTTTCAAAATTTAACTACTCCACAACAAAAGCCCATTCGAAAAACAGAAGTAAAACATGTTTTTTAATTTATATTCTAGTTTCATAACAAAATGATTTAAATGAAAAGCGCACTCTAAAAAATTTAATTCTTTAAATAAACAATACACCGACCTCGCTGAAACTGAAAACTGGACACTGCACTCAACTTCACTCCCTAAATATGTTAAATTAAAAAAAATTGCCCTAACCAGACATGTCACATTAAAATCCTACTTTAACTTCAGTAGAATAACTGGTTCTAGAACAATTGGTTATTTTAGTTCAATTAATTTCATTCGGCCATGTGTCCACTATAGAGAGCCTGATCATGTCTAGTTTGAACCGCCATGCCACTACCAACTAATCTGTACTCTCAAGCAATGTCTGGTGCATGGAAATAATATTTCGCAATATATTGTTTATTATTGATGCTGCCTTTTTGTCAATTATACAACATAGTTCTATAAAAACCATCCAAAATTTTTCTGTTGGTGACTTAAACTGAAACCAAATGAATCAATGGGTTACAATTTTTCAACTTACAAAGTAAAATGATACTAAACTTTCTATGAACAAAAAACGGGCCTGTCTAAAATGGAATTTCATTTATAATCAACTGATTGGTTTGTATTCGGTCATCACCAAAAGAAATTTTCGTATTGTTTTACATTGAACACCTAGTGAAATGCAGCTTTAAAGAAGTGTATAGTATGTGAGAAGACCAAGCGATATTTTGTAAAACTCTCAAACCAATTCAGTGTGTTATTATAACGACGGGCAATATAAGTTTGTAGGATGCGACGGGAAGAATTTTAACGTTTTATCACAAAAAAAAATCAGATCTATCCTTTGAGTAAGCCAGTTGAAGTGTTTCAAATAAAAACCGTATCACAAAAACAAATCTCAACGATGTCTACAAATCAACAACCAAGTCAATCATAATCACATCTTACACAATCTTTTCCTGCGTGTGTTGCAGGCTGGAGCAATAGTGAAGCATTAGAACAGACAAACCGTGCACTTTGGCGTCCGCTTGGCCCATGAGGAATGCAAGTTTAGCCTTTTCTACCTCGGATTCCTCCACGCCCATCAGTTTGGACAGCTCCATATGCTCCATGGTGACAGAATCCAAGGTCTTCTTTAACTCGCCCATCTAAAAAACAAAAATTCCAGATAATACACAATTTAAATTTGATGAAACTAAAGTGTAACAAAATTTGTGACACATTTTAATAGAATTGTAAGAAATTTGGCAAGATATAAGAGCAACACCCTGTATATCTAATATCTTACCATTATATTAATTTTTTCCACCCTTTCCTCATGCGGCATGTTGGCATACAACTGCCTGCCTGTTTCTTTCGCTGCGTCCATTAAAGCTTCATCGGGATGACACTGCATCACTTGTTCTAGCAATTTATTAACGTTATCGCTTGCTTCGCTGGGATTCTTCTGCACATCCTCTAAAACCCCAGGACACATACCGAAGGGATTTATAGAAACTAAGGACTGTTTCCTAGTCGGTGTTCTTTGTGGAGAGGGGGGTAGGCTTCGGGAAGTGCTCGCCACAAACTGAGAACCTGAAATAATAAAAAAGTCAATTATTTCCAGTAAAAAGAAACATTTGGAAGATTACCAGGTATCGCCAGATTATTAACGCTGTTCACCCGTTTCAATCCGTTGGTACAAATTTTCGTATCGGTCACTTCTTCGCCTACTTCAGTCATGGTAATCTCTGGTTGCAGCAGAACGTCCGTTACTGATACTTCACTCTTTAGAATGCTCCTATCGCTCGGAGTGCACCCAGTGCTCATTTGGCATTTGACTATGCACTTCTTGTGGCAACACAAACCGCACTGCCTACATTGCACGGCATCCTTCAACCAAATCTAGAATACGCAAATGTTAAAAATATACCAAGACTATTGCTGAGAGTGGGCGTTGAAATAGAATAGAATAAAAATCTTTACTAACTAGACATTTAAATTAAGTATTTTTAAAAGAGTTGAAATTGTTAAAGTGGCCAAAGAGATGGTGAACTTATTAAAATAATGAGGAAGTTGCACGTTATTTTTTTATATGGCAGACAGATAGACGACAGAAAAATATGCTTCCTCATATTTTTTTTTCCTGGTTTCATTTACATAAAAGCTCAAATTTTAATATCGAATATTTACGAAATGAAATATTTCTATGAGTTTATTTTATTATATTATCAACTTATATAATGTTATTATCGAAAAATAATAAATTCAAGCATTTTTAAAATGCATGCATCTTCCCCATTGATTGCTCGATAAGTATGGGAATTTTGGCTCACACTTAGTCTAGAAAATGGGATCCGAAGTTCAGTATGTCTGCATGTGTGGTGATTATGATTGAAATATCATTACTCTTTAGGAATAAACCTTCTTGCTCTTTTATATTTAATACAATTGAAAATATATAAAGTGATGGTAGTGTTAAAATTGATAGGGCTATAAAAGCTTCTTTACAGTGAGTTTGCACAAATAGCCCAACCATACAACGACGAATAATTTTCTTTTGAGCTGCAAATACTTTGGAAGTGTGTGATGGATCCATAAGACAGACCAGACTGGACTAAACCAAAGTATGCCAATTTTAAAACATTAAGAGAGACAGAGGATTTCAAGTATCGAATAATAAAACACGATTTACTTAATTTTTCAATAATTTTTCCGTGTAACTTTCCCATGTCACTTTATAATCCAAAGTTACTCCCAGAAATTTTGTCTGATGATTAAAATACTTGAGTTATGACCACCGTTCATTGGTAAGAATGACATAAAAACTGCGTTACCAGCAGTTAGAAACTCATCTACTGGTGTATTGGCTTGAACAACTGTGGTCTCCAAAGAGCTACTGGACATTAAAAAGTTTGTATCATCAGCATAGACAATTGATGCATTAGGTGTTACGCAAGAATGTGCCATATCATTCACAAAATTAAAAAGAGTAAAGGACCGAGGATGGAGCCCTGCGGTACACCTGTTTTCACTTGCCTGAAATCAGATTTATACGAATCAATTATTACTGCTTGCTTTCTATTGTCCAGATAAGAGTTGACGCACTGATGCCCTAGCCCACGTACTCTCAATCTAAAAAGTTTTTCTAAGAGCAAATTGTGGTAAATTGTGTCAAAAGTTCTGAGGTCAAAAAATAAATGCTATTGGTTGTTCCTCACTATTTAGCACATTATAAACATTATCACATAATATTTCAATCGCGGTTAAGGTGGATTTATTTTGTCTGAATCCATGTTGACTTGAGATTAGCAATTTAGTTTATTAATCTATTATTAAAACAGAGTTCAAAAACTTTTGCAAACTGATTTTGTACATTGGTATTTCTGTTATTATATCCCACTATTCTCGATACCTTGTTTTTGTATATATCTAGGTATAGATTTTTTTTTTTTTACATTTATTTAACGTCGGCCTATTTCCGCTACTGAGGCCTAACACCGACGCCTGTAGACGAGCTACCCCCAACCAGGAATTTTTGCCGAACCTCTTCCCTTAAGAAGAGTAGGGATCTTTTACTTGCCTAACATTTAATAGACAAGGGACCGACGGCTTTACATCCCCTCCGAAGGATGGTATATCCCCTATACAACCCTCGCCTAAGGTTGTATAGCTTCCGCGCATACACTGATATACAAGCCGCTGGAAGATGTGTGAGGCGAGGACAGGTATAGATTTTGAAATTTTTAATAAATCAAGATATTGGCCGATAGCAAAAGATTCATTAATTAAATAAGACAGAGGAATACAAATTTCATCAGCTACGGCCCTAAGGAGCTGACTCCTTATCTCATCTATCCCTGCAGCTGATTTTCTTGTTGTTTTAAGCAATAGTTCTCTAACTTCTCCTAGTGTGGTAGGAAATAGATCAAATTATGTATAACATTGTTCTGTAATATTAATTTGTCGAAATCAGGTTTGGCGCCACTGAATTTTTTTTATCTCATGAGTTTAGTAACTCTGGAATTCAGACTGTATCTAGGGATTCCAATTTTAATCTTGGAATTGAGAAACCAAAGTCGGAATTATACGATTAACGAAAATGAACGAAAATTTATATTGATTATTTTGGGGTTGTTTCAGCCTCAGTCAACTTCATCGTTACATCAAAGCATTTCCAATATTAATCAGATATTTCCAACTTTAATTTCTAAAATCCGAAATTGGAATTCTGAGATTAATAATTCCGAGATTAAAGTCAGAATTCCAAGATTAAATTCGAAATTCCAACATCAATTCGGAGTTCTGGCAGCAACGTCGGAATTCTGACATTATAAAGTAAAAATTCCGACATTAAAATCGAAATTCTTGACATTAAAGTCAGAGTTCTGGCATTAACACGAAAATTGAAGGAACTCTTCTACGGCTTCATAGATTATTCAGAGTGACCCACCTTTATTTGTAGACTGATTTAAATGATTTTTTTTTAAATTATAGGGCTTCAATAACTCTATTGTGGTGCAAAACTTCAATCGAAATTAAAAATTTCAAGGCCTATTTCGATTTTTTTTCAAGGCCAAAAATCAAAAAAAAGTGTTAGCAATTTTCTTATCTCAAATCTGACTACGCCACTGGATTTAGATCTTCTTCAAATGGGTATGACCGAAATTTAATAAAAAAATATTGGTTTCTAACAGAAATATAGCATAATTAAAATTTATATTATGTTCTCGAAATATTTGCACAACAATCATAGATTCTCCCGATTTCAAATACTCCTCAACTGCGACCGTACGATGCTCTCTCGTCCAGATAACCATTGTGACTAACAAATGGCGTATCTCCCCGAATTGAACGACCTTATCCACAACTCTCTACTCCCCTCCATTCGCGTATACTATCCGTCCCAAAAGCACCTATCCATTCTGCCGCAACTTGTATAACATGTAAAGACCTTTTTATTTACATACTGTTGTTAACTCACAAAAAATCTTTTGTAACACTGGCTGAAGGACTTCGGTCGATGGTCATTTGGTTTATCCAATAAAATACTTTTTTTATTATTATTATTATAAAGTCAAATATGTTTTTTTAATAATTTGTTTTGACGTTTAAATAAAATATGTACATATGTATATATTTTTAAAGTAAATGTTCAAAATTGTTTCCTTCTTCATGGATACACATGTTAAACCGGTTAATTATTTCTCCCCCAGTTACTTTCAATAAGGTATTTCTATCTACTGCGGCAACACTGGCATATATTTTATTGTATTGGTCTGCCATAGCATCGACTGGTTCAGTGTAAACAAATTTTTTTAGACATCCCCATAAGCAGAAATCTAATGGAGTTAAGTCAGGTGATCGTACTGGCCACCTGATTACTCAATTAGTTCCTATCCATCTTCCAGGATATGTTCGTTGCAAGTGTCTAACTGCTACTCTTGAATTATGTGCCGGTGCCCTGTCTTGATGAAACCAGATTATGTGCCCATCATGAGGAATGTTTCTTAATAAATTTGGCAGCTCCTCTTGCAGGAACCTCCAATATCTAGCGCCATTTAATGTTTCAGGAAATAGATAAGATCCAACTATGTATCTGTTCAATATTCCACACCATACATTTACTTTAAAAACTGTTTGATTTCTGGTTCTTCGTACCCACCTCAGATTATTTTGAGACCAATACCGAGCGTTCTGTGTAGTCACAAGCCCATTACTATGGAAGCAGCTCGCTCCACAATACATTTTTCAAAAAATTCGAATTTTCTTCATGTAATACTGACAATTCGGCAATAAAATTTATGCGATGCTGAAAATCACCAGGTCTTAAATGATGAAATTAACATAATGTACTTTATATGGATGGTAGTTATTTTTTTAAAAATTCTTTGACAGGAGTAGTAGGAAATATTTGTTTCAGACCGTAATTTCCGTAAAGACATATTTGGATTATTTACAATATTGTTAATTACTAAAGCAGTATTTGCATCATTTGTAGCCGTTAACTGTTTATTATGCTTTAACTTTTTAAAACTTCCATAATTTTTCAAATTATTGGTTAAAGAAATAAAGGTCTTATGATCTGGCTTAGGCAAATTGAGTAAACGTAAATGGAATAACCTTTCGGCTTCATGGAAATTTTTCTACATTCTCTGTAGATCAAAATCATTTGTCGTCATTGGTGTACACAACCATTTCTGATTTCTCTTGTGATAATAAACGCAGTCAAAAACTTAAAAATTGATTGTATGTTAACAAATATCAAAATAAATTACTACACAACATATTTGACTTTATATTATTATAATTATTAGACTTAGAGCCATTAGTTTATATAATTAACAAAAGAATACATTACAAAATTATATGTATATTATTTGGTTCCTTATCGTGTATGCTGTTTCAATGTTCCAGCTATCGAAAAATAATTTTGCACTTCAACGCCATTTTTGTACAACCATTTGATAGATTGTGAATCACTTTAAACTAAGTACCTATTGGATGTAGTGACTACCTTTGAGCGAATTTAAATTTTTTGCTAGTTACAAAATATTTGCCTGAATATTTTTTTTCGATTTATCTCGGAAACCACTGGTTTTAATAGAAAAGTGTATACTGCAAAAACTACTTAGAATTAAACAAACTTTAATAATATTATATTCTCAAAGTTCCAGTCATCGAAAATTTTCTTTCCGGCGTCGCCACGTCGCGGACATTTGACATTTCAACGACAAAATAAAGCCACCAAAAATATATAACGACTGGCCTTTACATAAATTCTTTTCGTTAATACGGAAACTGGAAACTGCCTGGGGAGTTTTATGTGTGTGTCCAGAAATTTCTTTGCATCTCAATACCATCTATATCTCAGTGAGGAGATAAGTCATTTTCACTAAAAACTGAAGTCATTTACACACCCTGCATATACAGGGTGTCTCACCGGAAACTGAATCGATCGATATAGAGAAAAGTACGCATCAGAAAATTTTGAAAATTTAGATATTTACTAATGTTGGTGTGGCCAATCCAACTAAAATAATTACAAGCAGCTGGCACTTCCGCTTATACATATAACTTGCTAACTTCAAATGGAACACCCTATATATCTTAGGGTTTTCGAAAAGAGCATAAAATTCTGAGTCGAAAATATGTAGCATATCCTATACCTAAACCTAGCCGTTTCAGAGATATTTGACATTTTATAGAAAATTTGACAGGTGCAACGGTTTGCAAGAACCGTTATAACTTTCTTCGTGTAAAAGATCCTCATTTGCTTCTTGTCACATAAAAAGAACACAAGGGGAACTATGTTCTACAACTGAAAAAAATTCAATAATATCATATCAAGTGTTCCGTTACATTTTGTCAACTTCAAACCGCGAAAACTTGTTTAGGTCAAATGGAACACCCTGTATTTTTTTACGTCAAGTTGTGTAAAATTGAATTCCCTTTTTCTGATATTAGCATTGTAGGGGATAAAGTTACAACTTTTTGAAATATTTGCGATTTTATTAGAAATTCACGAGTTGTTGTAATCATTTTATCAAAATCAGATTATAAACAATCAGTCATTATCTTATGTCAAAAAATGTCAGCACGTTTAAATTACACCCACGAAGACTTTTTAAATTTGTTTATTATTTATGGAGAATGTGATAAAGTAATATCAAGAACTTGCAGCACATTTGCCACTCGATATCCAGAAAAACGAAAACCGTCACCAAACACTGTAAAACATACTGGAAAATTTTAAAAATTATGGCTCTGTCAAGGCAAAAATGCAAAGATGAAAGCCTATTGTTGATGACGAAAACATTGAAATAGTCATTCTGGGATATTTTCATGCATTTCCAAGGATGTCATTAAGACAAGCTGCTCTGGAATCGGGACTATGCAAGGATTCAATTCACAGAATCTTATTAAAACATAAGTTTCACCCGTTTTCATTCCATATGGTTCAAGGATTAAAAGAAACTGATTTCCTAAGAAGACAGAATTTTTGTGAGTTTATTCTAATAAGGTCTGAGGGTCACGATTCTTATTTGGGAAATATCATATTGTTATGTGCTGCCCTCTAACAGAGAGGAGAGTTGTAATTACTCCCTGGCCAGAAGGGTGGCGCCATCTGTGGGCCAACTGGCGAACCACCATTTAGTAGTGCCTAAGAAAATTCTAGAGAATTCCAGTATATTTGTGGAAAGTTCTACAATGATATTCTGGACATTCCAAGTGGGTATATAAAGAGGTGAAGCCAGCAGATGGGGGAACAGAACAGTACAGTTTAGTGAAATATAAAGAAGAGTTCAGTTCAGTAAACAAACAGAGAGTTCTTAGGTTAGACAAGAGTTGACTAAGTTTAAGGGAAACAGTAAAGTACATAGTATTTTAAAAGTTGTGAATTTATATTAGATTAAGTGATTATTAGTTGTGTGATTGTTAAGTATTTACTAGTGTAATTTTAGTGATAAATAAAATAGTGGTTAGTGAAAATTCTTGTTGCAAGTTATTTAAACCCACGGAGTGTTTACTGAAAATTTGTAAGCACGTAACAATATGGACAGATGAAGCAAAATTTACTAAAAATGGACTTTTTAATAGACACAATTCACATTATTGGAGTAACTCAAATCCTCATATGTTCAGAGAGCGAAACTTTCAGGAAAGTTGGCAGTTCAATGTTTACTGTGCCATAAGAAACGATAGAGTGGTGGCATTACAATTTTATCAGGAAAATTTAAACGGTAAATTAAATTTTCTCTTCTGCTAATATGTATAGGTAAATTTTTGTTTTTTTTGGATGGAATGGAATGGAATGGATTGCCAATAATGGACCTTTCTTATGGCCTCCTCTCTCGCTCGATTTATCAGTTCTGGATTATTTCATCTGGGGAACTATTAAAAATAAAGTTTATGAGAGCCCATTAACAACCATTGAAGATTGTATGCAAAGAGTAAGAAATGCATTTCAAAACATATCACAGGATTCAGTTAGAAGAGCTACCCATGAGGAACTAATCCGAAGGGGCGAAAAATGTGTCCAGGTTCAAGGGTGGAATTTTGAGCAATTATTAAATTAAAATGAAATCATATTTTAAATTGATCTTATCTCTGCTATTTTAGTTCATGCCATATATTCAATTCGATTAATACGCATATTACAGTGTTAGTGTTATTTTCCGTTTTTGTGGATATCGAGTAGCAAATGTCCTGTAAGTTCTTGATATTACTTTATCACATTCTCCATAAATAATAAACAAATTTAAAAAGTCTTCGTGGGTGTAATTTAAACATGCTGGCATTTTTTGACATAAGATAATGACTGATTGTTTCTAATCATGGCTATTTTGATGAAATGATTACAACAATTCATGAATTTCTAATAAAATCAGAAAAAAGGGAATTCAATTTTACACAACTTGACATAAAAAATACAGGGTGTTCCATTTGAACTAAACAAGTTTTCGCGGTTTGAAGTTGACAAAATGTAACGCGAAAAACTGATCACTTGGTATGATATTATTGAATTTATTTTAGTTGTAGAATGTAGTTCTCTTTGTGTTCTTTTTACGTGACAAGAAGCGAATGAGGATCTTTTACACGAAGAAAGTTATAATGGTTCTTGCAAACCGTTGCACCTGTCAAATTTTCTATAAAATGTCAAATATCTCTGAAACGGCTAGGTGTAGGTATAGGATTGCTACATATTTTCAACTCAGAATTTTACGCTCTTTTCGAAAACCCTAAAATATAAAGGGTATTCCATTTGAAATAAGCAAGTTGGCATCGACTTCTGGTATAAGTGGAAGTGCCAGCTGCTTGTAATTATTTTAGTTGGATTGGCCACACCGACATTAGTAATCACCTAAATTTTCAAAATTTTCTGATGCGTACTTTTCTCTATATCGATCGACTCAGTTCCCGGTGAGACACCCTGATAATCTATGAAGGTGTAAGAACAGTCCCTTCAATTTTCGCGTTAATACTACGATTCTGACTCTAATGTCAAGAATTCTGATTTTAATTTCAGAATTTTCCCTTTATAATATCAGAATTTCAACTTTTATCTGAGAATTTCGACTTGACTGTCAGAACTCAGATTTGATGTTAGAATAGACATCCTGTATAGCTTACCTTCTTAGAACAAAAATCACAGTGAGTCGTTCGATGGAACTGCGTCCTAATAAAATCATGCTGCGTAGAATCGTCAGCGTCAATCACTTTAGCATCAGTCTCTAAACTAACAGGCGACATTTTCCTTTTCAGTTCAATGTCATCTTCATGCGTCCACACGAACGAAAGAAGCACATCTCCATAGCAAAAAACATGTTCAAAGCCGGAATGCGATAGCAAAGGATGTGTCTGGTTATTCGGGATAATGTTATTCGGAGGCAAGAAAGAGTAACAACGCATATAGTGCCCTAGGAAGCTGTTACAGCACTCGCTTAAGACGTGGCTAACAGGAATGTTGGTGTAACCTAAGAGTAAGTCTTTTTCTTCAGCTGTGGTGGCCCACACATTTATATTTAAGTACTTCAAACCATCCTTCAATGGAAACTGGAAATCGTCATTGAACTGAAGTACCGTACATACGGGCAATTCTTTACTCTTGTGTATTTCGACGCAAGTCAAAATTTCCGAATTGCTGTTATCTAAGTCCGTCCTTACAATCTCCGGCAATTCACAAATAGAGTTCTTTTTAGACGCCAAATTAATTTGCATGGCATGCTGCTTAACAGTTCCATGTTGTGGAGTACCTGGATTACTCGAGGTAGGGGTGTTCCTTGCGCTGCCCGTCTCGGATACAGATGTCTTTCTCTTCCTCAGACTAAAATTACCAATCGTTTGAGCAAACTTCGACATGTTTTCATTAGTAGGTATGATCTTCGGCACTCGTTTCCTCGTATCCTTAACGTTGTCTACTAAAACAAAACTATCTTGTTCTGTTTGAGTTAACTCGGGCTCCTCAACGGGCTCCGGTGTGGGGTTCAACACCTTCACCTCAGTCTCCTCGCTGGGCTTGTACTTTAAAACATAATTTTCCGCTAAACGTTCCACCTTCAATGTTATGTTGGCCGCAGACACCGATTTGATAAATTTGGCGACCTGCGGCACAGTTTGAACGGTTCGGTTTTCTACAGCCACTACGATATCATTTGGTCTTAGGCCTGATCGGAAGGCTGTGCTGTGAGGTGCCACGCTATCAACCAGGACTAAGCCCTGCTCTTGTCTAAATATCACCCCTAGCTGAGCTTGTCTTAATTTGGTCATCGTTATCTCTAAGATCATATACATGTTGTCGTCTTTTTGGTACAGGGATATCCAAGGGATCGCATCTGTAAAATTTATAATTTGATAAAATGTTTCTGGACCACTTAATAGATGGTGAAAATCTTTTGGGGTTAGGTCCATTAAACAGAACTACTTTATAATTAGCCGACGCTTTGATATTTTTTAATATCATCCTCAGGGCACTGAAAGATATAAAATCATAAAATAGTGTACGTATTCCTCAAATTTACCGACTTTGATTTTTTATATTGGTCATTTCTTGAAATTTTCTTTTTTCTAAATTATTTTGTCTACCTATTGGTTTAGTTTTGGTTCGGCATTGAGATGAGAAGATGAGATCGAAAATAATAACAAAATAGCGTTTTTAGATATAGAGATTTAAGAATATCTGAAAATAAATTACTCATTGACTGGTATCACAAATGTACCTACTAAGAAAGATTTTTAAATTTTAACTCACATCACTCTATGAAAACTAAATTAAATATAATTAATAACTTAAAATACAGAATGACACAGTTATCTAGTCCAGAATTTAAAGAAGAAACTTACAACTTATAAGAAAATATCTCAACAAAAATAATTACCCAATTTCGTTCATTAATAGAGTATTACGCATTAAATTATAATAATAACCTACTAGCTAGACCACTAAGATTTCACTAAACTTATATTATTATAAAATTCCGTATGCGAGACACTTTTCCGAAGAACTTAACAAAACACTAAAATCTGAGATCATTAATATTGCTTTTAAAAGTGAAAACACAATTTAAAAAAAAAAAATCACAAAATTAAAATCAAAACCACTTATTGATCATTAAAATATCATGTAAGAATTGTGATAAAAGTTATATGTCAAACTGGAAGATATATAAATAATAGAAAAAAAGCTTTCATTTAAATGCTCTAAAAAGTAGAAAATAAACTCATCATTTTGTCACATTATATAATTTTTTTATGATATAAAAGCTTACCGCGAGATTTTCCTGTGTAAAGGAGATTGCTCGCGCTTTTATATCATAAAAAAATTATATAATGTAACAAAATCATGGGTTTGATTTACTTCAAAGAATTGGATCATAAACGGTAAAGTCGTCCGCCATCTTGAACTAAATCTTTGACTAGAAATTCGTAATCCGTGACCCTGTAAACTCCCAGATATCGATTTGGACCAAATGACAAAAGTCGTCAGCCATATTGGCGCCGCCATTTTGAATTTCAGAATTTTGACTAAAAATTCATAATCCGCGACCTAGAAAACCCCCAGATATCGATTTTGATTTGGACCATAAATGACAAAAGTTGTCCGCCATATTAAATTTCTAAATTTTGACCAAGAATTCATAATCGATTTTGAATCGAATCGGATCGTACACGGTAAAGTCGTCCGCCATCTTGAAGCCGCCATCTTGTTTTTTCCTTACATGAAAATGTTAAAGTGTATTGTCACCGAACTTATACACGTGTAAAATTTCAAAGCTTTAGCTTAAATTACAACTAATCGAAATTTTTATTGCAACAAACAAACATTGCAAGTTAAAAGTTTTTAAAAAGAACACATTAGGGATGTTAAGAATAAAAATAAAATAAATATCACGTCTCTAGTGGAACATTGCAAAGATTTTGATCATGAATTTAATTTCAAGGAAATTAAACCAATAGGTAGACAGAATAATTATGAAAAAAGAAAATTTCAAGAAATGTTCAATATAAAAAAAAACGTCGGTAAATTCGAGGAAAGATATTGAGAATTTAATCTCTTGTTATTTCATCTAATTAATAAAATAAACAATCTGTGATATAAATATCTAGGAAGATAGCCATAAATGAATTTTTCAGTTACAGTTACTGTATTTGTTTACATTTTTTATCACTATTCTTTTTTTATCATACAATGTTTTTCATACCTTCCCTGTTTTATACTTCTGGTTTAAAGAAATAATAACATTTGTGTCACCTTGCAAGCATAAGTAATTTTCGTTATATACTGCATTAGTACTGTCGTGAGCAGAAAAAAATGGGACAACTTTTTCTATCTAATGTAAGTCTCTATTTGAATGATATAATGAGTAGCCGAAATAAAACAGATATCACTTTTAATTTATTTTGTATTTTAATGCTGTAGTTATTGCTATAGTAAATGATGGATGGTTAATGAGACAAATTGCACTGCGTTATAACATTAACAAAAATTTGGTGTGTAACATTTTAAGAAAGTGGAGAATAAACGGTATGATTAGTAGAAATCCTGGATCAAAGGACAAAAGATATCCTACTTAACAAGAAACTAACTATTAATATTTCGTTATTGCACCATTTCTATTTATAACTTCTATAAGCCTGTTTGGCATAGAATTAAATAACCTTATACAATAATCATTAGTAATAATATTTTCCCATGCATTCTTTACTGTTTCCAGTAATTCTTCGGCATTCCATGGTCTCACATTTCGTTTTTGGATACTTCTTACGAGTAGTCCTCATACTTCTTCCACAGGGTTAAGATCTGGACTATGACAGGGCCAGTTAAGAACATTGATGTTGTTATCTTGAAACTAGTTAGTTACGGTATGAGCAGTATGAACGGAACAATTGTCTTGTTGAAATATGAACTTATTATTAGGAAATAATTGTGACACAGAAGGGAGCATAATATTGTCTAAAATCCTAATACATTCACTATTAAATCGTTCCTCAATATGCCACAAAACACCAGGACCACGTGCCGATATCCAAGCCCACGTATTGACGGAAAATCTACCATTTTTATCATTGTTAGACATATATTTCTCATGAAATCGAGTATTCGGAGGGTGGTAAACATGAATACAACCGCTGTATGTTGACTGGAAAGTTTTTTCGTCTGTAAAGATTACATTGTTCCAAAAATTTACGTCATGCGCTAAAAATTCAAGCGCAAATCCTACTCGAGCTTCTTTATGTTCAGCTTTAAGTAAGTATTTCTGTGCTGCTGCGTGACAGCGTAGCTCCGATTCTCTTACTCGCCGGCGAACAGTACTACTCGATCCAGGAAAATTCGTTTCTTCAGCAGCCTGAATAACTGAGCAAAATGAATTTTCTACTAAAGCATTTACCAATTCCAAATCTTGTTGTTGAGTTGATATCCTTTGTCGCCCTGATCCAGGATTTCTACTAATCGTACCATTTATTCTCAACTTTCTTAAAATGTTACACACCGAATTCTTGTCAATATTATAACGCAGTGCAATTTGTCTCATTGACCATCCATCTTCTGCTTTAGCAATAACTCCAGATTTAACTAAATCGCTTATATGAGGCATATTAGTTTTCTGCACACTAGCAATAAATGATGACAACTAACCGACAATGTCACAAAAATTAAAGGTAGATGTACACAACTAGATTTTAGCAAAATACCATTATAAGATTTGTTCTATTTTTTTTTGCCCACGACCGTACAGTAAAAACAGGGTTTGATGAACTACATACAAATTAGTCCGTTCATAAAAATTTAGTTATAACTCCTATTCTACATGCAGTTTAAGAATCCAAAGAGTCCCCAAAAATCGGAGGGGTGGAAATGAGGTTTTAGCGGGAGGGATTTCTTAAAATGTACTTTATTGAAAGTAGAGTTGTGGGGAGTTGATATCTATGTTTTCTGCATGCTGAATCGAATGACACCAAAATCAAGTCGATAGGATATAATTTTAATTATTATTTTTATATACATAAACAATTTTATAATATATATTTTATTTATGTAATAACTATATTTTCTGAATATTCTTTTCTTAATATGTATTATACTCATGTTTGTTTGTTATATTGAATGGTTGTATATGTACTATTTTATGACTTTATATTTTTCAGTATCCTGAGGATGATATTAAAAAATATCGAAACGTCGGCTAATTAATAAAGTAGTTTTCTTTAATACACTTGGACCTAACCCCCAAAAGATTTTCAAAATTTATAATTCCCAAATATATGTAAATGTCTGTTTGGGCTTGCTTACAGGAAAATTCTTAACACAGAGAAACTTACCCACTGTGATGGTGCAATAGACACTTAGAACACCTGAAGGCAGAGACAATCGTGATATTTCAACACAAGTAACCTCCAACTGCCCCTGAGGGACTATTTCGTTATCTTCTGTATCTAACTGACTTGGGTCAGTTTTCACGAAGAATGGTTTATACCTACAACACATAAAATCGTACCGTTGTAACATCTGAAACCAAATAAACAAACCTTATTTTATAATTTGGTAATGTGTGTTTTCTTTTTATAGCCTTCTTGATTTGATTAACTATGAGATTCGTTATATTCGATTGAAGCTGCCTGCCTTGAAAGTGAGATTCTACGGCCAGATCTAGTATGGGGTCGGTAAAAAAGCTGAAAGACCAGTGGGTGTAAGGATGCCGCGAAAACTGCAGTCTTGCTTGTCCACTTATTCGTTTAACTAAAAATGTTAATACATTTTGTCGGTGTATCAAAATATGTCGTATTTACCTTTTATCGAGAGATACGCTGTTTTACCAAATTTCATTTTGGCATCTACACTTAAGAGAAAATTTCCTGTGTAATCTAAATTTAAACATAAACTAACTGTATCTATATATTCTTCTTTTTTGTCTAATTTTACATTGTCTATAGTTATGTCTTTTATATCGGGAAATTCTGTACCTAGATGCATGTCTTTTATCTAAAATAAAATGTGAAATGTAGACGAAAAAAGAGACAACAGCCAAAGTTTCGCTTACATTAATAGAGTCAAAAAATTTTCCTATAGTGGTTTTAGTTAAGAGTTCGTCGAACTCTAAGCTCAACTTTTTATAGAGCCATCGTTTAATAGATTCCGAATGCCTTAATTCATGAAAGAGAAATTGTAAAACTAAACTGATAGGTAAACTACAACCTTTCCCTTTGTCACTTAAATCCTCGCTTTCCAGTTGTTTCTTAATTGCCTAAAAAAGACATGTTAGGTACAGTTAAAATTGAAACAATTAAAGCGAAAGAAACTTACCTCTGGCAAGCTGTAGTCAACAGAGTTTTTTCCTATGGTAGGTTTAGCAATTGGGCCCTTCTTCAGGTAAATATACAAAATATAATACTGTACAGTTAAAGTTAAAATAATTCCAAACAATACTGATATACAGCCCAAAAAGAATATAGCAAAAATATCCATTTTTAAGTTAAAATTATCACAAGAACTATTAGACCGAAGGAATGTGAAAGTTTAAGTCTAAATTAAATTGTTTACATCATACATTTACATCTTGTGAAAATAATTCTTTATTTGTCAACAATCAGCTTATTGACAGATGTCAGTGCACTTGGTTTCGGGCCAATCAATAATCATATATACAAAAACTCTTTATACGTACAATACATGAGTAAATTAGCATTCGAAAATGTTGCATTGAAATATTATATGATGTATTTTCGGCTATTCAAGGAGGCATTAAAATTTGATAGAACGTAAATATTAATTTTTTATACTACAACCATTATCAAGAAGTTATGCAACCAAACATACTTATACCACTTATACTTCCCATAGACAGAAGAAGAAGACGAGACTTTCAGAAAGAGACAGACGATGCAGGATGTCCTCGTCTTTTTTTAGCTTCGCAAGATCAGTTCACAGACTATCAGTTGAACAGTTGAACCCGGAACCGGGCCATTCACGCTTCCATGTTCACGCTGCTGCACAGCTATGCTACATAGTACATAGGTTGTCCCCTTTTGCTTTTATTGCAAGCTCAATCACAGCATTTATGCTGTGGCTCAATAATGATACGCCTGTCGACTATTCGCAGCATATAATTTTATGTAGATTCATATGTCGACTATTAAGTCCTTTCATTTAGTTTCTTACAAACTTTCTTTAGTGGGATCAAATGGAAATCAGTTTTGGTGACACGAATCTACTTGTGTTAGTAAATGAGAAACACCCATTAGTGGTCCATGGAATTTTTATAGAAAGAAAATCACTAGAAATCAGAATAGATTTCAGGTTAGGTTAGGTTCAGATTATGTTATGTTGGTAATATCAATAATAACAAGTAAATAAATATTGTGATTTAATTTTTCAATATTGTTATTTATTATAAATGAAATGTCGTGTAATTATGCAGATGGATTGTCTCCCTACGAAAATAAAGGAGTTTTAGGGGTACCAGAGGTAAATTCGTAACTAGTTTCCTCTAAATTTGGATTCACCTTTTTTTTTCCATGTAGAAATTTGATACCGAGGAAAAAGTTAAAGAAAAATGCGTTACTTTGGCGGAGTGGATAAAAAACTCAAAGCACGTAGTTGTGCATACGGGAGCAGGTATAAGCACTACAGCTGGTATACCAGACTTTCGGTAAAATAACATTCTTGTTTTAAATTGTTCTTGGTTTAATTGGCTACCATTTTTAGAGGACCAAATGGTGTTTGGACATTAGAAAAACAAGGGAAAAAGCCAGATATTAACATTTCCTTTAACGATGCCATTCCAACAAAAACACACATGGCCTTGAAACATTTGGTAGAAAAAAAATATGTTCATTATATTATCAGTCAAAATATTGATGGGTTGCATTTAAAGACCGGGCTTCCTAGGGCCCATTTAGCTGAATTACATGGAAATATGTTTGTTGGACAGTGCAATACTTGTGATAGGTATTATTATTGTAGTTTATAGTTGTTATTGGTAAAAGGGATGAAATGTAAGTATTATTTATTTTAAATTGTAGCCAATTCGTGAGAGATTCTGCAACAGCCTCTGTTGGCAAAAAATGTCTAGAAGAGGAATGCAAAAGGTCTGCGATGCGAGGAAGGGCTTGTCGAGGAAAACTCCATGACACTATTCTAGACTGGGAACATAGTTTACCAAAAGAGGATCTTGAAATGTCCGACTACCATTCAAGGTAAAATATGTTAAATACATAACTGACAACAAATGACCACTCAAGATAAGCATTTGCAAAATATTTTCTTATCTAGTGTAACCTTATTTCATTTGATTTGCATAATTCTATTTCGTATTAAATAACACGATCATTTCTAAATCTGGCTCGGCTACATTGGAAATTTACTAATTTTGCAGAGATACAACTGTGGCTAGATCGGAAAAAATGTTGGTTTGAGGATAAATTTTGATACAATCAATTTTGTTCTCTGCCTATTTCCATGGAAGGGAGTTTTTCTTTTGCATCTAACTTTTGTTGTGATCGAGTTTAATTGTTATAGATCCTCAATAACATTTTACAGAAAAAGTTGTACCTTTTTATTCATTCGTTTACTTAAAAAATTTACTGCCAAACATAATAGATCTGGCGGCCCTTGTAGAGAATTGCTTGGCTAGCAACAATAGTATGCTCTTTAGGGGGGTAATATTTTGGTTTCCAGGGCAGAAAAGCGGCTGTGTATGTGTATTATTGTGATGAAAATGTGTCACCTTTTGGTGTGTCATTTACAAACTTTGGTAGTCTTTGGTAGAGAAACCACAGTTGTGGCAAATTGACTAATTTTCTTTGTTGCTTCTACTTTAATTGCTATCTGATTATATAACCGTTAGGATTCCATAGCTTACACGCTGTCCTTTGCCTAAATATTTCATCTGTAAAAACTGATTTATTGTAGAGAGTTTGTCATAACTTTTTTCTTTTTATTTAGATCTTCTGGTGTAAATGTTTTTAATTGAATTAACTGCTACATGATGACTGTAAATTGTGAGTTCAATTATTAAAATAAGTGCACAGAGATTGCCTATTTCTCCACTCTAGCTACCAAACCCTGTCTAACCGTATTTTTGAATAAAATGGTGTTTTTCTATGCTAAGCAAAAATTGCTATCAGTGACCTGTCAAATATCTGAAATCTTAGGTTAAACAGTGGGAAGTCATCAATGTACTGCATGTGCTTATTATTTGCCCATAGCCTTATCAGTGTTTGGAATGAAGGACATTAGGATGTAGTTCTAGCAGTCCACGTGATTTAGCTTTGTCACAAGCTCTACTTAATATTTTAATCTGTGCTGTATTAGAAGATTCACTATGTCTAATATCTTTTACAATTTATTTTCAGTTTGGCAGATCTAAATATTTGCCTGGGCACAACGTTGCAGATTGTTCCTAGTGGGAATTTACCCCTAAAAGGCAAGAAATATGGTGGAAAAGTTGTTATAGTTAATTTGCAGCCAACAAAACATGTACGTTGGACTTTTAAAATCTTTTTTTTTTAATTATAAGGCATTAATTTGGTATTGACATATTCTAGGATAAAAAAGCTGATTTAATAATAAATTACTTTGCCGATGAGGTTTTATCAAAGGTCATGAAAAACTTAAGTTTAGAAATCCCCGAGTATTCCCCACACTTGGATCCTACAAAGGATCATATATCGGGCACAGTAATCGAGTGGAACATTTCCAATGTTGATATAGGAAATGCGAAAAGGCAATACGAGAAACTTTTTAAGGACTACAGAAAGCGGAAAGCAACGGAAAAGCCGACGAAAGTCAAAAAATGGAAGGAGGAAACAAAACCGATTAAAGATGAAAATTTTGTTAAGAGTGAAATCATGAAGGAAGAATGTAAAACTGCAATTATTGATTTGACTGAAGATGAAGACGATATTTTCATTGAATGATAAGCTAGTGTTTAATTTTATGTTGAGTTGAATTTTTATTTTGAAGTACATGTATTTATAAAATAAATTAAATTTTTTAAATAAATTATAATCAAAAACAAATATGTTTATTTTGGATAACAAAGCATCATTGTGCCTTTATGTCTTTGTGGTCTTGTTTTCAATGTCGAAGTCAGGCGGACATGATAAACTAGGTCAAACATTTCCAACAGTTAGTTCAGAGAGTCCAATATTGGATCTTTGCTGGTTTACTTTTAACTGAACATACTGTAGATTGGTGAATAAATTAGATTCATAGTTTTTGAGGCATTGTCGATTTGTAAAATGTTCAAGATATAATAAAATGAGTTTATTTGGCGTGACCACTCTGTTTTGCTTTAAAAAATCGGTATTTTTCTTTTACTTAAAGGATGAAAAGGTTCTTTTATTTTCTTACAAACCATTTTATAAAAAAAAATTATATTAGCATTTCTATTTAAATACAAAAAAATAATAGTGGAGCAGATCTGGCTTTGGAGTAAGAAAACGTTTGACTGATTTTTTCTTTTGTGAATAAGTAAAGTTGGGTCCCCCCAACATTCTGACATATTTGTGCTGAGAAAGTAATATAACAATATATTGGACTATCCAGTCCGTTGATACCAAATAAATAAATAATACACTCATAACCTAGTCAATTTCGAGGCATCTCATATGCAAGTTCCTAAAAATGGTGCGTGCACTATATGTAGACCTTTTTCCTGGTATTTTTGCGAACACGATGCCGAAAACCGCATCTGGATACGAGCTGTTTGCCAAAATTCTGGAATTTCGGGCAAAATAGTTCTAATTTCCCTGGTCTATGGGGAACAATCCAAGCCAGTTCCTAAATATATCCAATAGATGATGCCATGCGTACTCGGTTTAATGTCATTCTCAATTTATATCACATAATATATGATACAAATTGAAGATGACATTAAACAACTCGATTTCTGAGTTTCCCAATCTCTTATTTGTAAAAATGATCCAAATTGATAAAAGAATGAGGAACAATCCAAGCCAGTTCCTAATATATCCAATATATGATGCCATGCGTACTCGGTTTAATGTCATTCTCAACTTGTATCATATATAACCTTTAAATAATTTGTTGCAAACCGTCATTTTCAGGATAAATGTCCTACTGTGTTACAGCACTTTGGTACACAGCAACAAGTTTTCATTTTATATCCTATTTATTAACTTTGTTTATACAAAGACATATTTTTTCGTATTGACATTGGCGGAATACAGCTGGTGCAATCTGGCGGATAAAATAAAAGAGAATGTTGCCCATTGTGCTTCTTGTTGTCTTCGGACGCCACTGCTTTGACAGTTGACATAGTTTCTCGATCTCTGACGCCACTGAAGTGAACGGTGAAGTGAAGTGCCACTAGGCTAGTGGTTTGGTTATATTGTTCTTTTTAAGTAAAATAAGACTGAATTATTGTTTGTGCTGTGAAAATATACCAATTGGAATATGAGTCGACGAAGGCCTCATGAAGATGATGATGGCTACGGTAAGTTTTGTAAAAAGTTTTTTTAGAAATATATATACGGATTCTGCCTAGCACCCTATTTACTTTGATATTTATATTTTAGAAAGGGCTTATCGTAAACGCCGTAGAGTGTCGGAGAATCAAGAAATCGAGGACCGATTGGAATCTCTTATTTTACGAGTTGGAGAAAAAAGTACGTCTTCTCTTGAGAGTAATCTAGAAGGTCTAGCCAGTGTGCTAGAAGCAGATTTGTCCACTTTTAGGGCTAAAATATTAAGAATTCTCACCGATTGTGCTATTAAAATGCCAGAGAAATGTACGATTTACACAACGCTGGTTGGCTTACTTAATGCGAAGAATTTCAACTTTGGAGGTGAATTCGTAGAATATATGGTGAAGACCTTTAAAGAATCTTTAAAAAACTGCAAATGGGATGCGGCTAGATATGCTTTAAGATTTCTTGCAGACTTAGTTAACTGCCATGTAATTTCGGCTGCGTCTTTATTACAACTTCTAGACAATATGATAGATACAGCAAATGAGGATAATGTTCCTCAGGTACGTAGGGATTGGTACGTATTTGCTATCCTCAGCACTTTGCCTTGGGTGGGCAGAGAATTGTATGAGAAGAAGGAGAAGGCTCTTGAACATCTCCTCATCCAGATCGAAGTATTTTTAAATAAAAGGACTAAAAAGCACCACAATGCATTACGGGTGTGGGCAGTGGACACGCCTCATCCTCAAGAAGAATATCTGGATTGCTTGTGGTCACAAGTGAGGAAGCTGCGGCAGGATAATTGGGCTGAGAAACACATACCGAGACCGTACTTGGCCTTTGATTCAATTTTGTGCGAGGCCCTACAGCATAATTTGCCATCTATTTTGCCGCCTCCGCATCATGACAGTTATCAGTATCCCATGCCTTGGGTTGTTTTTAGGTAAGAATAGAAATATTAAATTATGTATTTGAAACATCTCCCGAGTTTTTAGATATTTAAAAACCATACATAGAGCATTTTTTCTTAAAATAAAGTAGAGAAATAATTCAAAAGTCTGCGACAGCAATAAAACATGCAACAAAGAAAGCTTTCCGTCATCATGTGAATCAAAAGCAACAATCTTATTAAGGAAAAAAAATCCAGTGGACGCCCTCGCAGGGAGTAAAATAATAAAGTTCTAGTGTTCTATCTTTTATCATATACATGGGGGAGACAGAGATATATTGTAACATGAGGATGTATTTTGTATCGCTTTACAAACTACTTGATGTAAGTGGTGGGATTTTAGCTCAAGTCGGGATTTGTATAGTGTCAGAATTAAAAAAAGTCTAAATAGTGAAATGCATAGTTTCGTTTAATAATAATAATAATAATAAATCACCCTTATTTATAACACAGTAAAATAAACAAAATTACATATTAAATGGGTTGGCGGTATTCCACCTCAGGTCGCTCTTCCATACATCCTCCTCAGATTCAGGGTTTTTGGAATGATTTCGAACAAGTTTTGTTAATAAATTCTTAATGTTAATTTTTTTTTGTTAGAAAAATACCTATGATTTTTTGATTTTTTTCATATTGTAGATGGCCTTGCATTTAAAGATGTGATTTTGTGGTCATAAATAGACCTTGGTGACCTCTATCTTTTGAGGTCAGATTAATTTAAATCTGACAAAAACAAAAGAATTATTACGTTGTTACACTCTTAAGTGAGATACATGTATACCGGGTGTGCCAGGATCATGGTATACCCCTCTTTTCTCCTTTAGTTTGGAGGATAATTGATTGAAATTTAGGATGTACTACATACATAATAAGCGGCACTGTTTTGACATACAATTGATTTTTTTTTTCAGTTTCGCTGGAAGTGACACTAACTTTAGATTTTTAAATGGAACAACCTGTATATTATCGCGTTTTTGAATTCTGCATAATTTTCTGAATCCAACGATGCCAAATAAGTGACATTTCAAACATCAATTTTTTTTATAATATAATTTTAATTTTCCATTTAAGTGTGCCATGATGGTTCGGATTTATTCTAAATGACCCGTGTAATGCTACAAAAATCGAAAGCCCGTTCAAAACACTAAATAACGTTATTTATGAGCAAATAAAATTCACCAAAATTGTTTTTGGGGCAAAACTCAATTTTTCCAAATGGAACCATATCGGTACCCTAGTACCATTTATTAGTACTATTAATAAGGAATTTATTCATATGTCGTATTAAAATGTGCGATAAATATAAATAAAATTACAGCTAAAAGAAAATAGGAAACTACGATTTTATTCTAATTACCTTGTGACACATAAGGTGGTTTTGGAATACCAAAAATTAACACAAAACATTACAACAGTTGTTCAAAATGCTGTCCATTAACGTCAATGCACTTTTGAACTCGCATAGCTGTTTCTCGAAGAACGTTCGCCAATTGCTGGGTCGTTATGCTATTAATTGCTCATCTTATTCGTAGCTCCAGTTCTTCACGGGTTGTAACGGCGGTTGTATAGACAATATTTTTTAAATGCAGTCGAGAACTTTTTAAATAATCTCTACTATAATACCCGTATCTTAACATGATAATGAAACAGATGTATGATGAGATATATGACTGATGGTCGAGAGGTAAGCGCACTTGCCTCTCACCCAAAAGTTCCGAGTTTGATTCCCGGTCGTGGTAGTGGAAAATACTATGGGATTTTTCCACTATACACGGATATTGGGTATGTGTCCCTTGTCTCTAAACGTATAGCCCCCTCCCACACACAAGGCTTTTCTAGAGCCTTCCGCGATAAAAGGAGTGGTAATTACCTGTGGTGTTATTACTAACAGATGCTGTAAATAATGTATAGTTTTCTTTTCTATCTTAGTTTCTTGATTGTTATTTTTACTCTTTTAGGCTATTTGACTACACTGACTGTCCCGAAGGACCAATTCTTCCGGGGGCTCATTCGATTGAACGATTCTTAATAGAAGAACACCTGCATTCCATAATAGAGATGTATCACTTAGAACGAAAGGATTGTGCTGCGCACCTCCTCAATTTCCCTTATAAACTCAAAATACCCCTAGAATACTGTATTGTTGAGGTTATATTCGCGGAATTGTTGCACATGCCAACCCCCAGATACTTAGAAATAGCCTACGGTGCTATTTTGATTGAGCTTTGCAAACTGCAGCCTTCTACGATGCCTCAAGTCTTGGCACAAGCAACAGAAATGCTGTTCATGAGAATTGACTCGATGAACGTGTCGTGCTTCGATAGATTTGTGAATTGGTTTTCGTATCATTTGAGCAACTTCCAATTTAGATGGTCTTGGGAGGACTGGGATTCATGTTTGACGTTGGACGAGGACCACCCTAAACCGAAGTTTATCAGGGAGACTATGTTGAAATGTATGAGGTAAGTTCACTGGATATTCTTTAAAAATAAATTGGTTTTCAAAAAAAGTTTTAATATTTTTCTAATGACGCAACTATAGTCCGGCTCAGATTTACAGTGCACTCAGAAAAAGCAATAAAAACTTATTAAGATACCTCATTAAAATACTGTTAAACTAGTTGCAAAATTAATTGTGCCCAGGTACGCACTTGAAATATTTAGATCAGCAACTCAATCGTTCAATTTTAATAGCTCGTTATGGTCTAGTATTATTAATATGTTCATAGTGTACATGTACATAGTGGAATTAAGGCAAGCAGTATCTTGTTAAGATTACACTGATGCTGAACCAGATCTTGAAAGACATAATATATTTAGGCGTGATCGTGATTCAGTTAAATCTTTTAAAAAACGTGAAGGTGGAGTTTTAATTGCTGTAAGAAAAGAGTTCTATGGTAATGAAGTGTTAGTACAAAACGATAATGTGGAGCATATTTTTGTGCTCATAAAGTTGGAGAATCATGATATCGTATTTGGAGGTGTGTACTAGGGTGAGCCGAAAAACAACAAAGTTGTCAGATCTTGATAACAATGTTGATCTGATGTAGCCATCTCTATTCTCCGCACCACAGACCTTGCCTGATGTCTCGGTGACAAGCTTTACGCATCGCTCCACAGCTTGTGTGTGGCAGGGAAAGCTTCTTATGTTACAATTTGGGGCAGTCTCACAGTGTATTAGTGATAAAATTGTATCATCGCCAATATTGCGCAAAATAGGTGGAGGTTCCACAAGGCTCTTATATTGGCCCTCTTTTATTTAATCTCTTTATGAATAATTTAGCTTCAGTAGTAGAAAATAGCAATTTTCTAAGGTTTGCGGATTTAAGGTAATTACAAATCTTTTTTATGCTGGATTGTTACAAAGGGGTTTAGATGGCTGATCTCATTGGTGTGATGTAAATGATCTACATTTAAATGTAAGTGTTAAGAGATCACTTTTGCAAGAGTAAACTCGCCTTATAATTATCCTTACAAGATTAATAATAGCGTGTTGCGTAAGACAAATCATGTAAAAGATCTGGGAGTTAGCCTTGATAGTAAGTTGTATTTTAGAACCATATAAATGAAATACTATCAAAGTCTTTAAAAATGCTCATGTTCATTTAAAGATCTGCAGTAGATTTTTTCATGAACAGTTTAAAGTTGTTACTGTTCACTGGTACGTTCAATATTAGAATATTGCTCTATAATCTGGTGCCCCAATTATAACATACACATTAATAATATTGAAAGTGTTCAAAAAAAGTTTCTAAGATACTGTTATGTGCTGCCCTCTAACGGGAGAGATGTGATTAAGTCCCTGGTCAAAGTGAAGGGAAACCTGTTATTCTGTTGATGCCCGGTAGGTGGGGTGGCGCCATCTCTGAGCCGATTGACGAACAGACATCTAGCACATAGTAGAAAACCCTGGAGGATTCCAACCTGTTCTAGAATGGTATTTAATAGGATTCTGGAACATTCTAAGGGTGTATATAAAGAAGTGAAGTTGAGCAGACAGGACAGTTTTAAGGTTAAATAAGAGTTGACAAGTTTAAGAAGAAAAGTAAAGTACAGCTGTGATTTAGAAGTAGTGAATTTATATTAGATTGTTATTATTAGTTGTGTAATTTAAGTGATTAATAAAATAATGGTTTATGAAGATTCTTGTTGCAAGTTATTTGAACCTACAGAGTGTTTATTGAAGACTGTAAACACGTAACAATACTGTGCATTTAGGTTGGAGTATTTGAGAGAAGAATATGATTATGATGAAATTCTTGGTCAGCTCAATATCAATACATTACAACATAAAAGGTTGGAAGCTGATATGTGCTTTCTGAATAAAATACTTAATATAATGGTTATATTCATTGTCCAGACCGCACTAGCCTAGTAAGATTTAATGCCAATGATGATAGAAGAACTCGAAATTCTGATGTATTTTATGTACCATTTCATCATACTAATTATGTACATAATGAGACGTTGATCAGAATTTTAAGGACTGCTAATGCAATTCAAAATAATCCAAGTCGAATTTTTTGGATCTTCAACGTTATCATTTAAGAAATCAATCGAGCAATTGGAACCACTTTTTATTATTTATAAAATACTGAGTGATATGCTATGTATTTACACTACCTTAATCTACAAAGATTATTAATTTTTGTGAAAAGAGATTGTCCCGTAAATAAATAAATAATAATACTTCTAATACATACGAATTTTAAGTACAGCTCTATACTATTTCATTTACAAATTGACTCGCTTACCTGTATAGGTTTTTAATGTGCATCGGCTTGTTTGATGACAGCATGCCGAATGGTCCAACGGCGATAATAATGAGATTGTAAAGTTTTCGTTGCCTTTTTTTGAGTGCACCATAAATCTGAGCTCGACTATATTTTTGTTATTTGTAATATTAATTATGTCCTTTATTTTCTAGGTTGTCTTATCATCAGCGAATTAGGGAAATTCTCCCAGAATCTTTTGTCCGCTTTATCCCAGAAAAGCCTGAACCTGATTATAAATATGCACAAGAAGGAGCTGGTAAGTTATATATTTCTTTACTAAGTAATGTGTTGAAGTACTGATGAATGATGTTTTTGTTTGGTTTGGTGTTGGTTACACTGCTGACGGAGAAATGGAGCAGAACATACTCGTGAAAAGTGTTTGCGTTTTAATAAATCTCGTTCTCGTTGCTTCACAAATATTAAGGTGGACATTCCGAAAGGGAGAGATCCAATAAGGAAATATTTATTATTTTTGGCCCTAATTTTTTTTTAATGGATATATTCTTCTTCGCAAAGGCTTAAAGACTTGTATTCATTGACTTTATCAGGTAATAATGACATAATAACATATTATAAAAAATACAAAGCGATATATAGGCAACTTATTAGAAAGGCTAAAAAAATGTGGAATATCTCTCTATTGTCTAACTCAGCAAATAAATCTAAAACGGCATGGAATATCATCAAACCTAAAATTAACACGAAAAACGATGTCCATCTAAATATAGATAATAAAGTAGTGAATGATTCTCGAGCAATCAGTAATACATTTAACAATTACTTCATTAATGTACCTCGTAAGCTTATTGAAAGTATGTCACTTACTAATAACGCTGATTGTAATAACATTACTATAAATCCTTCTTGTATCTTCATAGACCCTGTGACAGAATTAGAAGTTATCAATATTGTTATCAATTTAAAGAACTCAAATGCCGCTGGTTCTGATAAGGTTAGTACAAGTTTATTAAAAAAGTGCATACCACACATTGTGAAACCACTGACGTACTTAATAAATCTTTCAATTAGTGAAGGTATCTTTCCTAAAGAACTGAAAATTGCCAAAATTGTTCCACTTTTTAAATCGGGTGAAGTTAACAACATTGAAAACTACAGACCAATTGCGATCCTGACTACATTTTCAAAAATATTTGAAAAAGTTATAGCTATTAGAGTTACAAATTTTTTTGATACTTTCCGGCTATTCAATGTAAGCCAGTTTAGTTTCCGGAAGGGTCTCTCCACTATTAGTGCTATAAACAAATTTTTGAATTTATTGTATGAAAATATGGACAACCGGAAAAATGCTGTTGGAATTTTTCTGGATCTCAGTAAGGCATTTGACCTGGTATGTCACAAAACTCTTCTAATTAAAATGGAAAAGTATGGGATACGTGGTCAAGCCCTAGAATGGTTTAAAAGCTATCTAAAGGATAATTACAAATCTGATATACTACCCACAACCATAGGGGTTCCACAAGGGTCAATTTTACGACCTTTGCTGTTCTTAATTTATATAAACGATCTAAAATTTTCTAACATTTTTATGTTTGCTGATGACACATCCATCCTCTGTAGTGATTATACTCTAAGTAATACTATTAACTCATGTAACAACCAAATGCAACATCTTCAGTCATGGTTCTCGAATAATAATTTGTTACTAAATAGCAAAAAATCTGTATGCATTAGATTCAATAACTCTAATGCCAATTACAATGAAAGTGTTCTAATTAAATCAAAATGTGGCTCCTTGCGACAAGTTGAGTCTACTAAATTTTTAGGATTATACATATCCGAGGATTGCAGCTGGAGAACACATATTGACTTTGTTTGTAGGAAAATCGCTACTACTTTTACTGCATAAAGCAACTATCTCATATAGTTGATACTGAATCCTTAAAAATGTATTATTATGCACAATTTCACTCAATCGTATCTTACGGTATAATTGCGTGGGGACATCGTGGTGAGAGTCTAAGAGTATTTACACTACAGAAAAGGGCCATTAGATATTTAGTTGGCATCGGATATAGGGCTAGTTGCAGGGGCTGTTTTAAAGCTATGCAAATTCTAACAGTACCATCAATATTTGTAATGCATCTCTTATTGTATGCTAGATCTAATCTGGAAGAGTTAAATAATTTAAATATCTACCACTCATATAACACAAGAAATAATCAGACCCTGGAGATTCCTCGACATCGTACCAGCTTGTTTGAGCATAGTCCTAAATATTTGGCTATTAAAGTATATAATAAATTACCTCACCAATACAAGTCTTTAAATCAGAAAGAGTTCAAAACAAGTATTAAAGGTATGTTAATTGAAAAATCTTATTATTCTTTTAATGAATATATGACTGACAGTCTGTGATATCACTACAATTTATTATAATTTATTATGTTTCATTAGTTTTATTCAATATTGTTTTATGACCATATGATCATATCTTATGCATGCATATTTAAATGTACTCTTATATATTTGTTTGTTTGTTACACTTGTTATTCTTGTATCTCGTTATTTAGAACTTTGTAAATTTTACATTTTATACATTTTATTTATTTATACTTGACTTGTCCTATATTATGTAAACATAATCAAAATGGACGAATAAATACTTACTTACTTACTTATTCGTAAAAAAGTATAAGACTACCTAAGTAGCATAGACACCTCAGAAGTATGATGAAAATACGTTGGTTCCATCACGTATCAAACGTGGAAGTACTCAGGAGAGCAAACAGCCTTCCAATTGAGGTGCTTATTTCAAGAGCACGCCTAAGATGGGCAGGTCACGTTCATCGTATGCATGATAACCGCCTTCCTAAATGTACACTTTATGGTAAATTGCTAAGTGGTAGAAGAAGGCGTGGCGGTCAACGAAAGAGGTTCAAAGACGCTCTCCATGAAAATCTAAAATCCTGCGGTATTGCAGACGAGCAATGGGAACAACTTGCAGCGGACAGAACCGAATGGCGAGGGGTTGTGGCCAGCTATCAAGGAAATGTTGCTGCAAGAAGGCCGAATCCAAGACCTAACCAGGTCTATGTTTGTCCTGACTGCGGTTGACATGTGCTCTCCCGAATTGGCCTCTATAGCCATAGTCGTGTGCACCGTAGATTAATGGGAATTACAATAGACTACACCTTTTACTTGTTTTTTATTGTACACAATTTATCGACTGTAACATTTTTATACTCGGACTCGAGTAACGGCTAATAATAATAATAATAACCTAAGTAGAACTATGACAGGTGTAGTGACATGAATTTTCACTCAATAATTTTAGTTGTTTGCAAAATTAGTTAATTTAAATTAAAAAGTAGTGCCCATCTTCATATCTTGTAATTTTAAATTAACTAATTTTACGGTTAAGGTTACAGTTACGGTTATTCCTACGGTTACGGTTATAGTTACGGTTTTTAAAATGAATCGCATAATGATAAAATAATAAACTTTATTCTTCAAAATAAAACACAACACTTTGAAAGGGCATATTTAGAACAAAACAAAAACGTAAAAAAAACTAAACTACATTTTTGTAGTGGTATTAAAAAAAACAACGTAAAATTAAACATTCTAAATATTGTTACGCGCTTACACTTTTTCAGTGAACACTTTGTGGATTCCAAATAACTTGCAACAAGAATTTTCACAAACCACTGATTTATTTAATCACTAAAATTACACTAGCAAATACTTAAAAATCACACAACTAATAATAACTTAATCTAATATAATTTCACTACTTTTAAAACACTAAGCACTTTACTTTTCTTCTTAAACTTGTCAACTCTTGTCTAACCTAAAAACTCTCTTGTCTGTTTACTTCACTGAACTGCATACTTCACTCAACTGAACTGTTCCCCCATCTGCTGGAGTCACCTCTTTATATACACATTTGGAATCCTTCTAGAACTTTTTTCTAGAATTCTCCATAATTTTCTACCATGTAATAGATGATTGTTCGTCAATTGGCTCATAGACGGCGCCACCCTACTAGTCAGGGAAGTAACTAAGCTTCTGAGGAAAACTTTGAACATGAACTTAATCACATCTTTCCTTGTTAGAGGGCAGTACATAACACTGCCCCCTCCTTAAGCCTGAACGTCCCGGTCAGGCAATTCAGATTCCCCAACATACTTCATACTTCGCCAACCTATCCAAGTGCACGATCTTCATCTTGGACTTCTTACTACGTTGAATTCGGTAAACAACGTCATTGATCCGAGTGATGACTGAATACGGTCCTTCCCAGGGTGGGTGAAGCTTCGGAGATTTTCCCTTCTTTCGCTGTGGGTTATATAGCCAAACCAGATCGCCCTCCTTGAATCCTGCTGACGTTCCCTTCCGGTCATAGCGAGCCTTCATTCTGTCACTAGCTATGCTAACTTGGTTTCGAACCAATTCGTGGACATTCCTCAGCTGTTGACTAACTTCGTCTGCGTAGTCATCCACGGACAGTGGCTTCTTATCTGGTGTACCAAACATCAAATCACATGGCAGTCTGATCTCGTGCCCAAATATTACACGAGCCGGTGTCTGTTTAGTCGTCTCATGAATGGCAGCCCTGTATGCCATTAAGAAAAATGGTATATGTCGATCCCAATCTCGCTGGTTCTTGTGAACTACCTTAGAAAGATGTTCCTTCATGGTTTTATTATGTCGTTCCACCATTCCATCTGACTGGGGATGAAGAGGGGTTGTCCGAGTCTTGTGAATGCCCAGCAACTCACAAATTTTCTGAAATACCCCCGACTCAAAGTTTCTCCCTTGATCGGAATGTAGCTCCAGGGGTACACCAAATCGGCATACAAGGTTATCCACCAAAACTCGAGCAACAGTAACTGCTTCCTGATTCGGAATGGCATAGGCTTCCGGCCATTTACTAAAATAGTCCATAGCGACCAGGATGTATTTATTCCCATCATCTGTCACTGGGAATGGGCCCGCTACATCTATAGCAATCCTCTCAAAAGGAGCTCCAACGTTATATTGCTTCATTTGGCCCCTGCTCTTCGTCTGTGGCCCTTTGGTAGCTGCACAAGCCTTGCATTTGCGGCACCAAGCTTCCACATCTTGACGGCTATTTATCCAATAAAATCGTTCCCGTACTTTAGCCAATGTCTTATTCATACCAAAATGTCCCCCGGACACTCCGTCATGTATTTCCTGAAGTACTTTTGGGATCCGACAGCTGGGTATCACTAGACGCATGGTAACTTCCTTCCCATCTGGACTTTCCCATGCTCTCTTTAATAGTCCATCTACAACCTTAAGGGAGTCCCATTGTGCCCACAATGCCTTCAGCTCCACACTTTTGTCCGAAACATCCTTCCATTCCGGTCGCATTCCTTTTTCTTTTGCCCTTAATATAGGACCAATTACGCTGTCATCCATTTGTTCTCGTCTTAGAACTTCCTTTGTCCAATCATCTGGAACATCTACCTGAACTGTGTTTACTATTACCGTGCCCTGTGCTTTTTCAACCCGATAGCAGTGCTTGCAGTCATCTTTGCACGGTCTTCTTGACAGAGCATCTGCATTTTTATGAGACTTTCCAGGTCGGTGTTCGATTGTGAGGTCATATTGCTGCAGTCTTTCTATCCAGCGAGCCAGTTGACCTTCTGGGGTTTTCAGCTGCAGTAGCCATTTTAATGCAGCATGGTCAGTCCTGATTTTGAAATGTTGACCATAGAGGTACTTGTGAAAATGGTCCACGGACTTAACAATGGCCAATAGTTCCTTCCTTGTTACACAATAATTCCTCTCTGGTTTGGACAGTACCTTACTGAAATACTCGATTACTTTTTCCTCTCCATTTTGGACTTGAGATAGTACACATCCAATTGCGGAGTTGCTAGCATCCGTGTCAAGAATATAGAGGCCCTTTTGTTGGGGATATGCTAGCACAGGACTACTGCATAACACTGCTTTCAGCTTCTTCCATGATGTTTCACACTCCGGTGTCCACTGATATTTAACTTTCTCCTCCGTTAGCTGGTGTAGTGGCTTTGCTATATCCGCAAATCCTTCCACAAAACGTCTATAGTAAGTGCAGAGGCCAAGAAAGCTTCGTAATTCGTGTACATTTGAAGGTCTTGGCCAATCACGCACGGCAGAGATCTTGTCCGGGTCTGTCTGTATTCCCTCCGAAGATACGACATGTCCAAGGAATTTCACTTCTTTTTGGAATAGCAGACACTTCTTTGGATTCAACTTTAGGTGTGCATTTCTGATTCTCCCAAATACTTCTTGAAGATTTTCCAAATGTTCCCTGAAGTTTCGTCCCATAACCATTACGTCATCAAGATAAACTAAGCACGTCTTCCAAGTTAGTCCTCGGAGTACAAATTCCATCAATCTTTCAAAAGTAGCTGGCGCATTGCAAAGTCCAAAAGGCATCACGGTGAATTGATATAAACCACTACCTGTTGAGAAGGCAGTCTTTTCCTTGTCGTCAGGGTGAAGTCCCACCTGCCAATACCCACTTCGAAGGTCTAGAGTTGAAAACCATCGTGACCCTGCCAGCGTACTTAATGTATCGTCAATTCGTGGTAGTGGATAGCTGTCTTTCTTCGTAACATCATTCAGCTTCCGGTAGTCGACACAAAATCTCAAAGTTCCGTCCTTCTTAGCAACTAAAACTACCGGTGATGACCAGGGACTGGTTGATTCCTCAATTACTCCATCTTGTAGCATCTTTTGAACCATTGCAGCAGCTTCTTCCTGTTTAGCTAGTGGCAACCTCCTAGGTTGTTGGCGGATTGCGGCTGAATCACCAGTGTCTATCCGATGCTGTACTATATCAGTTTTCGTGAGGATGTCTGTGTTTTTGGCAAATACCGTACTTTCTTTTTCCAAAAACTTGATTGCCTCTCCACGTTCATCCTCAGATAGGTGTTCAAACTGGGTACTCAACAAAGTCACAACTTCCCTGTCTACGCTGGTTGGCGAACATTTCTCCCCTTGTTCCTCGCACCTTGCTATCCACTGGACTGGTTCGTAGGATCCTATTGCCTCGCCTTCCTTGAAAGTTACCGAGTGGGAATTTAAATTAGCCACTCTAATTGGAATTTTGTCTTTTGTCTGGGTTAGAGTTCTTGCTAAGATTACGTTTTCTGTCTTAATTGAATCATCTTTTTCAACAAGGCCAACACGGTATCCACCAGAGTTTCCTTCCAGAATGGCCTCGATTATTTGTTCTGAACGAGCAGGAATCTTGATTGTCTCAGCCGTTAGTAGCCTCACTTTTTGAAATCGGTCATTTGCTGTTGACAAAATAAATTCTTCATTTCCAATCTTTAGGACTCGTTCTACCACGTCAAGTACAAATTGATCTTGTACTCCCATAACATCCAACCCCAAAATGAAATCATCAGTGATGTCAGCCACGATAACCCTATGACTAAAACACAGGCGTCCAAACTGCAGATCTAGGTCAACTTCTCCATGAACCCTTACCCTATCTCCTGTGGCTGTTCGAACGACCAATCCATTTTGGCTTTTATCAACTTTTATTCCTGATAAAAATCCGGGTCGCACTATTGATGACGTGGCACCTGTGTCAATAGTGAAGATACATCTCCGTTTGTTTACATAACCATCCAACAGCAGACTACTCGGGACTCTTCTAATTTGGGAAACCCGTATCTCTCTGGGGGCACCGTGTTCACCAGCCAGCACAGCCCCCAAGGTGCTGGCTATCTTTAGTTTTCCTGCGGCCCTTCAGTCGTTGCGGCATTTACTCTCTCAGGGCTCCGCTGCCGACAGTTTCGCTTAATATGCCCTGGTTTGCCGCACTTATAACAACGAATCACCTTCCTTGGCTGTTCGTCGTTCTGCTCTCTTTCCTGCTTCCTTGGAGCATCTGGTTTGTTCATCAACTGGCTTATCATTTTGTACATGTCAGCCATCAAAGATTCCATATTTGGTTTTTCTAAACGGTCCTCTTCTTCTACCTTCATGGTTCGTACTCTCGGACGTGCAGTCTCTTTGTAAGCGGCTTCAACCTCGAGGGCATGGATCAAGGCTTCACTACCAGTCTTATCTCGAGATAATCTAAGGACTCGCCTGATCTCCTCGTCTCTTATGCCATCAATGAAAGTACCGACTGTTAACTGTTCCTGGAATTCTTTGGGTGCATCCGGGTAAGCCAGGTATGTCAGTCGCTCAACAGCTGCTTCAAAATCTTGTAAACTTTCCCCAGCCTTTTGTGTGCGTGATTTGAGCTGAGTCCTGTATACTTGGGCGAGGTGTTGGTCGCCATATCTTAGATCTAGTGCAGCTTCCAAAACTTTAAAATCCCGTTGCTGCGTCACTGGGATACTCTGAAGCAACTCTGAGGCTTGGCCCCTTAATGCTAGCACCAATGCCATAGCTTTGTCTTCATTACTCCAATTGTTTGCGTATGCCGCTGCCTCAAATTGTCTTTTATAGGTTGACCAAGAGGTTTGACCATCAAAGGAAGGCGGTTGTAATCGAGGACCTGACGATGATAATACCAGCTGGCCTCCTTGTTCTCTTAACAGTCGTTTAAGTCGCTCTACCTCTCCTTCAACTGCACGAAATTTTCCTTCTATATCGGTAACTTTCCCTTCGACGCCCGTAACTTTTTCTTCGACATCCTCTTCAATTTTGCTTTTGAGGTCTTCAGTGGCTGAAAGGATAACATCTTGTTGCCCCTGTATAATTTTTCTTAATTCTTCTTCACGTCGCTCTTCCTGATCTAGCATCATTTTTCTTAGTTCATCTTTTTCTTCCTGACGTTTTCTTTCTTGTTCTTTTTTCTCTTCTAGACGTTGTTTTTCTTGTTCTTCTTTCTCTTCTAGACGTCGCTTTTCTTGTTCTTCTTTCTCTTCTAGACGTCGTTTTTCTTGTTCTTCTTTATCTTCTTGACGTCGTTTCTCTTGCTCTTCTAGCATCATTTTGCTAAATGCAGCTAACATGTCTTGCATTTGTTTTTCAGCAGCCATGCTTCTTGTTTCCATTCAAAACTTAATGAACAACACTAACAAGTCTTATTTAAAGTCTATATTTCTTTCCAGTTCGACTCACTGCACTATCTCCAGTGGTTTCCGAATAGAACACTATGGAACTTCGTCGAATTCTTCAGAAATTCTGTTGCAATTCCGCTTCCGACACCAATTGTTACGCGCTTACACTTTTTCAGTGAACACTTTGTGGATTCCAAATAACTTGCAACAAGAATTTTCACAAACCACTGATTTATTTAATCACTAAAATTACACTAGCAAATACTTAAAAATCACACAACTAATAATAACTTAATCTAATATAATTTCACTACTTTTAAAACACTAAGCACTTTACTTTTCTTCTTAAACTTGTCAACTCTTGTCTAACCTAAAAACTCTCTTGTCTGTTTACTTCACTGAACTGCATACTTCACTCAACTGAACTGTTCCCCCATCTGCTGGAGTCACCTCTTTATATACACATTTGGAATCCTTCTAGAACTTTTTTCTAGAATTCTCCATAATTTTCTACCATGTAATAGATGATTGTTCATCAATTGGCTCATAGACGGCGCCACCCTACTAGTCAGGGAAGTAACTAAGCTTCTGAGGAAAACTTTGAACATGAACTTAATCACATCTTTCCTTGTTAGAGGGCAGTACATAACAATATAAATAAACAGGAAACATTGTAAACAATAAAAGCTGATAGAGATAAAAAAAAAACAAACATTTATTTAAATTTTTAAATATACCTACTTAAAAATGTAGTTAAAATATTTAAACTGAAAACTAATTTCTCTTTTACGTGTATGCGACATTTTTACCGTGAAAACACAAACACAACACAGAGTCCGACGGACGCGCTTTCAGAAACTGTACCGTCAACTAACAGGCTCTTATCCGTATTGGTGCCGCCGCGCCCGCTGTTGCGAGTTGCACGTTCAGACCTGCAAGAACCGTATAACAACCGTGAAAAATAGACGGTTACGGTTAACCGTATAATAGCAAAAACCGTGAACTAAACCGTTCCCCAACCGTATCTGTTGCAACACTACTAATTTTGCAAACAACTGAAATTATTGAGTGAAAATTCATACCACTACACCTGTCATAGTTCTAAGTTCTACTTAGGTAGTCTTATACTTTTTTTTACCAATATATGTATGTACAGAAACTAAACAACATTTTCTGATATTTTATAAAAATAATTATCATATATTTATTTTAACAAAAATTATGTACATAATCAATATATTTACAAACTTAAAACTAGATATACTCAGTTCTTCCTTTTAACGTTCGTTTTTCTACTCTTTGGTACATAGTTTCGCCTTCTTTTGTATTTACTTGTCCTATTTTTGTTATTCCTATTCAAGTAGTTAATACTTTTGACGTGATTAACCAACTGCAAAGCAACATCATCAAAAGCTTTCTTTGTTTCGGGACTGGTGCCCTCAGCCATGGCAGCCATTGTCGTCTCCGTTGGTAAGTCAGCTTTCTGAGTGGTATACGCCTCAGCATTTTTCATCATCTCGCTTATCATATTGATACTTCTAGCATGATTAACCAACTGCAAAGCCACCTCGTCGAAAGCTTTCTTGCTGTCTACTTTCACCTTAACCGTACTTGTCGTCTCTATGGGTAATTCAGCTTTGTAAACGGTATACCCCGCATCATCCTTCATTACTTCACTTATCGTGGCCATAATAGCTGGATCGTATTCTACGTTGCCAACCGAATTAGTTCTATTTTTTTTGTTCACCTCAAAACTGATCGAGGTCGCATAACTTTGACTAGTTAAAGGCCTAAGGTCCACGGTGGTTTCGTGAAGTTCTGTCGGTACCACCTTGTCCTCAGTAGTTTGTGGCATAGGAGTGGTGGAAGCCTCGAAAAAATTTCCGTAAATAATTTTCGTACCTTCTGCTGCAGTTGTGTCGGTCTTGAACCGTTTTGCGCTTCGTTTTTGATCGCCAAACAACTCGCCAGCCACCTCAGACTCTGTTATTTTTCTAATAGTGGCCATAGTAGGCTTCGTCTCAGCCTCGATGCTGCCAAATATGTCATCTTCGTCTACGTTTGCTTTTATTGGGTTAATGTCTCCGTGACCATTTCCATTTCCTGATAAAAAGTCGTTGACCGAAGCTGGGGTGGTTTTAGACGTCAGTTGCGTTGTTGTCATTGGTTTGGTATGTGTTGGAATTATCTCATGTGTAGTTGTCGGTATGGCGTTTATTGTAGTCGTGATTTGTTTCTCTGGCGTAGTTTCAGGAAGCCCCGTTGTTTCTGAAGCTTTAGTAGTTTCAGTATATTGAGTGGTGGTTGGTAGCGACATTGTAATGGAACCTGTAGTTGCATCAGTCAGTGTGGTAAGTCTTTCTGTTGTCTTTGTAGTACTTTCAGTTGAATCTCGACCTACATCTGTTACACTTTGAGTTACTTTAGTTGTGAATCTGGGGATTGTTTCTTCAGTAGGAGACATTGTTGGAGCTATGGTCGTTTTAAGTGTAGATTCGCTGGTTTCTTCCACTTTTGTTGTTTTAATTTCGTTTCTACTAGACTCTTGAGTTTCCTGAGTTGAAGGGGTAGCGGTAGAGATTGGTACAGTGGTATTGCTGTCGTTAACAGGAGACTGAAGTTGGTCATTGGTTTCATGCCCTGGTTCTAACGTCATTGCTTTCATAGGCTTTGTAGGAGTAACTTCTGACAATATATTGTAATCCAAACTTGCCGTTTCTTCTTGCACAGTTGTCCCATATGTTACTGTTGGCATTTGTGCAGGAATTTCGGTGGTTGTCAATTTCAGTGTAGTACTTTTAGATGTAGCAGGTGTGGGTGAAGAAATTTCAATTGTAGACGATTTAGGTGTAGTAATTTTGACAGTAGACGGTTTGGGAGTAGTAATTTCAGTTGTAGTTGCTTGAGTTGTGGTAAGCATGGTAGTTGTTTTAGCTGTGGTGATTTTAGTAGTAGTTGGTTTAGGTGTAGTAGCCTCTGTTACAATAAGCTTTGGTGTGGTCATTTTAGTTCGCAGTTTTTTAGTTGTGATTTTCGTAGTTGTAGGGGTACCGGTCTCAGATATGCTCGGTTTGGTTGTACTAATTTTGTCTGGGACGAGTTTGGGTGTTGTGGTCATAGTTGATTGTGAAGCAGTAGTTTTAGTTGTGATCAATTTGACCGTAGTGGTTTTGGTTGTAGTTGATTTTGGGGTGGTAATTTCAGTTGTGGTCGTTTTGGGCCTGGTAATTTTGGTTCTGGTTGGTTTGGGTTTGGTAATTTTACTTGTAGCTGCAGGTGTCTTGGTTGTGATAGTCATAATATCCGTATCTTTGGCCGTGGTCATTTTGGGTGTAGTTATTTCCGATGTAGTTGTTTTGAGTGTAGTCGCTTTAGGTGTGTCAATTTCAATTGTAGTTGCAGAGATTTTACGTGTGCTTGAGATCAATTGGGGTTTGCCATTTGTTGTTGTGATAGTCGAATGATATTTCTTGGTTATTTTCGAGGTTGCTGTAACTTGCTCAACCGAAAATAGGAAATCCGACTCTGTTTTCGCTGTAGAGGTTGGCATATCATTTTTTTTTGTTGTCTTCGAAGGAGTTGTACTTTTCTCAACAACTGGGAATAGAAAATCGGCTTCATCATCTTTTTGTAGTGTAGTCGTCCTTTCAGTCGATGGTTTATGTTCTGCAGTTGTAGTTACTGTAGTTTGAATGGCCATCTTTATTTCTTTCATCTCGCCTATCGTCAGTACATGCTCGTCCACAGGGGTGAAGTAATGAATAGTCATTTTGATGGGTTGGGTGACCTCAGGCTCTGTAGGAGGATACGCACTCTCTGTATGTGGATAAGCACTCTCTGTATGTGGATAGATTTTTTGTGTACTTAAGTCGGTGGGTTGTGTAGGAATCATGCTTAAAACTATCGGCTTTGTTACTTTATCAGGTTGGTAATCTGTCATAGGAAACTTTGCTTGAGTGTGGGTTGGTGTGTTGGTTACGGGAAAGGTTATTTCTGGCAAAGGTACCACCTGACCGGTTGATAATTGCACCAATGGTGTCTGAGGCGGCAGGAATGAGTTGTAGCTTGGTTTTGTTGAGGAAACTTTGTTGGATTCCGGTATACCTCCATATTGATTTAATGAGAATCTGTGAGGACCATTTTCAACTTTCTGAGTTGTACTAGTTTTAGCTGCCAATGATTCAATAAGTTCTTTGTATAATTGGATTTCTTTTGGATCATTCGTGCTATAACCTTGCTGATGGTACGTGGGATGTACCGGAAAAGATGTGTAGAAACCGGGGTAACTATGTAAAATATGCTTGCGACCATCTGGACTTACACCGATCAGTACTTCTGGTTTAAAATGGCGGTGAGGTATTTTCCTGTTGTATATGACAGTCGGGTGTGGTTTCTTTGGTTGTCCTTCGCCATTTTTCACCACGAATACGTGTCCGGGAATAGCATAATCAAAGTGGCCATTTCGGGTGACGAATCCTTCGCTTATTGCTGCACCTATCGGCGAGATGGTATATTCGAGCTCATAACGGTGGATGTTGTTGTAGTCTCGATGGCGGAGACGTTTGACCGTCCACAGGGCTACCAGGCGCTCATTTTGATGTGATTTCCAGACCTAAAAATAAATTGCGGCGTATTAGTACTTATTAATTGTGCAGCAAAACAAATGAATATGGACCATTTGCACTAATTTTTTAAGGTAGATGTGGAAACGGAAACAAACTGGCAGAAGTATTGTTTTTGTTATTGATTTAAATTTATAATTGCATTATTTTGTGTTAAGAATGGCTACAATTAATGACAAAATTGATTTGTTATTTATATCTAGGAAAGTGCTAACAAATTTTAGGCTGACAGTAGCAGCACTCTCGAAGATATATCCCAATTTTGTTCACGCAACAACAAAGTTTCATCAATTTTTTTTTAACAAATAAATTTTACTGTGATTGCTGAAGGAACTGATAATAGTTATTTAAGGAATTGGATTCCCGTCTCTGATAAAAATCACAATGAAAATTCTGCAAACCATTGCTTGTGTAATCAGTATTTAAAATCGATCGATATTTTAAAATAAACATACCTCACATTGACTTCTAATGCACCGGTTTCTTACATTGTGACAGTCATCGCAGTCGTTCTGGTAAGGGTCCTGCACGAAAGCGAAGCTGCCGCTATCGGCCACGTAGAGTTGACCCCTGGCTAAGACGGCTATATCTCCAAATGGTGTTGCTGCGTCCTGTCTTCCTATCAAAGATGCTTCAAACAGACGATCTCTTAAATTCGGTTCCTGATATCCTTCTCTAAGCAGAGCTTGGTTGGTGGCTTCCCGTAATCCTACCTAAAGATTGTAAAAATTTAAGGAAAAAACATGACTAACAGGTTTGACTAGCTCGAAATTCATTAATGTTAAAATCTTGGCTAGAGTTACAAGAGGACAGAGCATCATTTCTAAAGACGAATTAAAACTGATAGCAAACAAAATGTCTGGCAGAAGTTACTAAAATATAGGGTACAAAATACTAGTTCATAGTTATTAGTCTCAGGAGGCCAGACTGGTGGATATTCTCCAAAATGTCCTTTGGAAAATATGTTTTGTAAAAAGTAACAAGTCCCAAAGAACTACATGGGTCAATGAAAATTTCTCCATGATTAAAAACTTTTAAACACAGTAATTCGCTATTAACACCTAGAGATCTGTCATAAACTATCGACGGCTGCCGCTACTACTACCTGCTACTTGGCAACAACGCACTAAAAGTTCTTAGAATAGCTTGTTTTGTCAGCATTTTGTGGATTTTTAGAAAATATCTGAAATTTATGGAGCAGATCTGGCTTTGGAATAAGGAAACGTTCGATTGTGATTTTTTTTAGCCAATAAATAGAGTTGGGTCCCCCCCAACATTCCGACACATTTGTTCAGCGGTTGTCAAAGGGGGCGGGGGGGGGGGTAACGACATGTTAAATGTATGTCCAAGGTGAAAAAATTAAAAAAATTAAATTCATTTTTGATCATGAAGGAGTGGAGTTAAGGACACATTTTTTTTTTTTAAATAGAAGGGTATTGGCAGATACTTTGTTGGGCCGGAGGCTGGGGGCGGTGGGATATATAGGAGGGGAGGAAGAGGGGAAAACGAAAATATTTTTCATGCTGATAATGTAATTGACCTATCGCGATCAGACCGATGTACTTTTTTACTTTCACATCCAGTGGAAGTATAGCAAGGCAAAAAAAAAATTATTATTTTTTGTTGGAATAGGCTTAAAATGTCAAAAGCGTCAAGATTTTAAATTTGAGCGAAAAAAAATTTCTTGTCTGTCGGTCTGTCTGTCTGTAACTTGTTTTTTGTGCGCACGTTTACTCTGGAACCATTTGTGATATTGACTTGAAATTTGGTATACTTATGTATTGTAACGAGGTCTGGAACTAGATTATATTTTGATCTAATTCCGTTGAAGGGTTCGGGTGGAACAAGCAAGTAAGAGTTCATAAAAATGCAATTTAGGGCATGTACGAAAAGTTAAGGTGTCAAACATTTTTTTGGCATCAGCCCCCCCATCCCTCCCTACACTATTATGAAAGGGAGTAAAAAAAATGAAATGTGAGTTAGTGTATATACAAAAACGAAACGTCTAAAAAAGTTTTTTTAGCGTTACCTCTACCAACCCCATTGCCACCCCCACCCTATTATTAAAGGTGGTAAAAAAAAATTAAATAGCCCCTCTACCAACCCCATTGCCAGGGGGATAAAAAAATTAAAATGTGATTTAGTGTGTATAGAAGAACGAAACGTAAAAAAAATTTTTTTTCGGCGTTAACTACCCCCTCTACCACCCCCATTGCCACCCCCACCCTCTTATTAAAGGGGGTTAAAAAAATTAAAGAAAAATGAAAATGTGATTTAGTGTGCATAGAAGAACGAAAGGTCAAAAAAATTTTTTTCGGCGTTAACTACCCCCTCTACCACCCCCATTGCCATCCCCACCCTCTTATTAAAGGGGGTAAAAAAATTAAAATGTGATTTAATGTGTATACAAAAACGAAACGATTAAAAAAAAATTTTTGGCTTAGCCACCCCTTCTACCACCCCCATTGCCACCTCCACCCTGCGCAAAATAAAAATTGCACGTTTTTTCAAACAGTTTTTTTGCCGTCCTCCCTCTCCCTTCCTAATCACTTTATCGCAATCTGGCCGGGCGGAAATTAAACGTTAATAAAGAAGCTATCAAGTGGCAAAAAGCATTTTCCCTCCGCCCTTTCCCTTCGTGACAAAAAAATTGTTTGAAAAAACGTGCAATTTTTGTTTCGCACACCAAGCGTTTGTTTGCGAAAAAAATCATTTTATACGAGTGCTATCGTGTAGCTAATAAAAAATGAAAAAAACCGGTCGGTCTGATCGCAATAGGTCTATGATACGGGGAGTTATCAGCACGTGAAATATTTTCGTTTTCTTCCTCTCCCTCCCCTCCGCCACCAGCCTGCGGCCAAACAAAATATCTGCTAATACCCTTTTATTAAAAAAAATTTAGTCCTCAACTCCACTCCTTATGATAAAAAATAAATTAATCTTAATCTCTTTACCTTCAATTCGCGATATCTCGTGAATGAATGATCTGACGTCGATGAGGTTAGGAACAAAATTTGCTTATTTTCATGAGCTCTTCGTTTTTGGTCTGAAGATTTTTTTTTCATCAGATCAAAAGCCGCCGAGTTATCTTCGAAAACCATTTTCCCATACATTTAACGTGTCGTTTCCCCCTCCCCCCTTTGACAACCACTGAACAAATGTGTTGGAATGTTGGGGGGGGGGATCTATTTATTGGCAAAAAAATCACAATCGGATGGACGTTACCTTATTCGAGTCTGGTTTTCTTCCACTAAGTTGAGTTTAAAATCCAAAACCATTGTTAGTTTTATTCTCACCGTCGATTTAATAAAAACGAAGTATATCTGGATATATTTTCTATGTTTGAGCCTTAAGTACATTTTTATGGTTAATTTTGAGGCTTTTTTGTATAGTTTGACGAAACACTGCAGGATAAATACCGCAATATCATATTCTGTGGAAAGCCCATACGCATTTTCATAATTTATTTGGAAAAGTTTAAACCTACCTCCCAATCGGAGTGAATATTTGCTGAAGAAGGTCCAGCGATGTGTCGAAAGTCTCTCACGGCGCCTCCTTGTTGTTGCGGTCGTCTTTTGTTTGTTATAGCGACGGTTTCCCAGGCTGTGATTATTATAAACTGAAAGTAAAATTGAAGGCATAAAACACGGCTGTGTGTATTTGTTTTACATAAGTGCTAATTCTCATTATTTCGTATTGTAAACTTCTATAATATTGTTAACAAAACGTTCGTTTTTTTTTTCGGTGGATAGTGTTTTCACTATTACGATCGAAAAGAAGTAACCGATTTTTTATCAAGTAGTGTGTTTTTTCGAAAAAATTTTTATTGTAAATGAGAGTTCTCATGTCAGTTATGTCAATTAGATTATTTTGACAAGAGATCATTGGTATTTAACTTTTTAAGACAAAAAACTAACAAATAAGGCAAAAATGAGTTTAAGAAAATTTTCTTTAGCATCAGTGTACATTAAAAAACATACAATAGTACAGTCATTCAAGGTTAAAAGAGGCCAAATCTCCGAAATCTGAAGTACTGCTCCGATCTTCTTGAAAATTTAGAATTAAGTTCATCTTACCCTCCTCTTCAAACCTGACTTGGTCGCAAAGTGTGCTTTTTGTTTTTAAGGGGTGAAAACTAACCCTTACTCCAATAAATTGAAAACTAATAAATTAACGCAGTGATGGTCTATAATTAATAATAAATAAATAATAATAAATAACACCACAGAAATTAGACAACCCCCAATTCCAGAAGCCAGGGCTTGTGCGGAAGGAGGTTACACATTGAAAAAACGCGGACATACAACCATTTCCTCCGACAGTGCCAGTACCGGAGCCAGGATTCGAACCCGGTGGTGCGATGTCCGTGTGAGATTAATCGCGATTGCCACCTCGCGCCTTAACCCACTCGGCTATCGACCAGAATTATGTTCAAATATGTTAAATATCAATTGTTTTTAATCATGGATCCAATATTTCAATATTTTACTATTTAACTACCCTTAAAAAGAACCCCTCACACGAAAATTATTAAAAAAATGTGTTTAAAAAGCATGAAACCTTTTTATTTTGGATCGTAATAGGAGAATGTTTCCCTTTAAGTATAGGAAATCTGATACTTCATTTTTTTAATGATGCAACTCCCAAAAGCCACCCCTAACAATAAAACTTAGGAAAAATTGCGAAACTAATAGATGGAAGCAGTGATAGTTATGTTCAGATATGTTAAATATTTGTTGTTTTTTATAATGTAACTAATATTTCGATATTTTACTATGCAACTACCCTTAAAAACTACCCCTCACACAATTATTTAAAAAACGGTTTAAAAAGCATAAAATCTTTTATTTTGGATCTTGAATAGAAAAAATATATTCTTTAAGTGTAAACGACCTGATACATCATTTTTCAATATGATTCAACCCCTAAAAACCATCCCTTATAATAAAACTTAGAGAAAAAATCCTTTTGAAAGCTCCAAGTAGTGGAATGCGTAAAAAAATGAAAATAAATTGCTGCTTATGATATAATGAAATTTTTCTAAAATTTTCATCCCTTAAAAACATCCCTTTCAGGGAAATTAAAGTCTTAAAATTTCACATTGTAATTATAATAAAAATATTTATTTTACAATATTAAGATGATTTTTAAAGTGAATATTAATAATTTCTTATATATTATCTATATAACATCTTTTTATGCATGTGTTTATACATGTGGGAATCCAGATATGTATGTATCAAGAAGACACAGCATGTACAAAAGAATAAATGCTCCAAAACGTTGAAAATTTAGGCGCTCCGTAATTTTCCTACGTTATCTCTAGAAAAATATATTTAGCTTTTTAACGATAACTCGGCTTCCTTTTAAGCTTTTTGCATTCACCCACACATCATTTTGTAGGGAATTTCATAAGCTATAAAGTCATGATGATTGCAATATTTCTACACCCTTTCGTTCAGAGAATTTTAAGGTTGAAGGGCCAAAAAGAGGTTTCCTTCGCATAGAAATAAAAGCTTTAAATGCCCATAATTTTTAAGCTACATGAATTTAAAAAAAAGCAAAATTTTCAGTAAAAAGAAAGCTAAATTTTTTTTGAGAACACTTTTTTTCGTAAAACCTTTATTTTTTTGAGTTATTTTGATAAAACAACGTATTTTTTGAAAAACTGAAAAAAAAATTACTTAAAACAACTTTTTTCAAAATGTACATTCTCTAAACCATTCAAACTTTTGGAACGTGTTATTGGGACATAAATAAAGTTAATTTTTCATGGGCTACGATTAATTTTAATTTTGCCGCTCATGGCGCCAATTTTATTGTCAACTTTTTTTCAAAAATTCCAGAGACCTAACTTATTTTCGTCATAACTTCCTTAATTTTCATGCTAGAGGCTTTTATAAAAGCTTATTTTAAAGGTCTAATAAAGCACTTTAAAAAAGGTTATCAACATTTTCTCTGAAAAATTACTCATTTTTCCGTTATTTGAGTTTAAATCTTTAGATAAATTTACGACAAACAAAAATTCGTCTTCAATGACTCATAAGTCGTGACCTAAAACCGACGAATCGCTTTATTTTTTTATAAGCTTCAATTTTGATAATAGTTTTTTTTTCAGAAAACGTTTAATTTTCGAGTTATTCACGAAAAACTGTTGAAAAACGTGTTTTTTATTGGAATTTTCAATCGCGAATAACTCAGAAATTATTAGGTTATAGAAAAAACTTTATACTACATTTTCTTCTTAAAATTTGATCCTCTATCGATTCCCGGTGTCATTTTGAATTTTTAAATTTCCACCCCCCGAGAAAGGGTGGCATTCACCCCCGGGGTGGAAGCACATATCGGCACTAAGTCAGGTTTGTTATTTGCATAATTTTTGAGCTACTGTCAAAATTTCAAACAAATCGGTTGAGTTGATCAGATTTCGGAGGTGAATCGGTCCATTGATTGTACTACAGTGAGATCCATAAGTAACGGATAAATTCATTATCTTCGTAATTAACAATTTATGAGCAAAATCTTAAAACACGTCAAGTTTTAATTGTAGTATTTTGTATCGTTTCCGGGGTGATTTGATTAATTTCTTGTCTTATTCTGTCTTTTCAATCATCGAAATTTCAATAAAAAAAATCGCTAATCAAATTTGTTCATTTTCGACATTAAAAATAAATCATAGAAGGCTTTGAAAATTGAAATTTATCTGTAAATTTTTGTCATACGATGGAGTTTTCGATGGTTTATCATTTAAAAAAAAAGCGTTAACATAGGATTATAAATACATTTTTTACAGAGAGGTTTCCATTTGAAATGGATCACACTGTATAGTCGAGTACAATTTTACTGTGCAAATAAAAAACGCAATAAAAACTTTACGACGTCATTAAAATACCATTAGTCTCTGAGCTATCTCGACCGCAACTTGAATTACTTACCTCTGTAGGTTTTTAATACGTCGACTTGTTTGATGACACCATACCGACTAGTTCGCCGGCATTAATAATGAGCTCGCAAAGTGTTTGTTGCGTTTTTTATTTGCACAGTAAAATTGTGCTCGACTATAAATACCTCCGGCGATACTGAAGATAAATTTAAAAAAATCCCCATTATTTCACAATTCCCGTTAATCGAGACACCCTACTTCCTGAAAGCACGATCAAATAATCGTTTGCAAAAACGAGAAGTTTTCTGATTGGCAACGATTTCGGGAGCATTCTCGAGACTCTAAATTCCCAATTTTCCGAGAGAACATTGGTCAAATTCTCGGGAATACTCTGTATAGGGATGTTCAAAACACAAACATTTGTAGGATCTTTTTGGAAGCGCATTGAAAGCTCTTGTTAGAATTAATTTGCTGCATCCTGCAAAAAATATTCAGTTCCATTGAAAAAGCAACATAAAAAAAATCATTTCGAAATTTGAACAGGAAATATTATTGGATAATTTGCATCACTGCATTTTGTAATAAGCTCGAGATTAGTTACGTCGCATCTGCGATTCTTTATTGTTTTGGTAAAAGTGTTTTCCTTAAGACATAGACAGCCACGTTAACTAATCTTTCAATTACTACCGTAAAAGCCTGCATTGTTTTCAGTTTCATACAGTCGTTGACTTGCAAATTTCTTTGAACTTATTTATATTTGGTTTCACTTGAGCTAACAGATTATTTCTCGTTATTGACTTAATTTTACTTTTTTCATTGTTTCCTCGGTGTTCTTCGTTGTTGAAAGCAAATATTGCTCTATGACGATTGAGCCATTATTTCTAGTAGTATTTTTTTTTACTTGCATTTCAAAGACATAAAAGATGTGTGTCATTTAAAATGGGCAACGTGAAAAGTACTTATTATAATTTTTTCTGTTCAATTAGTTGAAAAAACCTCTAATTTTTAAAGTTTATTCTTTAATTTTGTACTTATTGCTCAATAAATCGAAAATGTTACAAATTTCGTTTTTCATTTCTATATCACATTGTCGAAAAATATACAGGACGTTCCATTTGAAAAAAAAAAAAAAAAATGAGAAAATTCGATATAAAAAGTCCTTAATTGAAAAATAATCTTTGGCCCCTCCACTCTGTATTTTTAGGAAGTAAAAATGATTTTAAAAAATTATTTAGATGTCTCGTAACTAGTATTCACATAAGTTTTTCTTAAAACCCATAATTGTGACTTTGTTGATTTTTTCACTTAGTATCTGCAAATGGCATTATTTCAACAAAAAAATTCATTACATCCAAGTGGTTTGGAGATAGTCAATAATAATATAGGAATGAATAGAATCTAGAAAGAGGCTTCAAACAATGTACTGATATAGTATTCCATTTTAAAAAGGCACTTGATTCTGTAATTTCGTCTTGGCTCTCCCTGTATATTCGAAAATAATTTCCGGTTATAGACTTTTTATCTAGTTTACTTCTATTTTTTTTTCTTTACTTTCTAGTTATCGTAGAACTCGAAATATCGATGGCCGGCGACTTATGTTCAGACTTCTCAGTTGTCTTTTCATTTGATATATTTAGAATCGTTGGTATTATTGGACATAACTCATATCCGATATTTGTCACACACTTTTGGACAAATAAAACAGAAAAGTTCGATTTTTTAAATTCGTTCAATTTTTGAATATCCCGCCAAATATTTCCCAATTTCCAGGTATTTTATAAACTTCCATATCCGCCGACCGCCGTTAACTTCCGTCTAATACATTTTTATAACCGGAATAACAAATCTGAAAATTCAAACATCAATAGCAATGCCGTAATAAGACGACAATTTAAAGACAGGTATTTATTTGACAAATGAAACGACAAACAACTCATTTCGTATGTAATTACCAATGTTAAATGCTTATGTTTATTTTCATAAAAGAAAAGAAATATCCAGATGGCGCAGAAAGCAATATCTTGCCGTATATGAAGCCCGGTCTCGTTTCACTTTTCGCATGGGAGAGAGAGAGAGAGAGAAAATTAACTACGAAACCCGACCGGGTTTTTTGATATACTTTGAATTATTATTGATTGAAAATTCAAAATTTCACCTTGATTATAAGTCAACTGGTATTTTCATGGAATCTTGCCCATCTTTTAAATCCTTAATTGTACTCATAAAGTTTTGTATATTTTTAAACCCGGAAATCGTGAACAGAATGTAAAGATTGGCATTTAACCGATTCTGTTTTTTTTTATTTACGTTAAAAAATTACTTTGCATAGCCATTAAATAATGTTAATTGGGTTTAGGTTGAGTGAAAGTTAAATGATGACTGAGTTATAAGGCCGCTTTTCGTTGATAAACTTGATCATAAAAAATTGAATATCTAATAAATAATATGTTGTACGAAGTATAACACAAGCCACAAGTGTTGTTACATTTTTTCGGCAAAATATGTAAGATTCAATGTAGGTATGGGACCGAGCAAGCCTTCCGTTATGTACCGATTTTATTTTGGACGTTCAAGGTCATTGTGTCTCAAACACCTCCATATTTCTATAAGGCTACAAAAGCCAACCCTCTGCGAGCAAAATAATGTGCATAAGCAATGGATTTTGTAAACGTCGAGTTAACTTTTGCTTTGAAAGCTCCAAGTTCTCTTTTGTTTTTACTGGGTGGCCACTTGAGGACTGAGGTGTCCATTTGGGCACAAAAATGTACCGTAAAAAATCCTTGCTGTTGCCGTTTTGTTCTCTAACAATAAAGGAAAAAAGAAAAACGGTTATTAAAGACTCACAAAAAATCAGTATCCTGCTCATAATCTTTTCTGTTATATCTCGGATTTAATAGTTATTCTTCATGAGAATCGTAGACAACAGAGCAATATACCAAAGGAATAATGTTTATTTTTTTCTTTTGATATCAACCAGCTTAAGGTGGGCATATCCAAAAGAGGGAGATCCGATAAGCAAATATTTATTATTTTTGGCCATAACTTTTTTTTAATACATGTATTGGTAAAAGAAGTATATAAGACTACCTAATTAGAACTATCACAGGTTTAGTGATGAGAATTTTCGCTCAATAATTTCAGTTATTTGCAACATTAGTTAAATTTAAAACTATAAAATATGTAGATTGGCACTATTTTTTAATTTTGCAAACAACTGAAATTATTAGGTGAAAATTCATATCAATACACCTGTCGTAGATCTACTTAGGTAGTCTTATACTTTTTTTAACCAATATATGTATTAAAAAAAAGTTACGACCTAAAATAACAAATATTTCCTTATCGGATCTCTCTCTCTCGGATATTCCCACCTTAAATAGAATTATTTGCGATATTTTAAATTTAGTAACGATGAAACTCTTTTGAGACTTACAATTAACACGAGTGTAATCCAGAAACCGCCCATTTCACCACAGCCAACACATGTCACTCAAGAAGGCAACTAATTTTTTTCTCGACCGGGGTCTCATTAGTGGAGTATTGCGGAGAGCCATTCGCAGGATCGCCCCACCGGACCCCACTGCGACTTTCGACATAATTGCGGGCTTCTTGCCTGCTCTGCACTCGTATGTGGATGTTCGTTCGCGCTTGGGCGCCCCCGGATTGCCTTTTCACGCGTAATCGTATAGAGTTAGGTCGACCGAGGAAGGAGCGACCTCAAAATTAAATACTTCAAATTTACACGGTCGGCGTTAACACTATTCCACTATTTTCAACAAAAAATTCAAAATAAACGTGATTAAACAGATGAAATGCCCAAAGTATTTGTTACACACTAATGTTTGATAAAGCACCTTCCAAATGCTGCTGCAGTATCCATGTTTCTCAGTTATAGCTTTAAAAACAGCAAACGAGTTAGTTACAAAAATTTTCCCATCGACTGTATTTTTGACAGAATGGAGAAAATTTTTTCTTCATACACAAATTCAATTATCTATGAAATTGACAGTGACAAATATTGGTGATAATAATAATAATAATCTTTATTTATCCTTTAGATCATAGACAAAGATATAGGACAAGTCAAAATAAGAATAAATAATAATAAATATGTAGAACATGAAACATGAAAATACTAATTCTACACATACATAACTTTAAATTATTACAAGTGGCATATGCATGCAGTCGATTAACCAATTCTATACAATAAATAACATTGGTAAGTCAATATATAAGTAAAACATTTTTCGTATGCAATATAAAAAATTACAGGGCGTCATACAAACAAAACAATATATTAAAAAACAAACATGCAAATAAATATATTAAAAACAAAGAAATAAATATATTAAAGACAAACAAATAAATCGAGAAATAAATATATTAAAGACAAACAAATAAATCGAGAAATAAATATATTAAAATATATGATTCATGATCCAATATATATATATAAACTCATTGATTGAGTAACAAGTTTTCTCTACTAGCAGTTTTCTGACCATTTTTTTTATAACGTGTGCATGGTAAGTCACGCACATTTTTTGGTAAGCTGTTATAGCGAATTATACAATTATAGTACGGGGAATCTTTAAATGTTGTCGTTTTATGCGAAGGTATTGCATATAAATTACCATGTCTCGTACTATAACTATGAGCTACACCCAGAGTGTCAAATAATGCCATATTATCCCTCGCAAAAAGCAAACATTTATAAATATAAACGCTGGGTACTGTAAGGATTTCATTGACCTTAAACACTATTCTGCATGTATCATTGTATTTCATATTAAATATGAGTCTTAATATCCTCTTCTGTAATATATACACTCTATTAATATCCGTGGATTTACCCCACAAAATTATATTAGAAGAGATGCAGGAGTAGGCCAACGCATAGTAAATATTTAACAAACCTGGTTGTCCGAGTGTATTTTTCATTTGCAATATGGCGTAATAAGCCTTATTTAATTGTTTGCAAACATGATCGACATGACATATCCAACCGAGGTTACTATCAAGGTATGTTCCTAAATATTTGAAATCAGTTGAAAAAGGTATCAAATCTTGAGTTAAAGGCCTTCTAAGATTAAAATTGATATATATATATATATATATATATATTTCATTTAAAATGAGTCTATTACGCTGACACCATGCACTCATGGTCTCACAGACATAGACAATCTTTATATAGAGTTCCTCAGGAGTTGAAGCACAAACTGGTACCGCTGTATCATCTGCATACATTGTGATATTACCTTCATTGAAAAATTTAGGAAGATCATTTATATACAAAGAGAATAACTGCGGACCTAAAACAGATCCTTGAGGAACACCTAAATTAATATCATTTAAATCAGAAGCTACATTTTGATATTTAACATTTAGTTTTCGGTTACTCATATAAGATATTAACCAATCTAAAAATTTACCTCGAATTCCAATATTTTCTAACTTAGTTGCCAAAAATGCATTATTAACAGTGTCAAATGCACCAGTTAAGTCAAACAAAATAGAGACAACATATTTGCCCTGATCCAAATTCTTGTACACATAGTCAATAAAATAACAAGACTCAGTTTCTGTAGATTTACCAGGTCTGAAACCATGTTGGCACGGTGTAAGTATGTTTTTAAGTTTGAGGAACTCAAGAACTCGAGATGTTGCAAATTTTTCCAACAGCTTAGAAAATCACTTAACAAATATATTTGCCGATAGTTTTGAATGGCATTATTAGTTCCATTTTTAAAGACTGGTATTAGCGAAGCTATTTTTAGACAGTCAGGGAAAATACCGCTATTCAGTGATGAATTAAATAAATATAATAGTGGAGTCTCTAAGTGTTGGATTATGCCTTTAAGTATCTGCGTCGTGACACCATCAATTCCAGATGATTTCTTATTTTTAAGTTTCCTAATAACATCATATAGCTTGTTAGCTGAAATAGGCTCAATATAGATGGATTCCATGATATTGCCTGACAGTGTGCATGGCAACGATAAATTGTAGCTAAAAAATCGTTAACCTTGTTAATAGCCGCAGATGCAAAGTGGGTAGAGAAAAGGTTTGCTACTTCATTTTTGTCAGTAATAATATCATTATTGACCTTTAGCGTAACTAGGACATTTTGATTTTTTGTTCTACCTAACCGTTTGTTAATTATACCCCATGTTTCCTTTGTTTTATTTTTAGCATTTCTAATTTTATTTGTGAAATAATTTTCTTTAGCGGTGTTAATTTTTTTCCTATCTTTTTCTTTTGTTTATACAACGATACTATCATAGAATCACATGTATTTTTCATTTCCCAGTAAAGTTTTTTGATATGCGTTCCTTCAGCTATTATTTCCTCAGTGACCCAAGACTTTTACATCTTTCCCTAACAGAATTTATTTTTGATTTAATTAGACAGCTAACTTCCAAGCACCACAGAACGCAGTTCAGAAAATAGCTGAAGGCTTTATTTATACTAAGACAGTAAATAGGTGACCAGTCTACATTTTGTAGGTGGAAGTTAAGCTCGTGTAAATTATTATCATTTACACCCCGAAAAGACATTGTTTCAACTTTATACTTTATGATGACAAGGCGTCTTGATTTGAATAATTTCATTTTATGTATTTTTGGGCGTTTATCTAAAATCGTTATTAATAGTGAAAATGCATTAATAGGGGTTATTAATAAACGATTTTGCATACATTAGTCAAACTCGTTAATACACGGTCGGCGGAAAAAATAATTTAAATAGTTTTCTGAAAAATGCAAAATACTTTAACTTGAACAACATTATTACATTACTACCATGTTTTTTTACACATTCTAAGAAAAAAACGGCAAATTTTTACATTATTTCGAATCTTTTATAAAGTATTGATTTTAGACAAAGATATCAAGAAATAGTAAATCAAACTGACAGAATTACATGTCATTTAGTTTTTGAGTTTGTACGCAGGATGCGGTGGAAAATAGAAACTTTCAAAGTGATTAAAATGTTTGTATTTTATATATTTTTTTGACATCTCTTGGCTAATTCCTATCGTAAAAGGATAGATAGATAATAGAAACAACCAAAATTTAAAAATGTATTTGCGACGGTCGATGGTTAAAGAATTTATTAATGATCTCATATAGGCGTCAAGATAACCTCTCTTTATGGAAGTCTAAATACGGTCAAAATTTGTTCACTATTAATTGTAGTTGGGTGCCAGTTTATATTCAACATTTTGAACATTCATCCGCTTCTTGGATTCTTAGCCTTTTGAATAGCCCCAGTCTACATTGATGGATAGCGGTGATGAACTTTTAATCTATCTCGAGTTCCTATCTGCTAGGTAGCTTACGAAATATATTTTCCTTTTATAACTTTATTCACCGGCTGGGTTTTGACGAGCCGTGTTATTTGTAATAACTATAATAAACAAATTTAATTTATAATGTTTAACGTTACGCGGATGTTTCATTGATGAGCTTTTATGTAAACAGATGATCTGATATGTGCATGCAAATAATATATTTATGCATATTGTACACAATTTTATTTTTTAAGGGACTATACATAATTTTTGATTAATAAAATTTGAAATTTTTCAAAATCAGCGTATCTTTAGTTGACTCGTGAGGCAAGGATTTTTTGCATTTTTTAAGGATGAGGGATTTGTGGTGTATGCAGATTTTTTTAAAATAATTTTTGAACAAAACAACGTAGGTTTTTTTATGAAACATACATAAAAGGACTACTTTATTAATTGAATTTGATAATATTGTCTGCAAAAAAATTGTATAGTAGTTTGAGGAGCGTTCACCTAGGCCCGATTTGGAAAATGTACTACTATGACTCGAGCTGGAATACTAACCTCAGTTTTGCTCCTATAAGACGCATTTGATTTTTGTAATTTTTTGTGCGAATTTCCGATGAGAGATCAACTAAAAGGTAGCTTTTTATAGTAAAATTTATCAGCCTTGAGATGGTATTGTTATTTTGTTGTCATTTATAAAAAATTTTTGGCGCTTAATGTTGGGCAAGCATAAAATATGGTCTTTAATTTCCACCACATTCATCTTCTAAAAAATAATGAAAGTTAATTTTCTTTAATGCGAAGTTTGTCATCGTAAATGTTCACAAATTTAAGACGGCATTGTTATTTTATTCTCATTTATAATTTTTTTTTGGCGCTTCAAGTTGGGCTGACATAAAATATTCAGTCTAATTTCTACCGCATTCATCTTACAAAAAACGAATAAAAGGCACTTTATTTATTTCTCTTGTTCTCTAAATTCAGTGTTTCAGACTGCAAGTGAGGTAGAAAAAAATTCGCCCATTCAGAGTCATATAGTTGAAATATTGCAGTTCAATATATGCAAAATATGTACTGTTTTGTAGAACATGTAAGAACTATTTTATTAACTACATTCGGTAAAATTCTCTGCACACAGGATATATTATTTTTCATTGTATCAACCACCTCCACGCTCCCGGGTCTGACCTGGGAGATATTTACAATACTTTGATATCGAACACAAATTTCGGATTTGTTCCTAAAAGGCGCTTTCTATTTTTAACACGTTTTTATTAGCTTCACCTGTATGTTTGTTTGTTTGTAACGGAATTTTTCAACGTGATTCTCACCCACTTCAAAACATCAGATTAAACTTTGTCCTAATGTCATCAGGATATTAAAAAAAGTAATCTAGTGTCGAGATTTTGCCGGAGACGCTGCTGTTAATATATTTTTATTACAAACGGGCAACCCTCCCAGAGGTCCTATAGAAGGGTAAGGCTCTTATACAACAATGGTGTGCCCGGTTCCCTTAGGTTGGCGCTAGCGACATGACATTTTTAGTTATCCTCTTGCCATTCATCCTTCGGCACGGTTCTCACCAATACATTGGATTGGGTGAATTTTAGAATTAGCATCATGAACACCGATACATATAGAAACCAGCTGATACCCGCCTGCTTTTCGAAACCACTGAGTATCCGCTAGTAGTACATAATTAATATTACATCTAATATATGTATTGAAGTTGGAACTAGCGTTTAACAAGGGCTTATACAACGGCAAATACGTTACAGACAATTTAAAAAAAAGAAGAGATTGGCGAAAAAAATTATAATTTAAAAAAACTAAAAAAAAAAACACGCTTTAATAGCAAACCGAACTAAAAAGTAAAAAATAATGTTTAAATATTAAGATTTTGTTCAACATCGATAGGAAGTTCACTAACTCAATATAATTAAATGATTTTTAATAAGTTTAAGAATGAAGTGATCGGACAAAAAGTCATTTTATTGTGAAAAGCGTGGAAGTAGATTATATTTTGATCTAATTCCGTTGAAGGATTCGGGGGTAAATGGGGTAAATAAGGGTAAATAGGCAAAACAAGCAAGTAAGAGTCCATAAAATTGCAATTTAGGGCATGTACGAAAAGTTAAGGTCTCAATTTTTTTTCTGGCATCAGCCACCCCCCCCCCCCACTATCACCCCCAATACCACCCCCCACACTATTATGAAAGGGAGTACAAAAATTAAAATGTGATTTAGTGTATATACAAAAACGCAATGTCTAAAAAATTTTTTTAGCGTTGGCTACCCCCTCTACCACCCCCATTGCCACCCCCCATTCTATTATTAAAGGGGGTAAAAAAACTAAAATGTGATTTAGTGCGTATACAAGAACGAAATGTCTAAAAAAAATTTTTTGCGTTAGCTACCCCCTCTGCCACCCCCACCCTATTATTAAAGGGAGTAAAAAATTAAATTGAGATTTGAACCAAGGGCCTCTAAAGTTTATTTTGGCATTAGTTACCCCCTCTACCACCCCCATTTTCCACCCCCACTCTATTGTTTAAGGGAATAAAAATTTAATTGGGATTTAGTGTGTATACGAGAACCAAGGACTTCTAATTTTTTTTTACATCAGACACCCCCTCTACCACCCCTACTCTATTATTAAAGGGAGTAAAATATTACATTGGGATTTAGTGTGCATAAGACTTGGATACAAAATCCTTGGGCAGCGGTTTTTACTTTTAAGTTCGGTTTGCTATTAAAGCATGTTTTTTAACTTTTTTTAAATTATAATTTTTTATATATTTTTTTGTTCGAACATTTGATGCGAAACAAAGTAAAAGGCAGTATTTCATAGTAAATTTCTTTAGGTTTATCTTGATATCGTTCAATTTGTTCACATTTATAAACTAATTTTTTTGGCGCTCAACGTTGGGCAAACGTAAGATATATAAACCTGTGCAAAAATTCGATTAGGAATAAACTAAAAGATAGTTTTCTCAGTTTTACAATGGCATCATTATTTTTTTCTCATTTACTTATATATATTTTAAGGTAAGATTAGCTCGACTGGCTATTTAATGTTAAAATTTTAAAATTTAAAGTTGGGTATGCAGTCGTATGGCACAAAAATTAAAGAAAACTCTTTATTTCTGTTCAAGCTTTCGAGGCTTTATTGTCTCTTCATCAGGAACTCTACAAAGTATGACATCGTATTACAATTAAATTAGGGTTCACATTACAGTACTTACGAAATGTTGAGGTTATGTTGAAGTTGCACATGTGAAACAATTTTCAAAAATATGGACACACACTTATCAATAATAACAGCTTACAAACTTACAAGTTAAAGTTATATATTATACAGGGTGTTGCATCATGAGAGGGACATAGCTTAATAGGAGGAACATCAGTGGTAACCGGAACCTCCCATAGAAATGTCTCATTGGGCCTTCACTACGAAGTTACAGGGCGTTTTATAATTTTTGGCCAAACCTGTTTTTTGTCATAACTTTGACAGGGAATGAAATAACGGATTCATATTTGGTACGGCTAATGTACTAACGAGCCCCAAGAGGTACATGTATAAAAAAAAATATATCCAGGTCCGGACTCACTATAATTTATGTTTCTTCTTTGCATCAATAAAACATCACCGTGTATATATTTTTTTGAAATTTCGATACGATATTCGAAAAGAGCAAGAAAAAACAAACAAAATGGCCTATTTCATTTTTTTGTTACACCTTCGTGGTTATTTAAATACGTTGTTAAATGTGCAAGAAAATGGATTACAGAACCCTATTAAATGAGAGGCACGTGAAATAAATAGTTTTATAACTAAAATTTGCAAAAATTCTATTGAGCCTAGGTGGTCTGGGTGAATCCTAATTCCGGCACGTTTTAAAGGCCCATTTTGGTAAAAAACTGTGGTCCTAATAAGTAATCGGGTATGAAATAACAAAATTTTTAATCAATCACAGTAGGCTTGTTCAAAGTGACAGATAATAAAAAGAAATCTCCTAAACAGTTGAATAATTGTTTGTTAGTAATTTAATGTGTCAATAATCCGCATTTAGGAAAACTTGTGAAAATATTTTAACTATGCCAGTAAAATTTACAAACGTGGAATATGCTGACATAATATTCATCTATGGTTTCTGTAATGGAAATGGTAGGTCGGCGGAAAGAGAATATCGGATGCGTTTTCCTGGTCGTCGATGCCCTAATCATAAAACCTTTAGTACGGTGTTCCAGTATGCAAGACAACACGGAAAGTTTCCTACTTGTGCAGTTGTGGAGCGTGTTTTACAACAAGGTGTGCAGGAACAAAACAATATTATAAACGTAGTTCAAGAAAACCCAAATATGAGCACTAGACGAATCAGTTTGGCAATTGGTATTCCTCATTGGCGAGTATGGAGAACCCTAAAAAGAGAACGTTACCATCCATATCATATCCAGCAGGTACAGCGTCTTCAACAAGGCGACGATATCCCCCGCCTGGCATTTTGTCATTGGTTGTCTAACCATCGCCCAGTCATTTACAGAACCTTATTTACGGATGAGGCACAATTTACAAGGGATGGAGTAAACAATTCACGAAATAATCATAAATGGGCACAGGAAAACCCACATGCGGTACGCCAACGCCGTTCGCAACACAGGTTTTCTGTAAATGTTTGGGTCGGACTTGTGAATAGACATTTGATAGGGCCACATTTTTTTGAAGAAAGATTGAATGGTGAAATTTACTTTGATTTTCTTCAAAACATTTTACCGAATATGTTAGAAAATATCGGTATAAGAGGCATGTTGTTTCAGCATGATGGGGCCCCACCACATTTTAACCTTCAAGTAAGAGAACACTTAAACAATGTGTATCCTAATAGATGGATTGGACGCGGGGGTCCACATGAATGGCCACCAAGATCTCCTGATTGTAACCCTTGTGATTACTTTTTATGGGGCCACTTAAAAAACGAGGTTTATAGCATTGAAATTGAAAGTAGACAACATTTAATCCAGCGCATCGTTACAACCTGCGACGAAATACGGAATAATCCAGAAATGATACGTCGAGCAATTGGTGACCTTTCTAAACGCGCAAGAAAATGCACAGAATGTGGGGGAGGACATTTTGAAAATTTACTTTAGTGTTAATTACGTTTTATTTTTAAACACATTTAGTTATTGTTTTGTTATTTATTGTTAATTGAATGGAAAATATTTTATTTATTTAGATTTTAGTTTGTTCTCTTTTCCAATTTTTATTAAGTATAAAATGTTGATGATTTTCTTGATCAAAGTAACTGGTTGCTTAGGCCTAAATGGTTTAAATTATCTGTCACTTTATTCTTTGAACAAGCCTACTGTGATTGATTAAAAATTTTGTTATTTCATACCCGATTACTTATTACGACCACAGTTTTTTACCAAAATGGACCTTTAAAACGTGCCGGAATTAGGATTCACCCAGACCACCTAGGCTCAATAGAATTTTTGCAAATTTTAGTTATAAAACTATTTATTTCACGTGCCTCTCATTTAATAGGGTTCTGTAATCCATTTTCTTGCACATTTAACAACGTATTTAAATAACCACGAAGGTGTAACAAAAAAATGAAATAGGCCATTTTGTTTGTTTTTTTTTGCTCTTTTCGAATATCGTATCGAAATTTCAAAAAAATATATACAGGGTGATGTTTTATTGATGCAAAGAAGAAACATAAATTATAGTGAGTCCGGACCTGGATATATTTCTTTTTATACATGTACCTCTTGGGGCTCGTTAGTACATTAGCCGTACCAAATATGAATCCGTTATTTCATTCCCTGTCAAAGTTATGACAAAAAACAGGTTTGGCCAAAAATTATTTAACACCCTGTAACTTCGTAATGAAGGCCCAATGAGACATTTCTATGGGAGGTTCCGGTTACCACTGATGTTCTCTACCTCCTATTAAGCTATGTCCCTCTCATGATGCAACACCCTGTATATTATATAAGCGTAGAATATGTAAAATTGTAGTGAAATTTTGAGACATCAATTTCTACCACATCATCTTACAAATAAATGAAGCTTCGACCTAAAACCCATTTCCATTGGTTTTGTACGAAATTCTTTTATGAAATTTGGTCCATTCTGTACAATATCTATAACATAAAACTTCCGCGAGTCAAAATATTTATAATATTTACCGTTCCAGAAAAGGCATCTATTATGTAAGAAGAAAGCACAGCACCATATCAATATAATTTTTCTACGTATTATAATTGAACGGTCTCACTTGACCAACTATCGTTGCTTTGACATCGGCCACCGTTAATTAACGGAGGAACACGCATTCTACCTATACATTATACATTTTCCATTTCTCCAACGCAAGATCGGTTTGTCAACCCCGGTGATTGTATAATATTAACGATGGTTCCATTGTTTATTTACAGTTTCATTGCCTGGCTTTCGTTTAATTTTGTTCGCTTTCGAAATTGGCAACCGTGAAGATGAATATGAAGATATTTACATGAATGTGCGGTTAGGGCAATTTTTGAGACCTTCCATCAAGGTAACCGCGTGGGAATCATTGGCAAGACGTTACGAAACGCTTCCACCGAAATGACTTAAAACGCTTTTGTGTTGCTAATATGTAATTTCCTATTTGGAAATCGGCGAGGCAAAGGATTCAGTAGCCAAATACGTGAAAGAGTGGCATATAGGTTGGTGATAGTTGCACGACGGCGTTGCAGATTTGGATATTTTTGATGTTGCGTGAACATTTTTGGGAGGCAGTCACTGCCTGCGCAAAATTCATATCTCGTATGCAATTAAGTAAAATTGTTGAACATGATGATTAATGGCAATTTGCAATTTTTACCACGTAAAGTTTTTGTATATTTGTATGTTTTTTCTTCCTCCAGATATTTCAAAGTGGTATGATCTAAGAAATTAGATCACAGATGTATAATAATTTATTTAAATTAATTGTTAGAAATAAATAACAAAATAATAATAAACATAACAGAAATTAGACAATCCCCAATTCCAGAAGCCAGAGGCTTGTGCGGAAGGGGGTTACTCATTGAAAAATGCGGACATACTGTTACCTCCTTTCCCTTATTATATATTTTTGGGAAAGAATTCAGGCAACATATGCGGGCAACTAGCTGGTTTAAGCCGGAGCAAAGAGTCGTGGATCCGCAGTATTCGTAAGAGTGGAGAAACTTACCCTTTTCGAATGCACAGCATAAATGAATTTCTTGTTTAGTTCGAGAAAAGGAGACAAAGAAAAATTGATGTTAATTGGACACCATCTATAGTGAAAATCAGTAGAGTTATCTCTTTTTCTCAAATATCCAGTCTCCTATAGATTAGACTGAAATTGTTGGTAAGAGAAATAAAAAGATTATGTAAATGAAAGATACAATACACTCACATGCAAAAAAACGCAACAAGTTAATATCTGGTAAAATTTGAGGTCTTATAATTTTTTTATTTTTAGTTCAATTTTGATAAATTTTTAGCAAACTGTAGATGAAATGACTAATTTCTACTTGCATATCCAGTCTTTTGTTAAATGCTGGTGTATTAGTCATTATACAGGTTTAATTAAAAGTTCGTTGTATAACCCTAATTTTAAAACACCCTGTGGAATAATTTCGTTGCCAAATTCTTACAAAATACCAATTTTTGTTAAGAATCATTCCTTTCCTACATTTCGTTTTTTGGTTCATGTCTTTAGGTGCACTGGTTCATTTTTAAAAGCGAAATGAACTTGCCACCAACGGTTTACTTTGCCGGCTTTGCTCGTTGTTGCTCTAATGTCATATTGACAGTAATTTTTGTTACGCAAGACCTGTTATACTGCTACTATGGTTTTAAGTGCGGAAAATTGCGCAAAAGCTGTTGCTCTTGTTGAAGATGGACGTAATTATGAATATGTTGCAAGAACCCTTCATGTTCGTCGCTCTACCATCAAAAGAGTAGTCGAACGTTTTAGACAAATTGGCAGAAATAAAGAAAACGAAAAACTACTGCTATGGATGACAGATTTCTTCACATTAACACTCTGCGGGGTCGTCATTTAACATCAGTGCAGACAAGACATCAACTCCAAGAGGTCCGAGGTACTAATGTTAGTGTGTGGACAGTGCGCCGAAGATTGAAGGAGTTTGGTTTGAAAGCTTGCAGACCAGCAACTGGACCTAAAATGCTTCCTCGTCACCGAGTAGCTAGACTGCAATTTGCCACTGAACATTTACCTTGGAACTTAGGGCAATGGAACTGACGAATCCAGATTCTGCTTACATTCTTCCAGATGGACGGAAAAGAGTATGGAGAAGGGCCGGAGAAAGATTTGCAAAGTGCACGTTCAGTCCCCGTCTAAGCTATGGAGGAGGTTCAGTAATGGTATGGGCAGGAATAACCCGGGAGGCCTGCACCGATTTGGTGGTCATCCATGGATCCTTGACGGCCCACCGATATATTGAGGAGATATTAAGCAATTACGTTGTACCTTTCAGTGGATTTATCGGCGATGGCTTTCTCCTAATGCAGGATAATGCGCGGCCACATTCAGCATTGCGTGTTACACAATACCTCGCGGAAGTTGGTATTAACAAAATGAACTGGCCAGCATGTCCGCCCGATCTTAACTCCATAGAGCATGTGTGGGACATGGTAGGCAGATCAGAGATCGCGAAGTAGCTTCGGCTACGGTAAATGAGCTTCGTTTAGCCCTTCAGGAGGAATGGCAAAATATACCTCAAGATAATATTCGTAACCTTATTGACAGTATGAACCGACGTATGCAGGCAGTTATAAGGGCTAGAGGTGATAATACAAAATATTAAGTTAAATTTGTTGTAAAAAGTACGTTTCTTTAGGTTAATTAAGTTACAGTTGAATTGTTTTGATTTTGAAGTTGAATTGCTTGCATAAATAAATTTTCTTATTTTTCTTTCTTTTTATGTAAGTTGTAATAACTAAACAATATATTGTTGCCATTTCATTACTAGACTCATAAACTAAGCTGTCAAACTGACGTTAGAGCAACAACGAGCAAAGCCGTCTCGTCATAAAGTAAACTGTTGTTGACAAGTTCATTTCGCTCTTAAAAATGAACCAGTGCACCTAAAGACATGAACCAAAAAACAAAGTATAGAAAAGAAACAGCTCTTAACAAAAATTGGCATTTTGAAAGAATTTGGCAACGATATTATTCCACAGGGTGTTTTAAAGTTAGGGTTATACAACGAACTTTTAATTAACCCTGTATAATGACTAATACACCAGTATTTAACAAAAGACTGGATATGCAAGTTGAAATTAGTCATTTCATCTACAGTTTGCTAAAAATTTATCAAAATTGAACTAAAAATAAAAAAATTATAAGACTTCAAATTTTACCAAATATTAACTTGTTGCGTTTTTTTTGCATGTGAGTGTATATTACATGAATAAATAAATCAATTTGTATTATGTGCAATATGAAATTTTGAGTTATTTAATGATATCGACAAACAAAGACTAAAAATTAATAACAAATTTAAACCAGGATCCTAGATCCCGGGATTGAGTATCGTTGAGGTGAATGAAGGGTTGTGGAACAGCAATTCAGGTCGACAATTGTCTCTTGTAAAAATGGAATCTAAGGGTTTTCTTGGCAATTTAGTTTACATCTCTCAGTGAAGTGAAGTTTGAAAATCGTGGAAAAATTGTCCAACTATATATGAATATATGATTTTGAAAACTTAATGAACGCAAATGTAGGTGTTAATTTACGTAACAAATAGCGTGAACATAAAAGGACTACTTATAGATTTCAATCTATAGAAATAATATTCCTTTAATATAGAATATAAAATTATAATATAAATTCGTGAGAAGCTCAATTTTTCAATATAAAATATAAAGCTTAAATATAAAGCATAAAGCATAAAATATGTAAAGCTGAATCTCAAATTTGAAGAATATATAGCTAGAATTTTGAAGGAGCTCAAAATTTCAATATGAAGATCAAATTTTCAATATGAAGAAATTTTTTTAAAGATATTCAAATTATCAACATGCAGAAGAATAAGCTGATTCGCGAACTATAAATTGCCAAAATAATGGAAAAGAAAGAAAAAAATATTTTATAGCCATGTGGTACATATATTATTTTAATTATTTATTAAATTAAAAAGAATTGAATTTGAATTTAAATTTATTTAAAAAAAATTTAAATTAGTTTAAATACAAAGATTGAAATTACTGAAATTTTAAATTACTAATAAATGAAATTTACCTGGTTGTTAAACACTTGTTAACGCAGATATAAAAATGTAATGTTAATTACTGATGCCACACAGTTAAGTTTGTATAGGTCGGAATCAGTACAAAAGCTGCAGGCAAATGATTTCTTGGTGAATTTTACTAATAAGGTAAACTTTATTTATCCCACTTTCTGCAAAATATTACCAATACTCAGAGTTGAAAAGTCTACTTTTACTAATTAAATAGAAATCTGTAAAATGTAGAAGATGGTATAGTTCAAGTAGGAATAAACCGAGACATAAAAAAACGCAACAAAACTTTATGACCTCATTAAAATACCGGTACTCTTTTTAGTGATGTTCGCAAATTGACTCGCTTACCTTTATAAGTTTTTAATGTGCGTCGGGAATGTTTAACGTCAGGCTTGGCGCCATGACCCGCGGCGATATAATTATGTCGTAAAGTTTTTGTTACGTTTTTTCTGTCTCGGGAATTTATTACTTGAACTATACAGGTATCGCCATCTGTCAATTGCTGAGTTAAGCGCACAAACTGCAGGTCTTCTTAGGTAAATTTCCTTTACTCACAACTAAAGTAGTGGCAGGTATATAATCGACAAAGGAATCTATAATTCTAAACGAGTATGGGTAAAAAACGACATTTATTGCAAATTTTAACCTACTAACGAACTGTCGTAATAAATAGTAAAACGTTTACAAACTGTTTTGTGAGAATTCAGTAAATATATTACATCATATAACCATATGTACTTACATAATAAACAGAAATATTAAATTGATATATACAGAGTGTCCCACGATGAATTGCGGCGACCGATATCTCGAAAAGTAGACATCGGAAAATTTTGAAAATTTGGTAGTAAACTAATGTCGATGGGGGCAACTCGGCTAAAATATTTTCAAGATGGTGGCACTTCCAGTTATACCGGAAGTCGATACCAACTTGCTTATTTTAAATGGGACACCCTATATATTATTACATTTTTGGATTGTACGCAAAATTCTAAGCCGATTTGTGTATCATGTCCTATACCTAGGTCTCTCCGTTTTTGAGATATTTCAATTTTTATGTCAAAAATTACGTTTGCGGACCCTACAAGAATTATTAATTTTTCCTATAAGGAAGCCTTCATTATCTAATTTGGGTTCGATTCTTTGTTGAAAAAGACCTACTTTAATAGAGTTTTTATAATATTTTGATAAGTATTAATACAGAGTGTTCAAAAAATAAGAATAAAGATGAAATTGAGAAAACTGTCAAAAATAAATTTTTTCAAATGGAAACCCACAATTTTTATAATCTTATCTTATTCGCCATTAAAAATAAGGGTAAGTTTGTATATGGATGTCTATTCCGAAAATTTTTAGTTTTCGAGATATTCCCAATTCAATATTTCTATATGGGGATTTTGCTATGGATTTTAAGTTCAATTACTGTTAGTTGGCTATGACGGCGTTGAGTGCTAAACAAATGTATGTAGCTGTCACTTACCGACATTAGTTTACTACCAAATTTTCAAAATTTTCCGATGTCTACTTTTCGAGATATCGATCGCCGCAGTTCGTCGTGGGACACCCTGTATGTATATGAATGTAAATAAATGTTTTGTAGACTTGAAATCGACGAATTGTTTCGTGAGATGCTGTAATAGAACAGGGATACATAATACTGTTAAAAAAAACATGACTGAGTTCCTAAGGTATAAAAATATGTACATAAAATAATGTGAAATGATTTAACAGTTATACAAGGAAAGTTCTGATAGTTGAAAACAGTTTCACTTAAAACTGAATGCTATACAGATCGTGCTAAATATAAATAAAATACTAGTTATTATGTAAAATTGTTAAATGGACATAGGCCATGTAACAATACAACCATTTTTCCGAGTGCCAGTGCTGGAGCCGTGATTCGAACCCGGTGGCGCGATACCCGTGTGATTGCCACCTCGCGCGTTAACCAACACGGCTATCGACCAGACTCAGACAACAGTACAACATGGTACATGAACATCCAGTATAGAATATAGTTTAGTATAGAATGCGTCGCAAGCCAAATTAAGATCGTCAAATTGTCGAAATGTCCACATAACGTTAAAATTAGTTTTAAATCTTTCTCCATTTGGAATTTTTGGAAGATTATAAACATTTTTTCACTGAAGCAATTAAAAATAATTATTAAAGACAATTGAAACAGAGATTTAAATCGAGAAGGCACGAAGATAATCAACACACGTGTCCTCTCTGGTTGGGTTCCAAATACTTAATTGTTTATCTTAACAATTGACAATGATACTAATTCATAATTAAGTATTTTAATTGGATATTAAATTACCTTCCAGCAATTTTGTAAAAATTATTTTGTGTTTGTTTCGTTGTTTAGGAGCACCACACGTTTGTGAACTTGGTTTAAGAATCGTTCGGTCCCGTTTTTAAGAGAACGTTTTTTAAACGTAGTTTTAATGTGGTAAATGTTAAATAATACGAATGATCGAACTGCTATGCTAGTATACAACAGCCTCAATATAATAACATTGAACTATTTAACTATTTTAATGCATGCAAGTATGATGAAAACCATAACAACATATCCCGTTGCTTGTATGCAGCAACTAGCAGAAGTTATAAACCTTACGAAATTGTTATGCTTTTATCTAAAACAATCTTGATAAGTGGAAGTACATTTTGATGTGTCACAAAGCAGTAATGGAATAATGGTTCTTATGCGCGGGCAAATTCTGGTGTTGAAATCACTTTTTTGTTATTACTGTTTGTCTATTTTAATCAAATAACTATTGATAACTGGACTAAAAATGTCGATAGCCGTCGTAGAATCTATTAACTTTTCTAGAAAATAATGAGCGGCTTCGATTTTTCATAATATTTCTATAAATATATAAATGTCTATATAATGATTGACAGCTCATTGACATCGGCAAATATAGTAAGGTTAGGTACTAGGTATAGTCGAGTTCTTCTGTTCCCGACACTCAAAAACAACAAAAACTTTACGACCCCATTAAAATACCGGTATTCTCTGTACTATTTCGTTCGCAAATTGACTCGCTTACCTTTATAGGTTTTTAATGTGCGTCGGCTTGTTTGATGACAGCATGCCGCTTGGCCCAACGGCGATAATAAATATGTCGTAAAGTTTTTGTTGCCTTTTTGTAAGTGCCGGGAATAGATGAAGTCGACTATACATATTAACAAATAGGCTATTGATTATGTCATATAGAAAGGAACTAAGACGTTCAAGGGTTTTTATTGCACAAATCGTTCAATTGGTCATTTAAGATGAGAAAACCGCGGAGTGCTATTAAATTAGAGGGTGCAAATTTGAGATGGGTGTGAAAATGCAACCCTTTCAGTTTTTTAAATAGAACTCGAAAACTAAGCAAAATTCAGGTATAGTTAATAGGAAACTTTTTGTAGATAATCAAATTTCCCATCGAAATGGCTTATTTAAAAAATAAACTATTTTTTGTGCGAGAATTATCCAAAAAACAAAAAAAGCAAAAAATTCAACTTGTTTTTTTTTTACTTTTTTGCCTATAACTTTTTTTGAGCAGAGATAAGTATAGGCATTGCTGCGTAGAAAAAAAACTTGATGAAATTTCCTTTAAAATGGCGGTCTCAAAAAGTTTTTTCGATGAAAATTGACTGAGATATATCCGCTCACTTGGCCATTTTTTTTTTCGATTTTTATCGCGTTTACCTTGACATTTATTTCCTAAAAATGACAGTTTCCAACAACTATATGTTAAATCTGGTATTTTCAAATTGTAATCTATATCTGTATTGTATGACTGATGGTCGAGAGGTGAGCGCACTTGCCTCTCACCCAAAAGTTCCGGGTTCGATCCCCGGTCGTGGCGGTGGAAAATACTGCGAGAGGGATTTTTCCACTATACACGGATATTGGGTTTGTGTCCCTTGTATCTAAATGTGTAGCCCCCTCCCACACAAGGCTCTTCTAGAGCCTTCCGGGATACAGGGGGTCGTCATTACCTGTGGTGTATCTTCATCATCAAGTGTACTAACTAAAATATTGTCATAATTGATTAATCTACAATAAAAGAGGATTTATAAACAAAAAATTCAACAAGTTCATAAATGTAATTGTATACCTTTCAACCAAATCAGCTTTTTTTCCATGAACTCTATAGCACCTCTTTTTCTCAGCTCTGCTTTTAAAGTTTTAAACGATTTAATGACCAACTACCGTAATTCATTTATCAATTTGGCCCATTTCTACGAATAAGAGATTGTAAAACTCTCAGAAATCGATAAATTTAAACTATTTAAAGGTTATATATGATACGAGTTGAAAGACATTAAACCGAATACGCATGGCGTCATCTATTGGATATATTAGGAACTGGTTTAGATTGTTCCCCATTGACACCCATACATTCTTTGCAAAACATAGAACAAGTTAGTCCTAGTTTCCTGCAACCACAACTTCCGTGACAACCTGTGGTACATTCCCAAGCCATTTTTTTGAGCAAAATCTCTGGTGCAAGTAAATCATTCGTGGAATAATTAAACGGTCAACCCTCCCAAGTCCGATAGAAGGGTAAGGCTCTTATGCAACAGTGTGTGCCCGGTTCCCTGATTTTTAGTCACCCTCTTGCCATTCGTCCCGCGGCACGTTTCTCACCAATATATTAGATGGGGTGAATTTTAGAATTAGCATCATGAACACCGATACATATATTAATTAATAACAGCGGCGCCTCCGGCAAAATCTCGACAATAGATTAGTCATTTATTTTATTCTGACGATCCTGGTGAGGACATTAGGACAAAGTTGTCAAATTATTGTATTGTTATCGGTCCTTGATAAGTGTGCAAAGTTTCGGTTTAATCTGGTGTTTTAAGTGGGTGAGAATCACGTTCAAAGATTTCCTAACAAACAAACATACAGGTGAAGCTAATAAAAGCGTGTTAAAAATAGAAGGTCTTTGAATCGTTTCTATGACAAGAGTGGTACTATGAATTTTAATCCACTAGTGTATTAGAAGGCCTTTAACGTCTTAGTTCCTTATTTACCTGTTTTTTTATGACATAATAAGTAGCCTAGAAGCGGTGTTTCCATTTTATTGAAACTGAGCAATAACAGGTTTTCTCATTTCCTGTTAAATTTATTAAGGCATATGAATTCGATGGAAAGATGGTTCAGCAAACAATTATCTATCAACTATTTTAAGACATATCTGCCGATAATGTAATAAGTGTAAAATTACTTATATGACTGATTGGACAAAATGCTTAAATTTTTTTCAATTTTTCATTTCAGCCGCCCTACCAGGCACATCAGCGGCTCATCAACTGGTCGTCTCCATAAGGCAGAAATGCACCCCTGAAGAAGTCCTCGCGGTGCTTAAAGATCTGCCCAACCCTCGCTCGGAGGAGGAGGGCGATGGGAGGTTCAACCCCCTCAAAATAGACGTTTTCGTGCAGACCCTTCTAAATTTGGGCTCAAAGAGTTTCTCCCACAGTTTCGCCGCTATCTCCAAATTCCACTACGTATTCAAGATTCTGGCCGAGTCGGAGGAGGCACAGATCTGCATCCTTAGGAATATGTTCGAATTGTGGCACAACCACCAACAGATGATGATAGTGTTGGTCGATAAGATGCTGAAGACTCAGATCGTCGAGTGCTCGGCCGTCGCCAATTGGATATTCGCCAAGGAAATGACCGTGGAATTCACGAAGATGTACTTGTGGGAAATATTGCACTTGACCATTAAAAAGATGAATAAGCACGTCATCAAGCTGGGCGCCGAGCTGACGGAATCTCGGGAAAAACTGGCCAGGGCGGAGTCTAGCGATGAGGATTCGGAGGACGAAGACGAGGCGAAGAAGAAGCAAGACGACGCCGAGAAGCCGACGGAGGAGATGGTGGAGCGGATGGAGGAAAAATTGGAGGCCGCGCAGGCCGATCAGAAAAATCTGTTCTTGATTATTTTCCAAAGATTTATAATGATCCTCTCAGAACACCTGGTACGGTGCGATACGGACGGTAGGGACTACAACACACATTGGTACAAGTGGACTATCGGTAGATTGCAACAAGTATTTTTAGCGGTAAGTATTTTTTTTCATTGAATTCTACTATGTGCTAAAATCCGCGGATCCGTTTAATTTGATTCATACACCCGCCTTTGGCTTTGCCTTTTCATTTATGAAAATAAGAAGGAGTAAGCCATGTATTAATTTACGTTCCCTGAATCTGATGAGAAAATTTACATCTGACAGGACTGAGTCCTTTAATGTACCTATTGGAGGAAGCTTGGGGTTACAAAATAATGTTGTTCTACAACTAGATGCTACTTTTGCCTTTTTAGAAATTCATTGAAAGAGAAAGGTAGGCGAGCTGTATTTATAATTTAGTGAAAACCTTTGACCATCTAAGTCAAACGATGTTGTTGCAAGCAAGGGCGTAAATAAATTTTTTTTAGGGGGGGGCAATGTCAGAATATATTTAATTTCTTCCAAAAAATTTTTTTTCTTTCTCACCGCCCCCGAATATAACATCCGCAACCTTATTTTCATGAGCCATATTTTCTCATCGCCCCCCCCTATGACATTCGCAGCCTTTTCTCATTTCTTAGTTAAATTTTATTATCCTTACTTTCTCGTTGCCTCCGTATATAACATTCGCAGTCTTCCTCAATTCTTAGTTAATTTTTATTATCCTTACTTTCTCATCGCCCCCCGTATACAACATCTGTAACCTTCTCAATTCTTAAAACAGTTTTCGTTCGCTTCGTTCAGCCTGCCAGCATCGGTACTCAGATTGTATCCACATAGTACGTGCATGGCTTTAACAGGGTAATTCGAAATGTTCTCAATTTATCGATATAAAAACCTTCAATAACTTTTTAACCCAAATCGATTTGAACATAAATCTTATATAAAAAAAATCGTCTTTTTATGCCCAACATGTTCATATAGGTTTCGTTTCAAAATTTCAACTTTTTTACAGTATTTCACAATATTGCGCAATGTTACGCAACGATAAGTCATCCTCGCCTGCACGGACCGATATCCAGACTTTTCCAGACCTAAAACGGGGTTAAAAACGTTCGTGCGAGGCTCGCGGGGCGCGAAAAACGCAACAGTTCCTAATAATATAAAAGTCCCTTCACGGCAAGCGAATGCAAGTTCTGTTCCAGAAGTAATTCAAGTCTTGTGAAGTATCGCGAGTGAAATAGTTTCCTTTTAAACTAAATAGTGTTTAAAATTATAATTAGTAGTCATACTAGAATCTCCGGAGATTTCTGAAAAAACTTTTTTCGGTTTCCGACGGTTAGTTACCTTCCTATTTCGCGTTTTATTTCATTTCCTGAAAAATTCCGCGACGGCTTCCTTGGTGATCCCCAAGTTAAAAACGTCTAATTTGCACCTAGTGCTCTAGCTTAAAGAACATTCAACAAATAAATCTATTTTGCCCTCGCGCAATAAATTAAGTGAATTTTTCAGACTTTGTAAACAAGATCTGCCTCAGAGCATCTAATTTAACCTTAAATTAAAACCTGCCTCCGCGCATTAATTATAAGTGATTTTTAAACCAATCTACGAACTCAAATAAATTTTTTCAAAAGCCACAATTCTTATTGTCGAAGATTTACCTTTTTGTAACTGTTAACAAAAATCGAAATAAATTTATTAAAAAATAATCCGTCGAAGTTTTTTCATTAATCTAAATCAAAACAGTCATTCTCGTTAAAACCAAGTGCTATTCAATAAAGCACCATATACTGGGTGATCAAGAAGTATCTACAGAAGTCAAGAAAATTACAAATTTTCAAATTAACCACAGTGAATCAGAAACCATTTTAGACGTTTAAAAGCAGTTTTACATCAGAAAATCATATACAGTGTGTTGCAATTTTATCTGACAAAAATTCAAAATTTAAACCCAAGTGATTTTTGACTTGCCAATTGAACTTTAAAGTATTTAAAGTACCAAACGCTTAATATACAGTGTCACTCGAAATACAGTGATTAATCAAAACTTTTAAAATTAGAGTCAGTGCAACTAACCCCCCTTCGGCCTCAGGAGTCTCAAGCTAAACTGTCTACTAAACAAAGATCTATTATTTTTACCCACAAAAGGGGCTGGAAGGGGTTCATTATCTGCAGATGAGCCACTCTAACTCTCGCCTGACTTTTTATGCTCTAGCCCTTCTTAGGGGGTAATTACCACCTCTACCCCACTTATCTACGCCCTTGCTTGCAAGAGTCTCAGTATTATGGGTTTAGTAGTACCTTATTTGCCTGAGTTGAATTCTGCCTTAAGGAATGCAATCAAATAGTAAAATCTTGATGGAAATACTCTAATAAAGCCAAGATGTTACGGAATTCCGCAAGGATCTATGCTTGACCCAGTTCTCTTTTTGCTGTTTATTAATGACTTGGCAACTATCAGTATAAGTGCATGGTTTTAGCGGATGCATTTTGGGGATTTTGCGATTTTGATTAACAGTTTTTCTTGTTAAGTTACTAGACAACAAATTCTCATGGAAAGCAAAAATGCTGTTGCGTAACGATAGTCGATAAACCCGTTTTAAGACCCTCTTTTGTTTCAGCATCATGAACAAGTACAGAAGTACAGTTCGACATTAGAAACCTTGCTGTTCACCCAAGATTTGGATCATCATATTCTAGAAGTATTCCAACAATTTGTTTCTTTAAGGGCTTGAATATTTATTGATTTCCGCGTGTTGTGTATACAGTACTATAAAGTTCTGAACTTATATTTTATTATTTAATTTTAATTTTATAATTTTACAATCAAATGAAAGAGAATTTATTGTTATAATTATTGTATTTAGTTAACATAAAAACAGGTAATTTGTAAAAGTTTGTTTTATTTTACACACAATTTGGACAAATTGATTTTCCAACATAAATGGACCTTACTTCTGAACGTCCTTAATGGTATTGCCTTTGTCGTATTTAACTTCGTACAGGCCGATGATAGTTTTAATTTCGTTCGGCCAGGCCTCCCGGAACTTCTCAAGGTATTTCACCAGCTCGACTTCCACGAAATCTGTAATATCTTGCATGCGCTTATCTAGGTCTTCTTCGAGTTCGTCTAGAAATTCCTCCGATATGGATTCATCGTACGAGTCCTGTGCTGATAGAATCAGTAAACCATCATCACTTGTAATTCGCTTTGGAAGGGCATTATTCATGTAATCTAGCACCTGCTTGCTGACGGCTATAAATGGAGAAGATAAGAGTAAATTGACAAATCTCTTGCCAGCATTACTTGAGGATGGGTTTTTGGCAGGGATCCAGCATGAAATATGTTACTTTCTGTAATAAATACAGTGGAATAACTTCGCAGCAGCCAGATGCATATTGTGTGTTCTAGTTGGAGCCACTTTTAAAGTTGAGCTAGCAAAAATTTGTGAGTATGTATACTTTGTCCAATGTCGGTTTAAAACGATATTAAAAACAAGAGCGCGACATTTGTAAACCGACCTCGAACGTGTAACTTACTTTACAAGGCAATACATGCCCTACAATATTTTTGAAATCGTTTATTATACACTGTTTTGCAGACTCATTAACTAATAAATTATGACAAAATGCTGAAATATTAGGTAGGTATATGTATATTGTATGTTCGTTTGTATAAAGAATTGTAATATAATATTGTTATGTGCTGCCCTCTAACGGAGAGAGATGTGATTAAGTTCGTGGTCAAAGTGAAGGGAAACCTGTTATTCCGGTAGGTGGGGCGGCGCCATCTATGAGCCAATTGACGAACAGTCATCCAGCAGATAGTAGAAAACTCTGTAGGATTCTAGAATGTTATGGAATAGTATTCTGGTACATTCTATGGGTGTATATAAAGAGGTGAATCCAGCAGATGGGGGTACAGTTCAGTTGAGTTCAGAACAGTTCAGTTCAGTGAAGTATACAGTACAGTTCTAGTATACAGAGAGAGTTTTTAGGTTAGACAAGAGTTGACAAGTTTAAGAAGAAAAGTAAATAGTGTTTTAAAAGTAGTGAATTTATAATAGATTAAGTTATTATTAGTTGTGTGATTTTTAAGTATTTACTAGTGTAATTTTAGTGATTAATAAAATAGTGGTTAGTGAAGATTCTTGTTGCAAGTTATTTGAACCCACAGAGTGTTTACTGAAAACTGTAAACACGTAACAATATCTATATATACCTTTATATAAACTAACAACAAACTTTATTCACTTAGTCAATGACATTTTCTACAGAACATACCAATATCATTGATTCTTAATGGAGGGAACTAGAAAAACTTGATATAGAAAATGTTACCATCTAGCAAAACCCAACGAGAAGGTGTGAGTAGTTTTGCCAGGATGGGAAGGGGAAAGGTATAAAATGTTAGTGAGGTAGGACGTTAGAATAAACTGAACAAACTTGATAACAGTGATAGTATTAACAACACAATTATCTTGTTAAAAACGATAAAAATAAATTAAAACATACTTATCATTAAAACGCCGTCGTATGTCAAATAAAACAGAATTAGTTACAATAAAACATCTAAGAAAGTTTAAATAATGATAAAAGAAATTCTCATGTTTCGAGAAAAAAATGGTCACATGGTAGCGAAGTCATCAGTAGGCTTACTACTAGAATCATTCCCTACCTGAATAACAATAGGCTCTACGGGCAAAATGGGATACTCTTTTTCTTTATTTATAACGTGATTCACGGATTTTTCCATATGTCGGTTTTGTCTAAATCAGATATTAACGGTTGTTACGTATTAGTGGGGTCGATTTGGATTTGCAAACGGACTCGTTTTTTCGATTTTTTTTTTGTGTGATGCTATGAAGTCGGATCCCCTCTTATCATTCGAAAAATTTTCCGGTCGAACTTCTCACGAGGAGGGGGGGGTGATTTACATGTAAAGATAGGGAAAATCAGTTTTTCGGATATAACTCGTTTAGTTTTATTCGGATCGAAAAAGTGTAAAAGGGATAAAATGAAGGGCTCGCGAATGCGCGTAAACTGAATTTCGACTCGCCGAAATCGGTCCAGCGGTTCCCGAGATATTGCGATTTGAAAATACGGATTTTTTGCTGCGGCGGCCGTTTTCGCGATTTTTTCGGGGAAGAAAGTGACTTGGCGACTTTTTGTTTCTTCTCCCAATAATTTCAAGTCGCTAGGTTGATTAGGAGGGGAGGGGGAAGGATAAACGTAAATGAAATTAAAACTGCTGTAACTTCCCGCAATTTTCGCGCAGCAAACGTGACATTGTGTACTAATGTGCCTACTTTGAGTTCCGCTTATATATTTTCAATTTTCGCCATTTTTATTGTTTTTATTATTTTTAGAAAGAGTCATTTTTCGCCAGGAAGGAAAGGGGCGGGGGAGATTTTTATTTCGCTATCGAATGTGGAGTTTCTTTCTCTTTGATTTAAGACCGACCAGATTGCGATCGGATGATTAGAAGGGGAGAGGGGGCCCATAAAGTTTTTGCCCTGTAGAAGGGTAAGCGAAAGGGTTAGGGACTTCGGACCAGGCTCATTTCTCTTTCAAGAATTTTTTACCCAGAAGCTCTAACTTCTTCAAGGCCTGCACGCGCGCGTGATACATTTAAAAAAACGAGTGCGACAATTCAGCAGCCGTGCAGCGAGATGCCGGGGGAGGAGTCTAGCGCTCCTACTTCCCTCTCACAAATACACGTCCCACTCCGCTCGTCCGTTTTTATAAATGTATCACGCGCGCGTGCAGGCCCTAATGAAGTTAGAGCTTCGGGGTAAAAAAAATCTTGAAAGAGAATTGATTGCCCTTGAAATTGAGCCCGTCCCGAAGTCCATAACCCTTGCCCTTCTACAGGCAAAAAACTTTGCGGGCCCTCCTCCCCCCTCCTAATCATCCGATCGCAATCTGGTCGGGCTTAAACCAAAGAGAAAGAAATTCCATATTCGATGGTGAAAAAAAAATCTTCCCCACCTCTTTCCTTCCTGGCGAAAAATGACTTTTCCTAAAAATAATAATAAATTGGTTATTTCGCAACCATTTGTTTATTTATGGCAAAAATTCCCTTCAAAGGAATTATATCAAAATATAATCTAGTTCCAAATCTCGTTATAATACATAAGCGTACCAAATTACAAGTCAATATCATAAACGGTTCCAGAGTAAACGTGTGCATAAAAAAGTTACAGACCGACAGACAGACAGAAATTTTTTTTCGCTCAAATTTAAAATCTCGACGTTTCATGACATTTACTTTAAATAGGTTTACTATTTCAACAAAAAAGAATTTTTTTTTTGCGTTACTATACTTCCACTGGACGTGGAAGTAAAAATCTGAATGTGGAAGTAGTAATTCCTTGGGCAGCGGTTTTTTATATTTTTTGTTATTTATTTTGTTTGTAGTTTCTAGTTCATTGTTAATTTTATAAATATTTTGATATATAAATAACATTTAAGTTTCATGCATTTTGGACAGTTTTTATTTGGCCGGATATTTTTCATATCCGGCCGGTTTGGAGGCCGGATGCAGTAGCAGATATCCGTCCTATCCCTAACATATATGGTCTACAACATACCGGGTGTCCAAAAAGTATGGAAGCGGCCAAATATCTCGAGAAATACACATTGAATCCAAAAAAGAAAAAACACATCCTTAATAATTTTAAAAGCGCTATCCAATGATACCAAACGCGACCCCCCATCCCTTGGGGTGGGGCGGGGGTAACCTTAAAATATGGGTACCCCTATTTTTTTATTGCAGAATCAGGTTCTCCGGCAAAAATTACGTCAATTTTGTCTGAAACGTTTTTTTCAATTCGTCAAATGGCGCCGTAATCGCAAAAACATTTTTTTTTCATTATTTCTGAGAAATTCTACCGAAGAATGAAAAATAATAAAGTACGAGTTCATTTACTTAAAAACAGCCATTCAATGGTGTTAAATTTAATATCCCCCCCCACTACTGTGGGGGAGGGAAAGCGGAGGGCAATTTTCCAATGCTAAATGGAAACCCTCATTTTTTATTATTCGTGAAAATTTCTTGAGAAATATTTTTTTTCGCCAAAACGAAGAAAAACTTTTACGCTAAATATAGTTTTTTTTGTGTAAAATTAATATGCGCCTCACTGCATTTTGCGCAATATGCATGACGGTTACAACGCCACCTGTCAAGAATCGAAAACAATGTTTTGAATGAAATTGAATTGTTTGTTCACCAGTTTCTACATCCGCAATAAAGAATATGGGGTTCCCTTTAATATTTTAAGCTTGCCCACCACTTCTCTCCTCATGGTGGTGATGGTGGGGGAGGTATTAAATTTAACACCATTGAATGACTTTTTTAAGAAAATGAACTCGTACTTATTATTTTTCATTCTCCCGGAGAATTTCTTAGAAGTTACGAAAAAAAAATGTTTTTGCAATTACAGCGCCATCTGTCATGAATCGAAAAAAGTTTCAGACAAACTTGATGTAATTTTTGCCGTAGAATCCGATTCTGCAATAAAAAAATAGGGGTACCCATTTAAGATCTTAAAGTTGCCCCTCCGCCCCACCATAGGGAGCGGGGGGAGGTCGCGGAGGATGCAGAATTACAATACATTTTCCCCTTTAACATGGCGCACTTAAAGTGCAATTTGAGTCGTGTCTACCCAACTGTCATTAACAGTATTATGCGTATCAAACCACGTCTCGTCAAGATATATTTTCGTCGTATATGATTTGCGGTACTCTTTTATTTTACGCAAATACTCCTGCCGAATTTCCACAATACGGCATGATTGATTCCATTACTATTAAAACCGTTATTAATTTTTTCATATTTTAATTCCGCACTCTAATAAAATAACCCTTAAAGTTCCCAAATATTGATAATTATAATTGGGGTATTCGCGCAATTTATTCGAAATCATTTTTAAATTGTCCATTTAACGAGATCCCGAACATCAAAAAGTTTGTAGGATCATTTGCAATACCGTCCCCCCCGTTTACGAGGGTGAGAAAAACGATGGTGATGGTTTCGAGTTATGAAACCCTCGCATACTACCCCTGTCAAGGAAAAACCACCCCAATTTCCCGCTTCTCGGTCTTGGGCTTACGAGGGGTCGTCGAATCGGGATTTTTTTGAAGAATAATAATAAATTCAGTCAATTTACATTAGAGTGCCCCGGAGCGACCCCCGGGGATTATTGAGCCTACCCCGCCGTAATAACAATATTTCCAAAAAATAAGAAAATACGGACTCGACGAACTTTATTTTTCGAGGATACCAAATCTAAACCCATTCCCGAAATGATAAAAAAAACCGAAGTAACTTCCACTTAAAAGCTACCACATACTGCATTTGGTATAGTTTCACCAACCAAATTGGTAGCATCAGGAGATCCTTATACTAATTTTTCAATGAATCTCTGAGAACTTCTTTAACTTTTATGGTACAACCCTATGTTGGATCCGGGTTCTGATGGTACGGGCGTTGTCTTAATGGATGTAAACGTAACAACCGTGTTCACATCATGCTGCCAATTTTTTAGGTGAAATGCGCATCAGTTATAACGTGTTGGAATCTGGCATTTGCTGAAACCACTTCAGTGTTATCGTTTAATATTATCAAGATACTTACTGACGGTTAACTCATTTTCTTTATTAAAGGTTTCTGTATGTGGTTCATATTCCATTACCGCTTTCATAAGATCCAATTTAGTCAGCAGTTGATCATGCAACTTGCATTTTATCTTGGAAAGATGATCGTCCCTTTGTAATTGTTTCATCATACGATTAGTTTTGCCTGATTTTTCCCTAACTGTTTCATATGTCTCTGTTAAACTGTCCTAAAAGCAAGTTCAGTAAAATTTCAATCAAACAATTTTTTTGATGGGAGCTAAAACTATTATTTGGTGATAATGTATACTCTGTTATTCACAAAAGATCTTTTAGGTTACTTAAAGCCAAACGACCCCTGAAACAACCTACAATACTCTGGAATAGTAAAAATAGCTAGATGTTGCAAATTCTATGTAATTAGAAATATATGGAAATCCCCGTAACAAACGTAAAAAACAACTCTAAATTTTATTTTGTCCAGCCGGATTTCCCGATTTATAGCCCATAGAACAGATGTGGGATGTCACGACAGGAAGACTACAGTTGTCAGTTGAAGCGACTCACGCCCTTGGCCTTTTCCTGAACTTCTCTGAAGCATATTACACTGTTCAAAAAGTATTGGATTAGAGAAACTTCCTTATCGTTAATGAAGAGTCATTTCTGCTAGGAAACAGTTCATTTAGATAAAAGAGTATGGAGTAAAGAATTGCTTAGGATGATCTAGTGTACCACAAGGCAACATATTGGGAGCAATATTGTCTCTTAAGCAAAATCTAGAACTAGATGAAAAACGTCTAGCTAGGAAACAATCTCTCAAAAGTTTTTGATATGAGACTATGACGTTACTATAGGGCATCTGCACATGACGTAACATTTTTCAAGGACGTTGCTTGGAAGGAAAACAAATAAGACTACTGTAAACTCTCTGAACGATGGCGAGCAAAGGGGAAGCTGTATGTAGAGAGTAGTATAGACCTAGCGTACGCATCGCTATCCTAATTGGAGTAGTATAAATTATAAATACTGCCAGCGGTCTGTGTCGTCCTACGATAGGTCGACTATATTCCCCTACAGTCCCTACCGCTCGCCAATACTCGTGGCGTTTACTGTACCTCTATATTTCCTTACACTGTCAAACATCATACATCATAAACCACAACCAAACGTTTTGACGTTATGGTCCTTTAGTAGAGGAAATATTTCGGCCTTAATCGTTACTACTTCAATGTAAAGACAGAAAAGAAACTTTTTGCATTATGTAAAGTTTCGGCAACATATGAAATTTGAAAATTATTCAATTATTGCACTCACCCTCTGGAGGGTTGCAGCCCCCATTTTACATCGCAAAGTGTTAGACGAAATCGACTAAAATTCATATCGTGGAGGTTTTTGGGGTCGCCGACTACGAATCCGAAGTGAAAATTGGAAAATTCAAAATGGTGGACCTAAAATAACATATTGTTACGTGTTTACAGTCTTCAGTAAACACTCTGTAGGTTCAAATAACTTGCAACAAGAATCTTCACAAACCACTATTTTATTAATCACTTAAATTACACAACTAATAATAACAATCTAATATAAATTCACTACTGTACTTTACTTTTCTTCTTAAACTTATCAACTCTTATCTAACCTAAAAACTCTTTCTCTGTATACCAGAACTGTACTGTATACTTCACTGAACTCCTCCGCATGCTCAACTTCACTTCTTTATATACACCCATAGAATGTACCAGAATCCTATTCCATAACATTCTAGAATCCTCCAGAGTTTTCTACTATGTGCTAGATGACTGTTCGTCAATTGGCTCATAGATGGCGCCACCCTACTAGCCAGGGAGTAATTACATTCTCCTCTATGTTAGAGGGCAGCACATAACAATATTTTTCAGTAACTCAATAGAAACGGCGTAAATCAGGAATTAATTCTTAAAGTACTTACGCCATTTTGAATTTTTCAATTTTTACGTCGGATTCGTAATCAGCGTCCCAAAAACACCCTTGATACGAATTTTAGCCGATTTCGTTGAAAACTTTGCGAGTTATTGAATTGGGGGAGCAAAATTGGGGATGCAACTCCCCCCCCCCCGGATGTGTGCACTAATTTTCAAAAAGTATACATTTAGTATACATAATGCAAAAGGTTCAAGTCTCTATATAGAAGTAGTAACGATTAAGAACTTATACCCCTTTTTTGTATTCATTTCCTGTACTACTTGATTTGTTTTAGCTATAAATATAATCAGTCACCTAACTAAAGTGAGGTTATGTGTTATTTATTTTCCCTCCAAGCAACGAACTTGAAAAACGTGTAGATGCCCTATGTTATAAAAGAGAATCGTTTGATCATAAGAATTGGATTGCAGAAAGCTAGTTGAAAATGTTGAGTACTTTGTTTCTCTGTTTACGTTTAAAAGGGAGTAAATGAAGGAACACTGATGATTAGATAATGAGACTGGATTTAATAAACTAGGTAAAATAGATAATCTTTTTTACCATATAAGGCACAGCTATGCATTTCAATTTCTCGTCGAGTTCATCTCCCAACTCCTTAAACTCCGTATCAATTTCTTCCAATAAATGTCGATTATTTGGATGTCCATGTAGGGATTTCAATTTACCATGGACTCCATGCAACTGGTTTTTTATGCCTTCCCTTGTTTCTCGCAATTGCGTTAAAATATTTTCCATAACTGTGCCGCAGTAGTCGTGGCTAAGGCTGTAAAATTTACTTTCGAACGTTGTTACATACTCTTCTTTAAATTGAAGAAAATCATTTAAAAAAACAAGGAATTCATGCACGTTCCCCATCCAGGATATTTCGCATTGTATGAGATATTTCTTGTATTTCTGGAATACTTCATCCATGAAATCGCCATACGACGGTTGCATTTGTGATGCATCGAGCAATGGTGTCTCATGTTTCTCGTAAAAATCCTGTAAATTAAAACTGACTGTATATATGCGTATAACTTTTGGCAGCCCATGTAGAGTTACCATCCGTAAAAAATTTTAAGAGTCTGTGATACTATCAACAAAAATAAGATGGTGTTTTAAATGACGCGCCATTAAACTCGTACCCAATTGGTTGATTATCAAATAATTCCTTCTCATTCATTGGCTGGTGATTAAATTATGTCCTGATTGTTGTTTTTGTCATTCTAAATGCAGGTAATCGTTTACACACATTATTAACTTACAATTACCAAAAGGACAAACAAACAGAGTAGAACGTAATCATCAGCCAATGAATCTTGAAAGAGTTATTTCGTATTCCACCAATTAGGTGCGAGTATAATGGCGCGTAATTTAAAATACCGATAGCCGCGTGGTTAAGGCGCCAGCTGGCAATCGCAATTAGGGTATCATGCCACCGGGTTCGAATCCCGGCTCCGGCACTGTCGGGGGAAATGGTTGTATGTCCGCGTTTTTTCAATGTGTAACCCCCTTCCGTACAAGCCTCCGGCTTCTGGAATTGGGGTTGTCTAATTTCTGTGGTGTTTATTTATTTATATATTAGTTGAAAATAAATTGGTTGAACAGGTCTGCTCATGCCGCGTGACCCCCCCAGATATCATATATCATAGGACTTCACCCTCCAGAGCTAGACTAGATATTTGTGTCCGTTTAGATAACTTTATGGTAGGATGAGTCACAGGACAGTCGTTCACAGTGAAAGAGAGCTCCATGTTGTAGTTGTGTAACCACAGATTCCACAGAATGTGACAAATAAAATATATACCTACTTGTTGATACTTACCTGATCGCTAAATGTGAGGTTGCTACAACCAATACGTGAGTGAAGTCCTATCACACCCTTCACTATGTAGGCGAAGATTACCCATCAACAGATGACGCTGCTAATATCTGAATTGACAAATTGAGTAGTGAACAACAAAGTTTTGACGTTAGCCATACAAGCAGATATTTAAAACATTAAACAAAATAGTTATAAGATACATAACTTCCTAAAATATTGAAAAAGACGAATAAGTATGAAATTATGCCTAGCATGTTTTTAATAAATGAAATTTATGAGTTTTGTATTTACCAGACAGTATCTGAAAAGTAAAAAATGTCGATTTTGGATATTTTGATGATCGTGTGTAGTATTAATCATGTGAGGCCGTTTCCAAAGGTGGGCATATAATTGTATTACGTGGCTTAGATGCAATTTAAAGAGTATTAAAGAGCCACACATGCATCAACAAAATAAAAGTTTCCAGGCCATTTTAAAGTACTATTTACTTGGTGGGCATCTATTTTTTTAGTAGTTACATTATACGTATTCGTAATACATTGTGCAATAAACATCAGCCACTTTTTATGAACGATCCAAGAGACCTTTTTCGTATGGGGAACGAGACTGTAAAGATGTTTTTTAGGAACACAGGAAATATTGAAAACAATTTTTATGTTGTATGCAAGTTGTACGTTTGTCAAAATTCATGTTATTCGTTTTAAAAATGTAATAATATTATATGATAATGCAAGTGTATAAGTAAGCCTTACTCATTTAGGACCCTCCTCGCTACGCTCGTCGTGCCCTAAACCCGTGCGTGCTTTAAAGGCTACTTATATACGTGTATTTTACGCTATTTTTATTATACCTGCACTGCAAACTAAAAATTAGAAAAATTAATTAATGTAGACCCATTTTACAAGGTAATCTCTCATTTTGAATCGGTAACATAAGAGACGGTTACAATTTTTTTGTTTGGTTGCTATGTACATTTTTATTATAAATTATTGGGGTTGTTTGAAATTAGTAAACCGGAAGCAGTAATAAGGTCATTGTTGGTAAATTGTAAACTAGCAGACTGTACGATTCATATTCATTTAAGTAAATAAAGATTAGTTCTGACTACCTGTGTATTTATCATTGTCTAAAATTGGTTGTTGCCTAAGCAACTTTAAAGCTCTAGCGCTGTAAAAGTCCGATTTTGCACGCTTGTAAGTTCCAAAAACATAGATTATAATTCAGATATAATCCAGCCGGTTGATGTTTCGCTAAATTTATTGGCAATTAATTTATTTGAAATCAACACTTATAGCAAATGCTACTTGCATATAGACACACACATAAATATACTAATAGACTTTCAAATTTTCACTGTATATTTCCATTTTAACGTAATATTGGATCTACAAGGAGGATTAGTAGTTCAGCTGGAACACTGAAAAACATAACAAAACGTTCTGGATTTCACAGAAATAATTTTGTTAACCGTTTGCATCATTTTACATTTTACCTGTAAAAATTTAGACAAAATAATACTTTAATGCACTTTTTATTTTTACTTATCACGTCAACAAAATTAGGCTCTATTTAACGTCAATAGTGAATTGATTTGTTGTTCACACACACACAACGTTATACTATCAAAATGTAGATGTCGCACACTCCGTGATTTTCGCCTATAGGGAATTTTATATGCAATGAGAAAACCTGTTCCATCAATGTACGTTCAACTGATTTTGAGTGTATCTGTTTTAGCACTTCGGCAGTTTCCAACAACGATCTATTTTCTTGCAGATGGCAACACTGAAAGCGCTGCCAAAATAAATAGTACGCTCGTGAGCAAAAAAAATAGGACAAGTCTTAAAACGGTATTTTGCTAAAATCTAGTTGTGTACATCTAACTTTAATGTTTGTGACATTGTTAGTTAGTTGTCATAATTTATTGCAAGTGTGCAAAAAACTAATATGCCTCATATAAGCGATTTAGTTAAATCTGGAGTTATTGCTAAAGCAGAAGATGGATGGTTAATGAGACAAATTGCACTGCGTTATAATACTGACAAAAATTTGGTGTGTAACATTTTAAGAAAGTTGAGAATAAACGGTACGATTAGTAGAAATCCTGGATCAGGGCGACGAAGGATATCAACTCAACAATAAGATTTGCAATTGGTAAATGCTTTAGTAGAAAATCCATTTTACTCAGTTATTCCAGGCTCCGAAGAAACGAATTTTCCTGGATCGAGTAGTACTGGTCGCCAGTGAGTAAGATAATCGGAGCTACACTGTCATGCAGCAGCACAGAAATACTTACTTAAAGCTGAATATAAAGAAGCTCGAGTAGGATTTGCGCTTGAATTTTTAGCACATGATGTAAATTTTTGGAACAATGTAATATTTACAGACGAAAAAACTTTCCAGTCAACCCACAGCGGTCGTATTCGTGTTTACCGCCCTCCGAATACTCGATTCGATGAGAAATATGTATCTAACAATGATAAAAGTGGTAGATTTTCCGTCAATATGTGAGCTTGGATATCGGCACGTGGTCTTGGTGTTTTGTGGCATATTGAGGAACGATTTAATAGTGAAACGTATATTATAATTTTCGACAATATTATGCTCCTTTCTGTGTCACAATTATTTCCTAATAATTAGTTCATATTTCAACAAGACAATTGTTCTGTTCATACTGCTCATACCGTAACTAACTGGTTTCAAGATAACAACATCAATGTTCTTAACTGGCCCAGTCATAGTCCAGATCTTAACCCTGTGGAAGAAGTATGGGGACTACTCGTAAAAAGTATTCAAAAACGAAATGTGAGACCACGGAATGCCGAAGAATTACTAGAAATAGTAAATAATGCATGGGAAAATATTATTACTAATGATTATTGTATAAGGTTATTTAATTATATGCCAAACAGACTTATAGAAGTTAGAAATAGAAATGGTGCAATAACGAAATATTAATAGTTAATTTCTTGTTAAGTAGGATATTCTTTGTCCTATGACCCAGGATTTCTACTAATCGTATCGTTTATTCTCCACTTTCTTCAGATGTTACACACCAAATTTTTGTTAATGTTAATGTTAGTGCAATTTGTCTCAACCATCCATCATTTACTATAGCAATAACTACTATTAAAGTAAAAAATAAATTAAAAGTGATATCTGCTTTATTTCGGCTACTCATTACATATTCAAATAGAGACAGATTTACATTAGAAAAAAAAAAGTTGTCCTATTTTTTTCTGCTCATGACAGTACCTGCTTAGTTACGAAATAAAGGTGACGGCGCCGGTTCTAAAATGATTTCGTAATTCGACAATTTCTTCTATGTAATTGAACCGATTCAAAAAGAACATTGATAGCCGTTTAGAGAACACTCGATTTACTTGGATATTAAAAACAACAGTCCTCACTTTACGCACGCTGTGTAGTGCGTAAAGTAAAAAAGGGAAAAAATGCCAATCGGAGCTTCTGTAATAATCATATCTTATTTTAAAATGACAATAAGTTAGTTATTTAATTTTATGTAGTCCGTATATTTATTATCACTGTGTATATTATTATAAAATATATTTATTTTCTGTGTTCTGTAACAGTTAAGTGTGCTTGGATTATTTATAATTTTTAGGTTTCATGTACATTTTTAAGAATTTCATTCATTTAAAATTAAGTTGGCCAAGACGATATTGTGATTTTTTGAAGAGCCGGTTTTATAATAGCGGATTAAACTGCAGAGTACAGATTAAACTACAGATCTCAAAAAAAGTATGTTTTATAATGTCAGTAATCTTTAGTTTGCAGATTAATTACGTCACAGTAAAGTTAAACTTCAAACGGTGGATGGGGATGGTTTAAACTCTGGATTATCAAATGTCAGAATGTTCATAACATCAGAATTAATAAAATTCGGTGTAATATTTGATGGATGTATTCGAAATATGTGATTATTTAACAATTTGATGATGACAGAAAATTATTATTAATACGCTCAAAGTTCTGGAAATTTTAGAATCAGATCTATAGTTACAAGGAAGAATGTAAAAATGTAAAAGCTGTTTAGATTGGGCCAGTTATTATTTTATTGGAGCTAATTCAAAATTTATTATTACATCTGACAGAAAGGTAAAGATTTATGTTTGATCTCCTCACACCTATATGCATATATTATATGCTTATTGTTACTAGAAACTTTAGAAGCCTACACAAATCAACTGCCTCTTGTATAATTAAAAATGTTTCACTAATAAAATTGGTTCAGCGAATTTGTCGTTCTATTTCCCTCCATTTTTTACAAAAATAACTTGAAATGTCATGTCAAAATGTCGAAATAAGTTAGAATCAAACTACGTGAAGTTGCAATTTCCGTTGAACAGTAGTGCCAACGGTATAAATTTAAGTTTGTAAAGTACAGTTTAAATCATGGTTTAATCTTAAATTTAAACTTAAGATAAACGTGGAGTTAATCTAACATTATAAAACCGGCCCTAAGTAAATTTGACAGTTAAAAGTAATGCCCACGTTTTAACATTTTTCAAGTTAATTTCATATTATTAAAAGATTGGGGTGAGGTAAGCTTATATTTTGATTTTTATGGAATTTTTAACTTCAAATTTACTTTTTTAGAACAATATTTAATTTCGTTTTTATTGTAGGAATTGTAAAATTTATTCACATAATTTTCATTAAAGCAATAAATTTTGTTAAGTACCGACGTGTCAATTTTTTACATAGCAAGTATATCTAGTTAGAATGTAATATTATGCAACAAAACTAACCTTCATATCGTATTATTTTACTTTACGCACTAGTGCATAAAATGAAATAATTTACGCACTATATTCATGAAAAAAGTATCACTTTACATACTTATATACACTAATGAGATCTCTAATTAAGTAAAGTATATATGTAATATTTAATATAAATGTTTCCATTATTTTTGGAAACTGTAATGTAATTACGGTACGAAAATCTAGTTTTCGCTGCGACACTTCCCATAACTTCTTTCGTGAAGCAGGTCAATTCAAGAAAATGTTGGTAGGTATAATATGAAATATATAATTCGCCATAAATCTAGTTAACTGCCCCATCCTGCAAATTTAAAACTACATATCAAAATTTCTGTTCTATTCTAAATTCCCAGTAAAATTTCATAATGCCGGCGAGTAGGGGAATCGATGCCAACCTTCAAAAGGCATGGATTGCCTCCATAGACAAGGAGGTTGGTCTTAGGCTGAAATGGTTTCAAAAAAATCAGAAAAAGCTGAACGAAATGTCAAACAAGGGAGCCATCAAAGCAATTTCGGAGTCGGCAAAAGAAAAATTTGCACATGACCGTATGGAGAATTATCAAAATCGTATAAAATATCCAAGGATAAAGACAGAGGATCCCCCACCTCCGGAAGTCCGAGCTCCACAAGGTAATACAGTATTTTATGTTGTTAATCTGCTGAGAATTCTTAAGATCTTTCCTACCTGGGGTAAAATTAACATTTCTTCTGAGCACATTTTAACTGAAAACAGCTCTGACCAGTAAATTGAGATCCACAGACTTCCGCTCTACCCATAATATTTTTTTTCATAAATTATTGGGTTTTTTCTTGTTACTACCCATTAGTATATTTCTGCGCACTACTTAGTTACAATTTCCAATAAAAGTTAATCAAACTTCTAACAATTTCTTCCTCGCAAATCAAGTAGGGATTTTCTCAGGTTTCTTTATTTTGCGCTAAGCATGTTTCGAACGGCCATTAATCTCAACGTTTTTGGTTTGACATTTCAGTACTCAGCACAGTGGTAAATGGATGAGAAACTTCAAAATTGTCACACCAACAAATCATATTTTGCGATAGTTCATTTAGAAAATGTCAAATGTTTCTTTTGTTTCTCGAATAAATAAATGTTCATCCATTCCAGTATTGCCAACTTTTCAGTTTATTACATCCCTATATGTTATCGGATGTGTTTAAGATTGAGTTCACATTTTATCATAGTTTTAATAGTTCAGCAAGTGAATATTAATAAAAAGAAAGCATAGAAATGCTTGTAGATCCTAATATAATCGGTGGTAATAGATTAACCTAAAACTTCGTGGAAAAACACCGTTTCAGTGGCGTGAAAAGTCAGTCACTGAACAGTTTGAGTCACTTTGGAATAATATCTTGGAAAGTAATCTGCTGATTTTTGATATGACATTCGTGTTCTAGAGATCAAAATTGGTAAGTTTAAAAAATGTGTTTTTTTTTTCATTTTTACACATTGCCAAGTCCTCTGAACCCAAGAAAGTGATTCTTAAAAAATGTCTGTCTTTAGTTTATGTCTGTCGTCTGTGGTCGAACCTAGAGCTCAAACCACTAGATCGACTCGCTCAAATTTGGCATGCATATTCAGGACGGCTACGCTTCGAGGCGAAATCGCAAAATCGATCCCAGCGTAAATGTAGAGGGAGTTAGCCCCTAAAAATCAGTAAAAAAAAATTATAATACTAAGTTTTGTCTTTAAAACTAGTCAAACATTTTGATTAAATTTATCACATAAGTAATTACTTAATACGAGTATGAAATGGCATTACTATGCTCCTACAAAATGCTGACAGGGAGGTTGTGAGGGGTATAGGTTTTAAATAATTTAATAATTTTTTCCCTGTAACGACTGAACCAATTTTGATTAAATTTAATACACAGATACTTTCATAGTACCAGTATAAGATGGCAAAAGAAGATCCTCCTAGAAAATACAGGGTGGAGCCTGCGAGGTAAGGCTAAAGAATTATTTTTTTCTTTAAAACAGCCCTAACAAATTTGATTAAATGTAACACTCGAACACTCCCTCAGTATCAGTGTACGATGGTATAACTAGTTACTCCTAGAATAGAGAGAAAGGCTGTGGAAGGTAGGATTTATGGAATTCAAAAATTATTTTTTCCAAAACGTCTGTATGTCGGACCCATTTTTAAGAATTGATTTTCTTGTAAACTTTCGTTTTACTGTTTAATTTCAGGATAAACTATTTACTTCAACAATAATGTGAAAATATTGTCTGAAAGTTATTTGTGGCATTCTACGAATATTCTTCCTTTTATTTGAGTTTTCTACCACATGTATTATCCTCTTCAAAAACAAATCACCGACAGAAATAATGCATTTTGCTGACGTTTCGGAAAGTAGTCTGTTTCCGTTATCAAAGCTTTTTTTCGAAGAACTCTTATTTGTTGTGTATGTTAAATACACAACTTTAAGATTCTATTTGTGTTATTTCCATAGATACCTACTACCAATGACTTCCCTACTACTTACATAGAACTGATGATATTTTCTTTTAGATAATGTTGAGTTTGTTAAGTTCCTGTTGTACCCGGTTGTACAAATATCTACTTAAAATTATTGATCCATTATCTGGAAATACTGATTCATATATTAAAAATAGTGAACATATAGAAAAAATTTATGAAAACGATATTCATGAATCACACCTGATGGTTAGTTTGATGTAGCTAGTCATTTTACCAATGTTTCGGTAGATGAAACCTTAAAAACAGTTGCTGAATGATAATAATTTGGAAACTAGAACTAAATTAAATAATGGCATAATGGAACTATTAACAATGTGTATATAAACAACCTATTTTCAATTAGAAAGTGAGTCTATCAGCAGAATTTTGGTATGGGAATGGGGTCTCCATTATCACCAATTTTAAGCAACATATTTATGGAGAACTTTGAGAACACATATGTTCAAAATTGTATAAACAAACCGGTTGTCTGGTGGAGATATGTTGACGACATCTTTGCAATTTGGCCTCATGGTGTCGATTTACTAGATAGTTTTTTAGAAAATATAAATAGTAAGGAACCGTCTATTAAATTCACATTAGAAGTAGAAAGTAGGAATGAACTACCGTTTTAGATGTTTTAATTAGTAGTAATAATACAATTGAAACAAGCGTTTATAGAAAACCAACACATACTAATAGATATCTAAATTTTAACTCAAATCAATCAATAAATGTTGAAAGGGATTTTTTCCAATAATTCTATTATTTTTAACTTGCATGGCAAAGAAACAGTTAGTCCACCCCTGGAAGTCCAGGTTGACTAGATAATTTCATTCGACATCATGAATTCGGTAGCAAAATTTAAAGCAATTATGTAGAAGTGGGATTGGCCTACGTCCTCAACTTGTTAGAAAATATGTATAACCATTTTTTGCGATGATTTAAAAGAAACCGATCACCTGCTTTACGGCCTTCTTCATAACTAAACTGAAGCTGATATGCGTTCGGTCTCCTTTACGTTCTTACGAGCTTCTTATGTCGCTGTGTTATGTAAGGTATCTATACTACTATACTACTATACTATATATACTATACCTACTATAATTACTATAAAAGAAAATGGTACAGATTTTTCAGTAAAATAAATAATTACCAACCAACAATATTCTTATTTTTCGAAGGCATAATGAAACCAGTCGATCCTGCAGTAACTAGACTTATCTATACCGGCGCAAACAAAGATGGAAGGGTAAATTATCTTCACGAACGCGTAAAGATGCTGCCCGAGGATAGATACTATTTCCCTGAAGTCACCAGTTTCGAGTACGGTTGGAAGATGTGGAATTGTTCGAAAAATATGAAGAAAACTGGTTTCCAAAGGGTACAGGTGGTCAAGGAATCATTCTATAGGAGCAAAGGCGTTGGCAGAGACCCTGAATGGTACAAGGAGCCCGCCGGCTACAGTGTTTCGGTTTGCACTTCTTGAAACTTGTATAATCTACGTATTTATTTAACTGTAACTAACTAATTAAGAATAAAGAATATAATGCTATTTTAATCGGTATTTTGGTAACATTTGAAAAAAATAGATGGCCTATAGTGTACTTTGCTTTTTTGGTTCGTATTCCAATCTTTTTAGAATTTTCATTAAAATATAGTTATTATATTTCGTCCTAGTATGGTCCTTCGAGCCGGATACTACCCAATGGAGGAATATTATAAGCAGTTGATAAGAAACAGCTCTTATCTAAAAAATAAAAAACCTAATGGCAGGGGCCAGTCGCGCAGATAGATTTCGTCCTATATAAATAAATCACGCTTTTTTATTATTATTTTTTTATGTGTATCCAACTATGTAGCGCATGTACGTATTACACCACAGATAGATACACTACAGATAATGACGACCGCCTTTATCCCGGAAGGCCCTAGAAGAGCCTTGTGTGGGAGGGGGCTACACATTTAGAGACAAGGGACACACACCCAATATCCGTATATAGTGGAAAAATCCCTCTCACAGTATTTTCCACTGCCACGACCGGGGATCGAACCCGGAACTTTTTGGTGAGAGGCAAGTGCGCTCACGTCTCTACCATCAGTCATAGTCATATTTGATTCGAAATAAAATTTTGAGATTTTTTTAAAGAACCGCCGCTATTTTCTTACTTTTTCCTATGCGTTTTAGCAAAAAATGCGTTAGACAAAAATTGTAGGGCTAGATGAGTACTATCCAACGATGTATCACATGTACATATTTGATTAGATATAAAATTTTGAGTTTTTAAAAAAATTTGAGCCGCCGCCATTTTGAAATGAAGAAGGCGATTTGGCTCGTCTTTGAACTTAACCGAGATATGGGCTCAAAGTATATGCCTGCCAATTATCGTTTTGATTCGTTGAGAAATGCGCCCTCTAGAGTGTTTACAAATTTCGATATATATATCTTGTTTTTTAGGGTTTCGCGGGTGTTAAATGAAGTATTATTGTACTTCCGGGTGCTCTCCCGCGTCGATGATCGACTCCTCCAGGAGTGACGGTTGTCTAAACGACGTTTCGGCAGAATCTCATCTGCCATCTTCAGGTTCTCACTGAAATCTGCCTACTGCTGCTCCTCGTTGCTCGAACTGAACTGTTCATGGTGTGATGAGTGATTCATGGGGGTGTCATGGGTGGTTCGTGAGGGTACCATGACCTGTTTAAACCTGTTTGAAAGTCGTCAAATAGACCATGACACCCCATGAACACGTGCCATCTAGTTCATGACGTCATTAAGAACCCCCAGTGTTCTCTACCGAGTGAGCCCGTAGCTGCTTTGCCTATCTACTTACATTGTTGCTAATTTTTTACCTGAGCTTTGAACTGTATTTTTTGCAAAGAGTTGTACAGACGGTTGTTCATTTTCGAAACAAAACATTCATCTTCTGGGTCCGGCTTAACACAAAATAATAATATTGTATAATCTCTGAAACTCCTTGATAAATCTGATGTGCTATTCTGATGCACATGATTCTCTAAAAATTACATTTATTCACAGAGTTCTATAAATTAAAATATTATTTACCAGATGAGTAGTACATAACTACTGGTTCTGGATGTAGCAGGAAATATGCTTGCTCAATTATACGCGCTTCATTTTCCTTCATCCTGTAAAAGAATGTTTCTACGTACTCGTGTTGCCCCAATTTCTTACCAAACTCTTCAGCTAAGTCTTTAAAATTGTCTTTCAGATTTTGAGTACCTCTTTTTATATTAACCACATCGGCTCGTATATCGGCGTGCAGTTTTTTTATTCTTTCGACACTTTCTTCGTTCTGTTCATGTTCTTCGATTAATTCTAGAACACTATAGCAATATATTAATCAAATATCGGTATAAACGGCGAGAAAACCATAATAAATTCTAGAATTAGGCAGTTAAAAATTTTGTTAGATGGTATGATTAATTTACATCTTAATATGAAGTTCATTTTAAGGTGGAAAAATAAAACGGTACTTATAAACTCCACAAAGTATATAAGTTTAACTAAATAACTTTACCTATATTTTATTGAAACGTGATAAAAAAAATATGTATAGGTCACGTGATACGAAATAAATATATGTATTTTAAATGGAACACCTTATATATTATTGCATTTTCGAGAAGCCCTTTTCCCCCCGATTTCAATATAATATTGTATAGGTCTATTTTAAATACTTCTTGACGTATTTGACATTCAAAATGCAAATGAGCTGCTTTATTGCAAGAAGAGTGAGCCATTTGTGTCAAAACACAAGTGAAACAAAAATAACAAGGTAGGTCACTAAAATTATTATTATTTAATTACGCTTTTATCCCGGAAGGCTCTGGAAGAGCCTTGTGTGGGAGGGGGCTAAATATTTAAAGACAAGGGACACACACCCAATATCCGTCTATAGTGGAAAATCCCTCTCACAGTATTTTCCACTGCCACGACCGAGAATCGAACCCGGGACTTTTGGGTGAGAGCTCGGTGAGAGGCATGTGCGCTTACCTCTCGACCATTAGTCATATATTATTTATTATTTATTCAATTTTTACACTTCAAAACGTCATTATAAACATTTATTTAATCAAAATGGGTTATAATGAGGCCGAGAAGATCGAAATATTCTCCCTATGTGAAAAATAATAAAAATAAGTGTGCGTCAAGAAGAGAATACATGACGTTGTATCCGAATCGAGCGATTCCTAGTGTAAACACGTTTTTGAATGTTTATCGTCATGTAAATAGGATCCATAGTTTTTCAAGAAAATGACGTAACGTTACAGCAAACAAAGAAGACAATCTAGTTATTTGTTATATTTTGAAGGTAAAAAAATAATTTGTTATAGAAATAGATAGATACTTTATTTTAATACTTTTTTAGAAAATTCGGTTAATAGTTTATTAAGTGCTTGTCGGGAAATGGAAAAAAGTTATTCCAACATTCAAGGAACTTTGAAACAGCATTGATATAGGCCTTAGAAAATATTACTCGTCCAGGAACTGAATGAAGACCAAAAACGTAGAAGATTGGAGTTTTGTCAGATCATGCTCCATCAATTAGATGAAAAATCCTGATTTTTTAAAAGAAATTGATGAGTTAAGTTTTTCCACGGCGGGAGTTTTTAATAGAAAAAACAGACGTTCCTGGGAGAATTAGAACCAAAGACAGAGAGAGGTCAAGCGAATAAAATCAGGAGAAAATCAATCCACGTTTGGTGCGGAATTTTTCAAAACAGTAGCTATATTTTATAATTTAACTTTGACACGACAAACATATCTCGAAACAATATTAGTAGTAGTAGATCGTCTAATTCAAGAATTCCCTATGGACCTATTGTCTGTCTAGAATGATTTGGCATCAGGACGCGACGGAGCGACTCCACATAGCGTTTTAGAAGTTCGGGAATATTTAAATAATCAATTTCCCATTTGGGGAGGCAATAATGGGACCATTCAATGGCCACCAAATGACCCTGATTTGACGCCATTATTTTCCTGAACTTAAAGAAACCCTATGAGCATTGCATTGAAAATAATGGTGGCCAATTTGAACAATTTCTTTAATTGATTTCTTCAACGTCGGGCTATTACCAAGCAACGTGCTTTCGATATTAGTTAGAAGTTAGACATAGTCTGGTGTCCTGATAAGAACCATCTTGTTCTGGTACAAAAAACTAATACACCTACTAAATAATCGGAGTTAATGTTACTCTATCATTTGTACAAAGAAACATACCTTGTGGATATTTCTACACTTTCTGCCTCCAATTTGGCTCTAAATTTCGTTTGTACTTTGTTGTTTTCTTTGGAGATCTTTGTCAAATTTTTAGCTGTGGTTTTTTCTAACTTTTTTAAGTTTTTCAGTAGATTCTTCACTTCTTCAATGGTATAATTGCCACCCTCTGAGAAAAATCTAAAGAATAAAAGGAACTAAATCCTACGAGAATGACTAAATAACAAAAAAGTTACTTCATGGCTTTTGCGAATTTCATGTTAGCGAACGTTAAATCTTCCATTAATTTTTTGGACCGGTTGGTATTTTCGGCCAAAACATTATCTATGGAGTTCACAGCATCCTGCGTACATTTTTTTAAAAAGAAGCTATATCTGCGAACTTGGCCAGAGTTTCTGGTGTGTAATATTTTCTCTCTAGTTTCATCTTTTTTGTTACTGAAATTGTTGCAGATTTCATTGAACCTTCCTTCATTTGATTTTTGCATTTCCTTTAGTTTTTTAATTTCCATTTCGACAGCCTGTTAAAAGATTTACATTTATTTATAATGCAGTATCTCGGGGGTTTAAATTCGAAAAGATAAGTTGTTGATCGGATTTCTTTTTTTTTCCTTATAAACTGGTAGTAAATAAGTTTTAGAGACTTTACCAGCCTATTCGGGGGTTTACCTCTTTTTTAGGTGTGAACACAAAATCAAATAAAAAAAAAAGTTTCATTCGTTTTTTTTATAAAAGGTCAGTAGTTATATTAAAGTATTAGACCAGGGCCAATCCTGTTTAAGGCAATAAAAATTCTTAGCAGTATACGAATGGTCGGAAAATGTAGTTAATGGTGTAAATAATTAAGGAAAAATCGTCCAGACTGAGTAAAAGTTCGGGAAGGAGGGTTGGGTTGGTAATATATACATTTTTAGGGGTTGGTACTCGTTTTTGCGATTTGCGGCTAAACTATGCATCCTATTGAAAAATGTTGAATATAAAAGTTGTAGATAATGAAAAAATCTAAAACTTTCTAATAGATCATTATTGACCATAATCTCAAAATTATCGAGAAAAATGCAAAAAACCGTTTTTTCGGTTTTTAATTTATAACTATCGCAAAAATGTTTATATTTTCATGAAAATTTGTGAAAATGTTCTCTTTTGTGTTTTAAACAAGGCCAAATTTTTTCAAAGCGAAATATTTAATTTTCGATGTTATATGAAGAAAATAAAAAAAAGACCTAATTTTCAATCGAAAAATTTGGTTAGCAAATTTTCGATTAATGAACTTTACTAGTGCTCATTTTTTTCGTTGAAATCTCAACTTTAATATAGAATTAAAATATAATATTGTTTATATACAAAAATATCGTTAAAAAAGCGAAAAACTGAAAAACTACTTTTTAAAAATCGAGTTTTCGGTGAAAACCATGAATTTCTTTTTCTTTATTGTAAATAAACGTTTACATTCATAAAAAGCGTTAATTCTCATACAATATGTATGTTATACAAGTAATGTACATGTACCTAACTAGTCTCGGTTTTCAAAGTCCCGAAAACATTTAAACTGCAATTAAATAGATAAAAATTCAAAAAACACAAAGCCTGTGAAGTGAGAAAATTTGTTAATTATTTCTTGTGATTCGTAAGTATTTACAAATTATCACGTCAAAGTCTTATATTTGATTATAAAATACAAAAATTAAAAGTAAAATAATTTTATTGAAATCTTTTTTTCTTCGTGGGCTATTCTTCATCGCCAGAATTCAGTATCATTATTTTTATTATTATTTATTAGACAGTGGGTACTGTCTTCGTCTTCGATGTCCTGGAGACTACAATTTTATTCGTACAACGATTTTTCGGCATTAGAACATTTATCAGAACCGTGACAAATTTGTGCACTTTAAGCCATGCTTGCGACACCCACATTTGCTGTTACCGCATCCTGTTTCGCAGCTGCAGCAGATAATTTTCAATAAATTTTCAGGAATTAATTCTTGTTCTGTAAATATAGGTACGATGCCATTAACGTGATGTTTCCATCCCCAATCTGTAGCTGTTAATTGATTACCAAGGCAACTTTGTATTTGAAAATACACCCTGTAACAATGTTGCCCCTTCGGTTGGAGGTAATTTTTTCAAATGAAATGAGGATTTAACAGTAGCCGTTCGGTAGAGTTCAAATCTTTTGTAAATAGAAGCTATTATTTTTAATCCATTTTCGGTAATCATTTGTTTGTCTGCATTTGTATTGTAAAAAATTTCTGCAAGATTAGGTAAATGTTTATCGGCCAATAATAATTTTATAATTGTTTTTTTTTTCTTTCCCAGCAAAACTGGAAGTTGTATCGCAGCCAGAAAAACAATGCAAAAATGCTACAAATGTTTATGTGATTTATGTTTAAAACTATTAGAGGTGTAATAAGTATCATTAATATTTCATGCATCAGGTTTGTGGAAATAGATATTCAATTCATGTGAACTGAATTGATTTAAAAGAACTAAAAGATCTATGTTTTGACCAACAACTACTACTATTTTATCGGAGTTTTTTGCTACTTCAAGGGATGTATTGATAATTAGGGAATCTGCATCTTCTTCATATAACTATTTTTTGCGTAGTTGTTTTGTACATAATGTAAATATTTTTGTGTTATTTCATTAATTGTATCGTTTTTTTGCCAGATTACTTTGTGTAAGAGAGACCCGCCATCAACAACGTGTACAATATTGCTCGAAGTTGGTAACGAATCGATGCTCGCAAATTCTGTATATAAATGTGACTTAACATTTTTTCTGAAGCCATACTTTGTAAACAACGACACAGGAAATGTAGCAAGCTCGTACTGTAAATAATTTTTCATATCATCTGTGCTGCGGATATTTCGCGAAATTCTTTGAAATAATAGTAATGAATCAATTGTAACAGTCTCGCCTCAGTTAGGTACATGCACATTACTTGTATAACATAGTATTGTATCAGAATTAACGCTTTTTATGAATGTAAACGTTTATTTACAATAAAGAAAAAGAAATTCATGATTTTCACCGAAAACTCGATTTTTAAAAAGTAGTTTTTCAGTTTTTCGCTTTCTAACGATATTTTTGTATATAAACAATATTATATTTTAATTCTATATTAAAGTTGAGATTTCAACGAAAAAAATGAGTACTAGTAAAGTTCATTATTCGAAAATTTGCTAACCAAATTTTTCGATTGAAAATTATGTCTTTTTTTTTATTTTCTTCATAAAACATCGAAAATTAAATATTTCGCTTTGAAAAAATTCGGGCTTGTTTGAAACACAAAAGAGAACATTTTCACCAATTTTCATGAAAATATAAACATTTTTGCGATAGTTATAAATTAAAAACCGAAAAAACGGTTTTTTGCATTTTTCTCGATAATTTTGAGGTTATAGTCAATAATGATCAATTAGAAAGTTTTAGATTTTTTCATTATTCACAACTTTTACATTCAACATTTTTCGATAGGATGCATAGTTTAGCCGCAAATCGCAAAAAACGAGTACCAACCCCTAAAAATGTATATATTACCACCCCAACCCCCCTTCCCGAACTTTTACTCAGTCTGGACGATTTTTCCTTAATTATTCACGCAATTAACTATATTCTCCGATCATTCGTATACTGCTAAGAATTTATCGTCTATTACGATATTTTAAACGGTTTGGCCCTGGTCTATATAGCGATCTGTAAATTGCAATGACGCCGGCGGAGTGAAGGGGGGGGGGTGTTGAAAATAAGTTTATAGGTTTATTTTTCATTTCCATTCGATCAATATATTGGCAGATATATGAATTTTAAAACATTTTTATAGTGCGCTATCAGAACACTTGTTTCATGATGAAATCGATAAAAACTCGGAGACGATAGATCGTACGCATATAGTGTATCTATTGAAAGTTAAAGAGAATCATATTTCGAATATGTTGGTGCATGTACAAAATCGTTTTGATAACGAGTGATTGGAGATAAGAGGCAAAAACATGGCCACGAAATATAAACATCACTTTTGATTTTTTGTTTAGTTCTTAGAAATTAAATCATTTTAATTGAAATTCAATACGATCGTGCAAAAAACATGAGCATCGTCCCTTACCGTTCTTGATACTCAATATACTATAAAGGTTTTTTTGAAGACAATTAAATTATCTGTAAAATGAGCTCCAAGTGACCTTTATACTATGAATGATTCACGAGCTACAGCTGTTTAAAGCTATGAGCCAACATTTCTTTTTTATTAGAAATTTAGATTTTCCTGCAAGAACTGTGCATAAAGTAATGCAATAACATAAGTCGTTCGCAAGGTATATGTTCTTTAAAAAAAAAAGATTCTTGAAAATTGTTTTTGTTCAGATAAATTGAACCAATATTATGTTTAATTCCTTTTTTTGTATACATCATCGTTTCCTTTGACTCTACGACAAAATTTCATAAAACCTAAATGAAAGCTTACAAAATTTATGGTTTTCAATAAGTAGCGACAAGGAACTGGCGATTGAGAATGCTGTTGATTTTTAATTTTTAGCAAACGGGCAATTTTCGTCACGTTTGAAGTACAAAAAAGTACATTTAATAATATTTTTTCACTTTTTGAAGTATCAGAAGTTATTCTGTGAGCATCTCTGAGTCGTTTCATACAGGGCCCATATTCTTATAAAATTGTTATGCACAGTTCTTGCAGGAAAACCTTAATTTATAATAAAAAAGAAATTTTTGCTCATAGCTGTAAACAACTGTATTTCGTGAACCATTCATCATATGAAGGTCAACTTGGAGCTCATTGCACAGATAATTTAATTCTCTTCACAAAACCTCTTGGGTCATTATTGCCTAAAACCAATAAAAAAATAGCTATTTGTGAAAATGCACTTAAAAATGACAATTTTTCATGTGTTTCCTTTTTATCTCTATTCACTCGTTATCAAAACGATTTTGTACATACACCAACATATTCAAAATTTGATTATCTTCAACTTTCATTACAACACTATATCCGTACGATCTATCGTTTTCCAATTTTTATCGATTTTATTATGAAACAAGTGTTTTGAAAGCGCGCTATAAAGATGTTTAAAAATTCATATATCTGCTAATATTGATCGAATGGAAATGAAATATAAAAGGAAATTGTTCGTAATCGAATTCTCTAGAACTTTTATTTGAAACATTTTACGATCCGAACGACCATTTTTGAGATTTTAGCGAAGAACGCGCGCGTTTCCGGTGCGTCGCAAAACTGTCAAAATGTCAAAAAAATCTATCTCTTTCATGTGTACATATTGTGCAGTAAAATTGATACTTTCCGAGAAAAATCGATTTCTTTTACATATTTTCTCCCGCCTTCCTTCCCTCCTTTCTCTAGTACTAACCTATCAAGCAGTGAAATGCAAAGAAAAAAAAACTTATACCATTTTGTGACTGGCAAATCTCTCGGTATGTCTTTCTAGTTCAAACAGTCTTTTTTCGTATACTGAAGATTTTATTCTCTGAAATCTAGGTTTATGAAAAGCCAGTTTAATATTCATTCTCTCGTTTATTTCTGCGTACTGATCTTTTATCCATTCTTCTGCCGTTTGTAGTATTTCCGCCCTACCAACGTTTGTATAATTATTTATTGCTTCCCAAAGACTGAAAAAAAAAATTAGTTTTATTCAAATAATGCCGACATTGTTGGCGAAACGCGCATTGAGTACAGTAATGGATTAAAGGACCATTTTGATTGCTGGTGGTGGTGGTAAAAGTCTAGAAACAAATTTTATACCCAAATTGCCAATTTTTTACAGCTTCTACTTGAAACTTGCAAAACAACATCTGCATTGGTATCAACTCTTCGTCGGGGTTAATTTGCAACTCGCTGATTTGGCTAGCCCTCTTTCTTTGTAACTTGGGATCGTGCTCTTGATCTGGGGGATTGAGTGTAAGGAATCTCATTAATTCCGACATGAGGACGTCCACTTCTGCATTCACTATATTTCTGAATTTCTGGACCGCTTTCATCTCTGCTGCATTCTGGGAATTGTATCTGTAGGCATAGTTTACATATTAGTACCTATTTAACGGCCGTATTATGAAACGCCGTAGATAATTTCAGCGAGCCGTTAAGACTCTTTTGACGATGAAACCCAAAAAACCTTATTACCATTCTAGTAGATAAATTTATCAGTGATGTTTACACGACATCTTTTAAAGCCTGTCCCATTTTGCTTGGAACCACCCCTATAAAAAGTTTATTTAATGCCCAATTTAGATATAAGATTTTGACTGCCCGTTTGACGTGCTAATTGGAAGTCGTCAGACGAGCAAGATAGAGGCACTGCGATTGGAACAAGGGTCACTCATCTGCTATACAGATGGATCTAAGATGGCTGAAGGGGTAGGAGTGGGCGTAACAGGGCCAAATTGGAGTGCCCCAGAGGGCTCCGTTATAGGCCCTATGCTTTTCATTCTTTACATTAATGATGTAGAAAATGCAGTACCAAATGCTAACTTAACCATATATGCGGATGATACTTCTGTTCTTGTGTCCTGCAAGGATGATATTAGACTGGAAGATTCCTGCAATGCTTCTGTCTCTAATCTAAGTGTATGGTTCTGTAGCAACTCTTTATATTTTAATAGTGACACAACCTAATAATTACGTTCTCACGATAGGCAAAGAATATGTGACGGTGTCAATCTTATACTAAATAATTCAACCATATCATGTGCCACTACAAGTGTTAAATTTTTAGGGATATACTATGACAGTACCTTGAGTTGGAAATATCACTGCCAAAATCTTGTCTCTAAACTGCGCAGTCAAAATTATTTATTCATTAATTTAAGAACTGTTCTTCATAAGGATCAGTTAATTAAAATATATTATGCAAATGTGGATTAATAGCAGACACTCTTGTAAATCACTATTTTGTGATTTAGGTATTTTAACTGTGTCGTCCATTTTAATATTTGAATTGTGCATCTATGTATTTAAGAACCAGGGAAATTTTCCCAAAAACTCTGACATTCATAACTCGAATACTAGAAACAGAGATAACTTTCATATACCGTTCTCTAAATACAACTCATCATATAAATCACCTGATGTACTTGGACTAGTAATGTTCAATAAGTTACCTGCTCATATTAAATCTAATATATGCTTTAGATCATTTAAAATTCATCTTAAGGAATTTTTAATGAAAGAATGCTACTATCGTGTGGAAGATTTCCTACACTGATTTCCTGCTATCATATACGTTTCAGTGATTAACGAAATGTTAGTTATTTTTGTTTGTGACCTATATTGTGTACTTGTTGCAATTATATTTCTGTGTAACTATTTCCTATAGTCCTTGAGCAATTCTATGACGACTCATATATATTGTAATATGTCAAAGGGAAAATAAATTATTATTATTATTAAATGTAGGCTATCCAAAGCCCTCGGTAACACCCCAACCATCTTCCAGGCAGAAATATCGATCTGTGTGCCTAAGAATGCCTAAATAAAGGCATCCGAAGGGCAAAGATCTATATACTATCAGATAGCCAGGCAGCACTAAAGGCTCTAAGGTCCTATACCTTTGAGTCTAAAATTGCCTGGGAATGTAGACAATCCCTGAAGCAACTGGCCAACAACAACAAGGTTACCTTGATGTGGGTGCCAGGACATGAGGGAGTACAAGGAAATGAACTTACTGACAGCCTTGCAAAAAAGGAGCTAAAGCACCATTCATTGGACCCGAACCGTTTTGTGGCCTGGCCAAAGGACACATAGCGGAGGAGATCCAAGAATGGGAAAAGGATCAGAAAAAATCTGTTCGAAGCCAAACGACCCCATAAAACAATCTACAATCTACAGTCTCTGATAAAGTGTCTTGTCTTTGCATAATCATAAATATATTCACTTAGTGATAGTAAATCATATTCAGTAAACGTAACCTCTTCTAATAAAACATTTAGAATGTGAGTTTTTCTATAGTCTCATTAGTATTATTAAAATTAATAATTGAGTAAATTGTAATCTTATCATGTTTTCCTGTTAAAAATCAAAGCTAATATTTCATTAAAAAAATCTAATGTTCTTTTAGTACCACATTCCCGCGACTCACGCTGACGTTAGCCGTCTCTGACCAGTATGGAATTTGTTAGTCTATCTTACATGGATTAAAAGAAAAATTAAAGAACTGAGAATTGTGAGGGCACACGTAATGCTACGGCACATTACTTGGCGCTCGGTATAGCGTTAGGTACCCGGGCCTCTCCCCCCCAACTTCTGCATGGTTAACGTCCTCGTCGGGCATGTTGGGGCTGTTGAAATTGCACTTCATCAAGAATTCTCTATGCTTACTACGGCAGGTGAAGTCTGTGGCTGGGAGGAATTCGTTAAAAATAAGATGTAGTTCGTAATATCGTTTGGCTCGTAGTTTAGATGGCTGATTTAGTGAAAATAATCACAAAATAATTTACTAAGCTCGGCGAACTATAAAATGTCGCGACGAAGCTTAAAGTGTTCTGCCTTCAGGTGCCCTCTGTTCTCCGCCATCATGGTCTCTTTTTATATTGTACGGATGATGTCATAGCCTACCCGGAAACCCCGGGCTCTACTAGGTTCCCTCGGTCACATGCTCGGAAATGTTTACATTAACAAAATTTCACACTGGCTCGGTCGTAGTTTGGTAGCATTTCTAGGCTCAAAACATTTATCTTTCTGTCCTTTGCATGCTTAAGATAGAAAAAGTTAGGCCATTTCACCCTATGTGATGCGACATAAGTACTTGAAATTTATCTCCCTCATTGTATACACACACTATTACTAGACTCGATTTTAGGTAAATTAGTAAAATGTAGCCGTTTATGTTCCTTTCAAAGAATGCAACTTAAAATGCATTTGTGGTAACTTTACTGCGTTCAATATTAAATGGCCAAATAAATGTAAAATGAAACGAATTAAATGCAATAATTACTTGAATTTGGGAAAATAAATAAGAAAAATTTAAAGTTATATATGCCCTAGATACGGGGTGTTTCAGTAGCCTCATCGCAAAGGTGATTTTTTTTTAAATCGGGGTCATTCAAATACTCTCCTTGAGCCCTCAAGCAATACTCAAACCTTCTTTCTTCGTCACCTACTTACAATGTATGCAAAAATTTAGGTTTGTATGGTTTTCGGTTATGATTTTTAAGGCAACTCCAAATGGTATTTCGAGACTTGTTTAAATTTAAAGGAGCATTCCTCAAGCTTGAACGACGGTTTCATTAAAACATTTTATTATTTTTCGAACCGTGTTATCGTTAAGTGGTCGCCGTCGATTTGGACTTCTTCTATTAAATTCTCGGGCAGCTTCTCTTGACGATCTCACAATATCATCAACCATTTTAATAACCTCTATTTTTTCTTGAAAAGTTAACCTGCGCCGGTATAATTGTGATAATAAGCAGGTATATAAATAAGCAATATCTACTCATCATCATTCATTTGACAGTTATTTAGGTCAAGGCACTCTTCATAAATGACAATTCCATGCAACAGTTAAATTTCTTCGGCAATTTCTGAGTGTTTATTTCTCTCAGGAAAAATTCAAAAATACGACCTTTTCAACGAAATTTGGTACAAACAGATTTGGGGGAGTTGCTGAATTCAGTGGCGCACTGAGATGATTTGAAATTAAAAAATCGCTAATAAGATTTCAACATTTTCTGACCCGAAAAAAAATCATAGTAAGCTACGCTATTATGTTTTGCAAAATTTAATATAACACAAATATGCGCATTTCAAAGATCTATATTTTAAAAAAATATATCTGAATCGAATATTAAGTGAAATTTTTATAGGGGTGGTTCCAGGCAAAATGAGACACGCTGTAGAAATCGTATTGCAAATTTATTGGGTAGATATAGTGACAAATTTTATTAATCGGCGTCAATTAGTCTACAAAATCAGTTTACAAAGGTTTTTGAGCTTTGCTTTAATAATGGATGATTAATAAACTATTTGGAATTACATAAATTGCTAATCTCAAGCCAATATATGGATTCAGCGATTTTCGCGACTATACATGAGAAAGCAAAATAACTTATTAGTAGGTACTAACAATTTTTGTATGTTATCCAAGGCCTTCTTGACTTCTGCCAGAGATTTTTCCAATTTGGCTTGACTAGGTCCTTGCCTTAACTTATCTATAAGAATATTTAACTTTCCTTCTACAACCTGAAAGTAAAATCTATATGTACAAGGTGGTTCAAAATTGTCACCCGATATTTCTGTGGCTGATAGTACAAAAAAATGGTAGTCTTTAAGAGGGACAATAAATTTCACTTTTTCTGCAATATCTTCCGACTCCACTTGAAATATCAAATTTATATATCCAAAATAACAAATTTGTAATTAATAGAAATTTATAAAATCGTGTAGAGCTAATTTTTACCCTTATTCGTTTTAACAGATTAAGTTTTTTCTATTTTTTCTATTAATATAGACTGATTGATGGTAAGAAATAAAATATTACCGGTCAGAAATTTCTAAAATCGTGTAGAGCTTATTGTAAACCTGGGTTATTGTGAAATACATTTTTTAAATACATAATGAGAGCCAAAAGCAAAATATTACAGGTTATAAATTGTTGAAATCATGTACAGTTAATGTTTCAACATTTTTTTTCATAACAATACAACCAAAAATCTGAAGTTGGATTCCACAGTTGGAATCTAACACGGGACTTGTTGGAGAAAAACTTTATTTTCCAAACGTAGGTAAATAATTCATTACTTTACTTGAATTTCTATTTTGTCTTTACTTCTAGTAATACTACCGTAGTAGAGGTACCTTTTTTGCTGGCTGGGATACCCATTGAATAATGCAAGAAAAGCAGCAGCACAAAACATATTCCATATGTAATAGAAAAAATGAGCGCTACTCATTTTTTCCCTGCACTTGTTGACTGGTAAAGCATTAAATTGAATTTTGAAGGATATTCAACGTTCCTTAAAAAAACCTTAGATTGTGCATAAAGGAAAATGGAAGACATTTCGAAAAATTTTTATAATTGATAATTAGTTATTTTCTACGTTTAATTATATTTCAAAGCATTTTTTATGTGTAAAACAATTTATTAATAAAATGTATATGCACGTTGTTTTTAAACATAAACTACTTGAGAACGGCTGGTTTATCGAAATGCAATAAAAATACCTTTTTTATTTCTAATGATCCGAAAATTTATTTTTTATAGTAATTTTAAGAAATATGAGAAAATCAGTTATGAGGAAAATACTGACAGTCATCCCCTAAAACTACCTCCTAAGTAGAAGAGAGGGTTTGACTGATACTATGCAAACTAGTATCCGAATGGCCTATGACCAAGATTAAAATATCTCCCTTATTATCCATTTTCGGAAATGAGATTATATAAAAGACCACCATTATTTTTGGATGTTCTATCAGACGCAGAAATATCGGTAGACAATTTTGGATCACCTTGTATATAAAAAAAAATAGTTTCAATGTTTAAATATTACCTCGGCAGTGATGTTATTCTTTTGGACTAAGTTTTTGACATCACGGTTAACAAGGGTACGAGCGTTTTCGACCCTCACGAAATGGAGGTCGAATAGGGAGGCAGAATCTTTTAAAAATACGGATGTTTCCTCCACGACATTCTGCATGGAATTGATAACTTCTTCCCAAACAGACTAAAAAATTTTAACATTGATAAAACCAATTGATACCTAAAATAGTACTATTTAGCCGTTTATCATGCACACATAAGTGGTCGCTATCTTTGCTGCTTGTTGCTGCTTGTCTTTATTATTAAGGAAGATATGATGGATATTTTTTTTAAACATTATTTGACCGTCTCAATGGTTTTTTTAAATTTGACTTTGATTTCTCTGTTTTCGAGTTATTTTAAAAAACTGAAGAAGCGAATTTTAAAAAACTTCCCGTATTTGTCTAATTTGATGACTGATGATAATTTAAGCATGTATGTTCTTCGTTCATTTTAAATCGAAGCTAATAAAATAGGAGATTTTAAAAACTGTTTTGTTTTGTAAATATTTTGTCTTTATTATTTTTCGAGATAACAGCCAGGGCACTTTTAACTGAAACACACTATTTTATATGTTCCAAATTGGTTTATAAACACAGAAGCTATTATACCGTGGGATAATGACAGATTTTTTGAAACGTTTGTTTCCTATCTGGCCTTTTGGGAGGCTTTGGTGCCTGATTTGTACTAACCATTTTCGTGTTTATCAAACGATTATTCAGGGTCCCTCAGCGGAAAACAAAAAAGAAAAATTCATATAAATGAGTAATTTCAAACGTTTTGTTCTTATCTGTTGTCAAGTTAGACTTAACGTTTTAAAGAAAAACATCCGACGGAAGCTTATCGCCAGACAAATTCCGTGGGCCCTAAGGCCCGAAATTTCAATCCGAAGTTGTAAGAAAATTGGTCCAGAATCAGACGATTTGGTTCTTATCTGAGAATTGTATACAGGGCGGGGCAATAGTGTGTCGGACCTCAATATCTAGAGTTCTACGATAGCTAGAAATTTAAAAAAAAATTGCAAGTCACAATCACAAAACACAACTTTCATTCGATAAACTATTTTGTTTAAAGTTTAACATACTTATATGGCTAATGTCAAAACTTTGTTGTTCACTACTTAACTTGTTAATTCAGAAATTTGCAGCGCCATCTATTGATGAGTGATTTTCGCTTATAAACCTGACCCGACTCTTGTAATCACTTGGTATGTCGTTACTTGGTTATATTCATTGACATTCAAGATTTAAACAATTAGAATATAGTTGCTATGGAAATGAAGCCTGACTTACACAGGCAGATAGTAGATGTACGCTTTTTTTGCACAGAATAATACATGCGCGCGGCGATTTCCCGTCATTTTCGGTATTATACGTATGCGCGCATAAGTATACGTGTAATTATGCAGTGTAACGAAGCATTTTTCGTTACGGAAATCTGCATAAAATTTATATTTAATTGTACTCTATATAATTATGTTTCTTGTTTTCTGTACCCCCTTAAGCGATTTACTATATATTATTCGAAAATATTCACTATTTGAATACCTGAATATTTATCTAAAGCGGCAAATATTTGTAAACATAATTATTGTTTATTATTTGACGTAATTAATTCAATAATTAGTCATCTGTGGCCGATTAAATCCGTTTCTTTTTCGTAGTTGGTTAGAATAATTATTTGAAACCGATTTCATACATTACAAAAGTCAGAATACTTTATTTATACTAACCAACGCACGTAATAATAATTTACCAGTACGTTTAATGACTTAATATAGCCGTCCTCGCTGGCTTGTATTCAATACAGTGGGCCATGCGCGATACTAAGGCACGTGGGATTCCTCGCAATACCCTGAGTGGGAATCTGGCTATAAAACTGACTGTAAAGACCTGCAAAATCAGAATGTATTCCAATTCTCGAAGCAACCAGATTTGGCTAGTGCATTTATCATTCCGTATTTACTGATTGAAATATTTATCTTGTCTGAATATTTTTGGTATTTACTTCATATTTACCCGCTGATAATTTTATACTTAGTTACCGAAATTTTACTGCCGTTATTCTGATTGAAATTTTTATCCTGTCTGAATATTTTTGATATTTATTGCATATTTACTGACTGATAATTTTATACTTAGTTACCGAAATTTTACTGCCGTTATTCTGATTGAAATTTTTACACTTTGTATATTCTTGATATTTATTTTATTACTTCATATTTACTGACTGACATTTTTATGCTTAGCTTGTAAATTTCACTGTTTATTTTCCGGTACCAAGCACTAGCCAAATTTCCGGTCTGTTTGATAACCTGTTGTAATACTGTTTTCTGTTTGCTTCGCATTTTCTGGTATCCGTACACTGACTGTCTGCTTAACAACCGTTTTTTTATGAACTCGCTAAATTCACCGCTTATACGCTTTTGCCGCTAATATTGTTTTATTGCTTGCTACTCTCCCTCTACTGCTTAAGCCTATGTGTATAAATTTGTGTTAATTTTGATTTTCTGTTTTATTTAGGACTGCTAACCATAGGATTACTGTAATATATTTAAATATTATCAAATTTCTGAGTTTTACTGTTGTGTTTATGAAAGTCTAAGTTCCCTTATTGACCCACTGGAATTAACTGTGTCTTCACTGAGCTGCTTAGTCTCGCTCATCAACTTTTGGGTAATGTTGTTCAACTACTCAAAACTTGAATTGGCGCACGAGTAACAAGCTAGAAAGCTCGAATGTCAAAGTGACAGCCTTAGTTCTCACACTGTACGAGAAAAAGAGCGTCACAGCAGCGCAATATATTGATGAGTGATTTTCGCTTATAAGCCTGACCCGACTCTTGTAACCACTTGGTATATCGTTACTTGGTCGTTAACTTTCCATTTATTAATAAATTCACATACACGCCAAAAGTACTAATTAATAAAATTAATCTACATCGAAATATTGTTCCATTAGTACCTTTAATTTTTCAAATTCAGCTTGATGCTTAATGTTAAGTTCTTCAACACCCGGAGTATAGAATTCTTTTTGGAAGTCTTCTATGTCTTTTCCGTCGACAATTCCGCTTTGGTCCAAACATTGCTTTATACTGTCTAACTCTTCGAAAAATCTGTTAAATATTATTACTATGGTTGATTTGTAGATCATAACAATATTTTTAGCACTCTGATCTAAAAACAGTAATAAAAAATTACTATAATGTCTACTTCAATAAAATCGGAGACACCAAAATGGACGTTTCTGTGAGAATGACCCACGGACAATACTCTCTTTTTTCTAAATTGTGAAATAGAGAAACAAAACCAAGAACATTGACAAAAAACCGTTTACCTAAACCAGCTAATGCATTTCGTGTCTTCTCCAGCAACTTTTCTACATCCTCAAGCACAACAGGTATCGATTTCATTTGGTCTAGACTGCTTTCTAATTCTGACTGTAACATATCGAAGTTTTGTATTTCTTTTGCTAGCTGACCTCCGGTGAGTAATTCCGTCAAGCTTTGATTTAGGCTGTTCCTTGATTTGCTAAAATTTGGGCTCAAAAATCATTGATTTCTGCACACCGCACGACACACGCAACCATATACAGGGTGTTTCACGTATGCGGGCATTAATTTCTAGGAGTGTCTCTACATAAAAAAAATCGGCAGCTACTGGAAGCGGCTGGAACCTCCCCACTCGGTGGATCTTTGAAGCCGAAAAGAGCATTAAATTGTGTGACAAAACGGCACTAAACGTAATCCGATCTCGTCCAAAACTCTTTCAGATCATCTAGGGCACTAAAAAAACCCTTAACTTAATGAATTTACAATCATCTATGCGAGTTATTACCTACATTATCGCTCGTTGAATAATATACTATTAGGATATTAACAACTTTAACATCACTTGAACGACTAAGAAAGTCTAGTTATCCTAAATACTACAGATTTGTAAAGCAACAAACTGAAAATTGGTACAGTGATAATCTATAATAAATTCACCAACGAAGGTACAGAAAGCATGTGATATTGATATTGTTACATCTACCTTTAAAGTTTGTGACAATCCACTAAAAGTTACAAATATGCCGAAATCTTATTAACATGACATGACACCAACGTTATCGGCTGACAAACTGTGACAATGACAATCGTCAAAATTTGCTCACTGCAATCCGATCGCTCGCGGCTGTCTTTGTTAAATGAAACATTAGCATTTCAGTAATTTTACTAGATTTTAGAGGAATATTTGTAGTTTAATTATTCGATTTGTCTGTATATATATTTAAAAACGGCACTAAACGTAATCCGCTCTACTTCTAGAGGAGTGAAGAAACCCTTACACGTGAATTGACAAGTGATGTGACGAGTTTCACGACGTAACGGCTACGCGCATCGATCATATCATGCGAAATGCGATCTATGCCATATTTGCTTTGTTTTTAATTTTTTTCACGGAAACCAAATCGAAATGGTGGAAGTGTGATATATCGTTGAAATCAGAATTTTAACTGCTTTTCAATGGTTCCATTGCAAATTGAAAGTAATTATAAAATAAACAACTTATTGCGTCAAAATGGCACTAAACTTAATCCGATCTCAACCAAAACCTTTTCAGATTTTTGGGGCACTAAAGAAACGCACACGCAAAGTTTCATTCAAATCCGTTCAGTAGTTTCGGATCTATCGTGCTAACACACATACACACACACCGACATTTTTCAAAAATCACTTTTTTGGGTTCCTAGGACGTCAAAACGTAAAGATTTGATGTTATCTCAATTTTCATTTTTGAACCAATTCTAGTATTGTGGAGAGGTTAATATGAAAAAAAGTTCATATAAACATGGGTCCGGAAATCCCTCCTAAGGGCTCTGCGGGCCTCTGTAGGGGGCACCCAAAATTGACATTTTATTTAATACCTCAGGAACCCTTTGAGCTACAGTGACTAGTTTTTGCACGTGATTCGATATCAATAAAGGTCATTATCTGATGTTATCCGTCAGGGGTGCGCAAAATTGGAAAGGGGGGATTTACTTCTCCCCCCCCAAATTTTTTAATTTGAATTTTCTGGGATTGTCTCATCGGAATATGTTTCCTTGGCTATAAATACACAACAAATGTTATTGTTGTAACGTCGTAGGACCAACCGGTTTCGAAAAAATATGAACCTAAATAGTGGAGTAAAAATAGGCCAAAATAAGGCGATAAAAAAAATTTTACGTGGAGCAATGCGACATAGAAAAATAAGTTTGTTTTGGTGAAACTAAGAATACCTGAGTTTTCTGCTTCGAGTAGATGGGGAACCCTTTTTTTTGCGAATTTTTGAGGGTGGCTTTTCAGTTTTAATTTTTTTAGACCCCTTAAAATGCTAGTTAAGAAACGAGAATGATACCCTTTTATTGTAGATGTTTAAGGAACGTTCAGTTCAAATTTTGTGAAAATCGGTTCACCATATGTTAATAAATATACTGAAAAAACGTCAAAAATTGAATTACGGCTAGCTTGGCCAAAATTAAACCGAATTTGATGAAATTTTAAACGAAAGTAACCTATATAATCAAAAAATAGCCCGCCAAATTTTAGCAAAAAATATCCAACAGTTTGGCTGGAATTTTCCACTCTTAGTCCAAATTATACCAAATTTTCAAAACTTTCCACAAGTTGCCTAAATGATGGAACAAAATTTTTATTTTACCAAAATGAAGGTATTCTTATGTACTTTCATGTGATGTAACTAAAAAATAACTTCTTTTAATTTAGCCGATTTTTTGTCATTTTTGGTAAATACATGCGCGCGGCGATTTCCCGTCATTTTCGGTATTATACGTATGCGCGCACAAGTATACGTTCATTATAAAAATTACAATATTAATAGTAAAATGTGTTTGTGCGCAAGTTTTAGATATTTGGATTAAAAAACACTCGTAAGTAGATATATTTTTTTCTCGAAAATTCACTTGATTTTTATTAAACTTTTTACATATTATTGATTATTATTTTATTTTTCGCCGATTAACAGCAAAGTTAGTGCTAATATCAATCAGCAAAGTGTTGGTTTCCCTGCCTAGGCAGGAAAAGTGACACTTAGTTTCCATGGTAACCAACTAGTAACAATTGCGATTTTTAATGATTTTTTATTGAATTTATTACAACAAAAATAGAGAGATTGAGAATTGTAATAATTTCATTATTTTACAATATATTTAAATAATCGACGAAAAAATTATATGTTCAACTCAGCAGCAAAATGGTAGATTGACTGCCTTGGCTGAGTTTTATCAGCCGCGCCAGTCAATCTACCATTTTGCTGCCTAGTTAAACAAATAACTATTTCTTCATGTTTTCTTTTTCTAGTAGTTGTACTGTCGTGAGCAGAAAAAAATAGGACAACTTTCTTTTTCTAATGTAAATCTGTCTCTATTTGAATATGTAATGAGTAGCCGAAATAAAACATCACTTTTAATTTATTTTTTATTTTAATGCTGTAGTTATTGCTATAGTAAATGATGGATGGTTAATGAGACAAATTGCACTGCGTTATAACATTAACAAAAATTTGGTGTGTAACATTTTAAGAAAGTGGAGAATAAACGGTGCGATTAGTAGAAATCTTGGATCAAAGGACAAAGGATATCCTACTTAACAAGAAACTAACTATTAATATTTCTTTATTGCACCATTTCTATTTATAACTTCTATAAGTCTGTTTGGCATAGAATTAAATAACCTTATACAATAATCATTAGTAATAATACTTTCCCATGCATTATTTACCATTTTCAGTAATTCTTCGGCATTCCGTGGTCTCATATTTCCTTTTTGGACACTTCTTACGAGTAGTCCCCATACTTCTTCCGCAGGGTTAAGATCTGGACTATGACTGGGCCAGTTAAGAACATTGATGTTGTTATCTTAAAACCAGTTAGTTACGGTATGAGCAATATGAACGGAACAATTGTCTTGTTGAAATATGATCTCATTATTAGGAAATAATTGTGACACAGAAGGGAGCGTAATATTGTCTAAAATCCTAATATACGTTTCACTATTAAATCGTTCCTCAATATGCCAGAAAACACCAGGACCACGTGCCGATATCCAAGCCCACATATTGACGGAAAATCTACCACTTTTATCATTGTTAGATATATATTTCTCATCGAATCGAGTATTCGGAGGGCGGTAAACACGAATACGATCGCTGTGTGTTGACCGGAAAGTTTTTTCGTCTGTAAAGATTACATTGTTCCAAAAATTTACATCATGCTCTAAAAATTCAAGAGCAAATCCTACTCGAACTTCTTTATGTTCAGCTTTCTGTGCTGCTGCATGACAGCGTAGCTTCGATTCTCTTACTCGCCGGCGACCAGTACTACTCGATCCAGGAAAATTCGTTTCTTCAGCAGCCTGAATAACTGAGTAAAATAGATTTTCTACTAAAGCATTTACCAATTGCAAATCTTGTTGTTGAGTTGATATTCTTTGTCTCCCTGATCGAGGATTTCTACTAATCGTACCGTTTATTCTCCACTTTCTTAACCGAATTTTTGTCAATATTAAAACGCAGTGCAATTTGTCTCATTGACCATCCATCTTCTGCTTTAGCAATAACTCCGGATTTAACTAAATCGTTTATATGAGGCATATTAGTTTTTTGCACACTTGCAATAAATTATGACATAAATTATGACAACTAACTGACAATATTACAAAAATTAAAGTTAGATGTACACAACTAGATTTTAGCAAAATACCTTGTCCTACTTTTTTTGCTCACGACCGTACTAGATGTGCTACTGCAAGATGTTTCTACTTCCGAATCGGTAAATGAAGTTTGGAATATTTCTTCATTCTCGTCATCGCTAAAGTCGTATACATCTGAGATATTCTCTGAAGTCTCAAAATTGACAGGATTTTGGATGGCAGCAAACAACAGATAATGAACTGATGCCGATAAGGACTGACAAAGCTTCTCTTCCTAGTGAATTACTTAATATAATTGCTTGTGATTGTAAGGTCGGTTGCAAAACTAAACGTTGCTCATGCAAAATCATTGGCGTCACATGTAGCAATTTAAGCCACAATGGAAGGAATACTGTTGTCAAAATGCAAATAATGTTGACGAGCAATTAGAAATTAGTCCTGATATTTATTATATTAAAGAATTTGAAGAAGATGATAATTATGAAGATGTTTGTACTTTAGAGGATATCTCAGATGTATACGATTTTAACGATGACGGGGGTGAAGAAATATTCCAAACTACAGTTACCGATTCGGAAGTAGACACTTCTTGTAGTAGCACATCTAGTACTACTAGAAAAAGGAAACATGAATAAAATAAAATAATAATCAATATATGTAAAAAGTTTAATAAAAATCAAGTGAATTTTCTAGAAAAAAAATTATATCCTATCTACGAGAGTTTTTTAAAATCTATATATTTAAAACCTGCTCACAAACACTTTTTATTATTAATATTGAAATTTTTATAATGATATATACTTGTGCGCCCATATGTATAATGCCGAAAATGACGGGAAATCAAACCCATCATTTTGTTACATTATATAATTTTTTTTTACGATATAAAAGCTTGTTGCGAGCAATCTCCTGTGGTTTCTGTTACGATTCATGTAAAAATTATGGTATTTCCTAAATGGACAAATGAAAAAAATGAGAGCCTTTCCTCCATACAAATTTGGGCAATCTCCTTTACACAGGAAAATCTCACGATAAGCTTTTATATCATAAATAAATTATATAATGTAACAAAATGATGATGGTTTGATTTACTTCAAAGTTTATTTTCTTCTTTTTAGTGCATTTAAATAGAGGCTTGTTTTTAAAAATGTTTTTTACTATTATTTATTAATACGTTGACAACCAACCCTATTGACACTTCTCTGTGCCAAGTAATTGCAGATTTGTTATTTTAGAAAATTGACTACGTATGGGTTTTATTCTTATTAAATTATGCAAAAGAGCGAGAAATCATTATCCTTATTTTTGAATCCTAAGCAATGCACGCGTTTCTTTGGTGAATAACCTCAGATAATGACCTTTATTGAGAGCTAGTTATTGTAGTTCAAAAGGTTCCTGAGATATTAAATAAAATGTCAGTTTGATTGTCCACTTTATAAGCACGCAGCCAACGCCCTTAGGAGAGATTTCATGTTTATATGAATTTCTTCATATTTTTTTTTATGTAGAATCACCTCTAGAAATTGATGCCCGCATCCCTGAAATATGCTGTATAAGAGAAAAGGAAGAAATTTTATGCTGCCATCAGAATAACAATATCATATAAAACCCTCACCAACTGTTTTGTGAAGACTTACCCCATCATTTCCCTGGCTAGAGCTTCATGATACTTTTTTACCCTTTCCTTGATGTCGCTCAACATTTGAATCCACATTCTCGTGTCGTTCTCGATTTGCAGTTGCAACTCGCTTTGGAGTTCAGCGTAGCTTTGGAAATTGTTAAGAGTTAACTGGTTGATTTTCAACATTTCAATTTCGAAGAATTCTTCTAGTTTAAAGGGCAGTTCGTAGGAGATATTTAGCAGTTTTGCGTAAGTTTCATTTAAGATCAACTTGAACTGGTCTGTCCTCTGTTTGTCTATGGTGGCCAATTGGACGTAGAACTCATCAACAGCTTTTCTACGAGTGTCATTGGCCTGTGCTACTTCTTTATTGGCAGCTTCCAATGGATGATCTTCTAACTTGATTTCCTAAAAACGAAAAATTATTCTTCTCGCAGTTTTTGTTAAGGAAACCCAACGTTTTCTTTCTTATGCCTTAAAATGAACAGCGAATCTTCTACTTCGCTCTTTATTTTCCGAAGCTGGTCTTTCAGTACATCAGATTTGTTCCGAATCTCCCTTTCTAATTCAATGTTTACTTCTTTCTTTTTATATTCCATTTCTTCTACGGCTTCATTGTGAGCGTGTTTCCTTTTCTCGATTAGCTTTTCGATGATTTTCGATGGCCGCGATACCGGCACTAAAATTTCGTGGTAATTTATTACTTTGAGTATACTCATAGTGAGGGCCTTACCAAAGTTTGCTGGCAATGTTCTGATATCAAAATCGTCCTCCATTGTGAGCACAGTTTATGTACTTTGTCAAATGTGACAAATGTCATTAAAGATGGAAGTTGGTGACTATACAAATCGACGTCTGGCAACGTTCGCTGGGTCTTGCGCGATGCTCCGCTCCTAGCCAATACAAAAAACAATGTACGTCTCTTATCCATTTAACGAGGTTCCAAAAAGGCCAAAACATCAAAAGTTTGTAAAATCTTCCTCCCCCTGTTGTTGAGGGTGAGAAAAACGATGGTGATGGTTTGAAGTTCTGAAAACCTTGAGTATTATCTCTATCAATGAAAAATCACCCCAATTTTGCGGCTTTTCGGTCTTGGGATTGTGAGGGCTCCTCGGATCGGATTCTTTTTTGGGAAATAATAATAAATTCAGTTAGTTTACACTAGAATACCCCGGACCGACACCCGGGAGTTAAAGCTACCTTCGCCCATAATGGCAATATCCCCAAAAAATAAAAAAAATACGTAGTCGACAAGGTATTTTTATGGGTTTTCGAGGGCGCGGATCACTATGCTTGCATTATTTTTCACCCCACCCTCCCGTAACTACCCCCAAGGTATAAAAACTACCCCTCTTCCATGCTGTTGGTTCTGGGCATGCGCGGGTTTGTTCAACCGGATTTTTAAAGAGCGTATCAGCTAAGTTACTTAGCTGAGATGGAATAAGTTACCAACGGCTGCATCAATACCTGGTAGTTTTTGTTGGGTTTGTGGATTGATTCATTTGAATTGAATTTTTATTTAAATAATTATTTAAGGATCGGTACGCTCATATGATGTTCTTATTAAAAAAAAATATTTGATGGTATTCATATTACGTGGTTGCACTAGAATACTACTAGTAATCTACTCTTTGACGCCTGTAGCTATATTGCAAACGAATTTCGCAATCAACATTAAAAATATCGTCTGCTTTGTTACGTTCACAACCATCATTTACATCATAATTTGTATCGATACATCATATCATACATTTTATCAGGGCCCTCGAGAATATCTCACTTAATATCGGTCGTGCAAAAAAAATATTTTTACGAAACTTGTGCCGATTTATATAACCTACAAAATGGTTTAGACATTTGAAATCCATAGCCCACTTTAAGAGTTATGGCTGAAAATATCGAAAATGCGGATAACGTCTAGGCCAAATATCTCCGTTATTTGAAGAGATACGAGAAAAATTCTAAGGCGAAAATTTGTTGCAAAACAGAGTGTTTCAACGAGGTTTTATCTATTTTTTTTCAAAACCGCTCTATTTTGAGATTTACTCTTCAGGCTGTTAAAAAAATTATTTTGAAACGGGCGGGAAATAGCGCCATTAAATAGAGTATTTTCCTCCCTTTTCAACGATATATCACATGCCATATTTATTCATTGGTACTACGTTAGTAATTATAAAAACATTTTTTTAAAACCAATAAATTTTTTTTTAACAAGCATTATACTTGCCGTAGAGAAGTATGATTAAATAAAACGATAAAATAATTCAATAAGTTGTTCAAATCTTTGCTATAATAAAACGTTAACACAATTAAGAGGAATAAAGTAAATTCAGGTAACAAAAACAAATAAATAATAAAAAAGAATATAGCACACAGAATATTAATATTTATCTAATCCTCAAAATAATTTTTAAAATATATCAAGTGTTCAAAGTGTCTGTTGAATACTTTTAGGTCCTCTACATTTTGCGATGTCGTCGAAAACACCCTATCTTTAATATACCCCCATAGAAAAAATCCATTGGGGTTATATCTGGAGAACAAGGGGGCCATCGAATAAATCCATTGGTACCTATCCAATGTTGAGGCAAAATTTCATCTAAATAATCTAGGCAAATCTGGGAATTGTGGGGAGGAGCTCCATCTTGTTGAAAATATTGAAAGTTTTGTCGATTCTCTAAAGGTAGATCATCTAAGAATTCATTAAATTTATTTCTCAAAAAGTTTAGGTACCTTTGGCCACTGAGGTGACCATCATAGAAATAAGGAAATATTAAATTGGTGCCTAAAATACCTATCCACACATTTATTTAAAAACGATTTTGAATACACAGTCGGCCTATGCCAGTTGTATTTTCGGAAGTCCATTTGTAATGAATATTGCGATTAAAAAATCCATTATTGGAAAAATTTGCCTCGTCGGACCAAAGTATTTTAGTACCTATATATTAATGGATCGGCACGCTTCTTTCCAACAGCCACCTTGGTTTGTCCCCCGCTTGTAAATTGTGAACTTTTTTGGCTTTATAACACCGGTAACCATTTTTCTTTAAAATTTTTCTAGCACTTGTTTTATTTATATGACAAGCAATTTGAATTTCTCTTAATGATGTTTCCAAATTTTCTATATTTTTATTTCTTACATAATTAATAACTCAGTTTACCTTATTTCCATTATCAGTAACACTGTTCAGTGTTCAACCTTGTCTTCTTTAAAAATGAACCATTATTTTTCAGTTTCGTAGCTAATTTTCTGAACAGAGTTTTATTCGGCTGTAGTGCTTGTGGAAATCTGTTTCTATATTCTACTTGAGCTAATCCAGTTACAATTGCATTGGCAATATGTAACGAACATATTATGACGATCAATGTGAGTGAAAATCATTTTTGAAAATTCTAAATTCTTAAACGAGTGTGATTGAGTGAGAGTTTAAGTATTAACTGAGATTATCTGTCAAAAAATTAAATTGTCAAGTTTGTTCATAGCCAACTATTTTAAAATAATTGAAATAATAGTGAAATTATGAAATACAAACAAATTGTTCAAAATGAAATACTCAAAAAACAAAATACTCTATTTAATGGCTCACTTTCCCGCCCGTTTCAAAATAACTTTTTTAACAGCCTGAAGAGTAAATTTCAAAATACAGCGGTTTTGAAAAAAAATTAGATAAAACCTCGTTGAAACACTCTGTTTTTCAAAAAAATTTCGCCTTAGAATTTTTCTCGTATCTCTTCAAATAACGGAGATACTTGGCCCAAACGTTTTCCGCATTTTTGATATTTTCCGCCATAACTCTTAAAGTAGGCCATAGATTTCAAATGTCTTTAAACCATTTTGTAGGTTATATAATCTCATCTGCCATTTTCAGGTTCTCACTGAAACCTGTCTACTGCTGCTCCTCGTTGCTCGAACTGAACTGACGTTCTCCGCGTTGTGCGGCTCCTCATATATGCTGTGGTCTAGGGCGCCTGCTACGTGTTACTGGTCCCCTACTATCCCCTATATATATAAATAATTATGTATAATTATTCAAATTCAAAAACTATAAAGTTAGCCATTTATTAAGAAACAAACATTAAGACAGTAAAAAAGAAATGTATATGTGCTCGTAATAAATAGTGAGGGCAAGAAGTTACACTTTTAAATAAATAAAATAAATACTAAAAACAATAACAAAATTATAAATAAAATAACAAGAACAAGGATGCCCGAATACGACTCAAATTAATACTGCTCGCTAATTGTTCTTTTTCTTTGGCTGCAATCTGTGACCATAGCCAAGGTTTTCTTCTTCAGATGCACTATTTTCATTCTCCTCTTGAGAATAGTCATCGTATTCTACGAGTTGCTCTTTCGAATTTTCTGCATAACTCTCATTACTTTCGTCTCTGGAATTATCTTCTTGCGCTTCTTGTTCGGCGTCATCGGGTATTAAAATGGTCATGGAATCCTTCGATTGCTGGTTATCAGAAGAAACTTGCATTAAATTGCTATTTATTTTACCAGCCGCCTGCAGCTCGGCCAATCGATCAGCCGCTTCCTTATTTGGCAGCGAAGAAAAGTAACTAGAGCTCAACAGTTCCTCCTTAATTTTATCTGACCGAGTTCCTTGCTCCTTACCAGGCTTGGCGTCCGGTTCCACGTCATTTTCCTCTACGTCAGATCTAGTATCGAAATAACTTTGGATTAGTTGTGCCTGTGCTAGAGGGTCTATAGAGTTTCTCGCTGAAATCTGATTCGAGGCGGCAACGCTAGAATCTAAATTATAAGCCGCGGTCACTAGAGAGGATAATTCCTTTTGAGTCAGACCCTTTTGATTCTGCTGATGAGCCTGTTCGTCGTAATTGAAGGAGTGTAATTCTGGTTGAAAGGCTTTTTCTGACGCTACCTGAGCTTCAGCTTGCTGAAGATGCTGTGCGAAACCTTGCTCTGGTTGGAACAGTTGCTGGGATAACAGTGCTTGGTAATTTGGTACTTGCTGAGTCTGTTGTGGTTTGTAGAAACTCTGTTGGACCTCTTGAGTTTGCATTTGGGAGGCCACCTCTTGTTGAGGGTAGGCTGCTCCGATTAACTGATATAAGTCTTTCGGACTCAATTGGCTACTGAGATAAATTTCACCTTGAGATGTTTTCGGCGTTGGCAAAGACAGTGACGTTTGAGGTAAAGCAAGGGTATCAGTTGTATAGTAAAGTTGTTGGGGCTGCAACTCGATTTGTTTTTGAATTTCTTGTTGCAGAAGCTGCTCTTGTTGCAGCTGTAATTGTTGCTGCTGTAATTGCTGTTGGTGAATTTGCTGCTGCTGTTGTACTTGTTGCTGAGCCTGTTGTTGGTGCAGTTGCTGCTGATGCATTTGTTGTTGTTGCTGTTGTTGAATTAGCTGCTGTTGTCCTCTGTATAGTTTTTGTTTCGCTGGAAGTTCAGGTTGTTCGGTTACCTGGTACTGATGACTTTGCTCTACTTGAATGTAAGGCGTGTTGTGCTGATATCTCGGTTCCTCTACTACAATTGGCTTGTCTTTTAGGCTTAGGTTAGGTGCTGGAATGGTATGTATAGGGCCCTTCTCTCCTACTTGTTTGATCGGATTGGTATGCGTTGTTGGAATGCTGTTCGTTTGAATGTGGTAATCGAATTCTGGGGTGTTGATGCTTGGTGCTGCTATCAGAAATGGCTTCTCCTTTGGGGGAGTGTAAGGCTTTTCTTGTGGGTATTTGATGTTGGGCACTGCGTTTTTCCAGAAATTTCTGACAGGTGGTGCAACAGCACGAGGCGGAGATTGAGGTACGCCCATGGGAATTTTGTGAGACGGAGGCATATGAACTGGTATAGGTCTGGAGCGTACTGGGTTGCGTGGTGGATACTGAGACGGTTGGTGCCACTTCTTTGCGAATTGTTGGGAAGGTGGGACTCGATGCCCATGGGGTGGTCCACGGATCTTGTGTCTCGGGTATTCTGCTTTAAGTATCGTGCATGATGTTAGGAGTATGAGCAGGATGATCTGAAATTAAAGAAAATTATTATCTTATGTGTTTTATTTAATGTGATAATTGTGAATTTACTAATTTGTTAGAAGATAAGGTGAATAAGAAATATATATTATTTAAATCGATAATTTAAAGCAAAATTCAGTAAGCTTATGTTTTCTATTTTGGAAATTTGATTTGTGACGATAGGGACAAGATATTATAACTATAGAAAATGCTGTTTAAGTGTTATTATTACTCACATGCAAACTCATTAATAAAAGAGGATGTGTCAATTATTTCCTTTAACATTTATAGCATGCAGAGGTAAATACTTTCGAAGTAATATGCACCATTATAATTTCAGGAATGAGTGAATTCAACAAAATATATAAATGAATGATTGTTTAATATGTATAAAGGTTAATTAAAAGCAGTAGTATTTGCACGAAATGATTCTCAAACATTCCTCAAACATGCACGTTTCTATCCTGTAAGAAATTAACACATCATGTTTTACTTCATAAAATGTACACGATTATTTTTTGAAGTGGTACACATTTATGCTCATTTCGTAAGCGAAGTACAATTAATCCTGTATTGTATTGTATAAAAATGTTAATAATATACAGACCCTTTAATGGAATCTACTACTTAAATATGCTTGTAGAATTTAAAGCAAAACAAAACGTTACTCCCTCCGAAAACGGATGTACCGATGGGAATTTTGTAATGAAATTTGATATTGGTTAAAGTTAAAATTAGATTCTCAACAACTCTTTCTAATAACTTTTTCGATACCTTCAAGGCGAAACAAAATATCAGAAATGTGCCGCTCAGTTTGTTAATTAAATTGATTACCTCGTGTTACATGGCTTATGTCCATTTAACAATTTTATATCATAACTGGTATTTTACTTATATTTGGCACGATCTGTATAGCATTTGGATTCAGTTTTTGTAAGTGAGACTGTTCAACTATCAGAAATCTTGCCAAATTATTTAATATTGTTTTATGTACCTATTTTTGTATTATACGAACTCAGTCGTGTTTTTTAACGCTGATATTATGTATCTCTTACAGCATTTCAGAACCAATTGTCTATGCCAAGCCTGAAAAACTTTTACATTAATTTATATTTCATTTCTATACTTTGTTTACTGTGTACATGTAGTTATTTTCTTTACCTTTGGAACTTTCTCATTCTCCTGTTATATAGTGTATTCTATATGAGGTAATGTATTTACTGAATCCTCGCAAAATCATTTGTCTGCCGAATTTGATCTGATTGAGATGACAGACTTTCAACTGTGCGATCCTCAGTAATTTATATTACATTCATATTCACGTTTAGTTGTGTTTAACACTACCAGGTAAATTTTATTTTAGTCATTTAAATTTCAATAATTTTCAATTATGTTCTTAATGTAATTTAATTTCTTTTAAATAAATTAAATTCAAATCTTCTTAATTCAATAAGTAATTAAAATATTCTTTTATGTCTCATTTTTGGCAATTTATTGTTTGCAAATCAGGTTCTAATTCTAAATTTATATTTATTCTACATTTCTTCTAAATTTACTTCTACATTTATTATAAATTTACTTCTACATTTTTAGGAGTCTTTTAGAATTTACAATTAATTTTACGTAATTTTGCATTTACGTTTGCGTTTATAACTTTTTCCAAGCCGCATGGTTGGATAATATTTCTCTGCTTTTGTTAAGGCGTTTAAGCCTTCGATTTTGTGTCAATTACAAGAAACAAATAGGTTAGAGACTAAATATTGTCAGAAAGTTATTTGTGGCATTCTACGAATACTCTTTCCTTCTATTTGGGTTTTCTACCACATGTATTTTCCTCTTCAAAAACAAATCACCGATTCTACAAAATAATAGAATTATTGGAAAAAAGCCTCTGCGCCTTTGACGTTTACGTCAAAGGAACAGTCAAAAGTTATGTTTTACAAATAATATAAATCGGAATAACACAGAAATAATGTATTTTGCTGACGTTTCGGAAAGTAGTCTCTTTCCGTTTTCAAAGTTTTCTTTCGAAGAAAAGATTCTGTTTATATTATTTCCATAGATAGTTAATACTTACACAGAACTGATGATATTTTCTCTAGATAATATTGAGTTTGTTAAGTTCTTCTTTTAAAATTGGTAGCCAGGTTGTACAAATATCTACAGAACAGTTCGATACGCATTTATCTTCATTTAATAAGATTATTGCTGATTCATTAATTTATATTTTTTTGTTATCTGCTTCTTTTGTTAAAATTTTTGCCGAGTCTCAGTTTATTCTATGTCCGTTTTCCAAACTATGTTCACAAATCTTTGATTTCTGAATTTCATTCTTTCTAATGTAATTATTGCTCATCCAACCTCACACTGAAAGGTCTGGATGACACGTCCACATAACATTTATCACATTTTCATGGGATATTGTAAATACAGTTTTTTCAATTCTGCTCCCTGTTTATCGGTTTTGTTTTTGTTAAAATAGGTCTCACCTGTTTGAAGTACCGTCATAATATCAAATTTGTCACCTATACGGCTTAGCTTCTCAGGGTGTCCGTATACATAAGGAATTATTGTTGTATAATGATGTTCAGGTTTTTGTCGTGCCTGATTGTCCCTACTTTCAACATTTATGAAAACTCTGTCAACAAAGGCTTCAGGATATTGATTTTGTACTAGATACATTTTTTTCTCGTTATTTTATATTTCATTATTAGATGAAATTATTTTGGCCCTATCGTATAAACATTTTATAACACCCCTTTTAACATTTATTGACTGATTTGAGTTAAAAATTTAGATATCTATAGTCAACATATCTCCACCAGACAACCGGTTTGTTTATACAATTTCGAACATGTGTGTTCTCAAAGTTCTCCATAAATATATTGCTTAAAATTGGTGATAATGGAGACCCCATTGCCATACCAAAATCCTGCTGATAGAACTTATTTTCCAATTGAAAATAAGTTGTTTTTATACACATTGTTATCTTGACCTATTTTTTAGGTTTCATCTACCGAAACATAGGTAAAAAGATTAACTACATTAAAGCTAACCACGAGGTGTGAGTCATGAATATCGTTTTCATAAATTTTTCTATAAAATGTTTATTATTTTTAACATATGAATCGGTATTTTGAGATAATGATCAATAATTTTAAGTAAAAATTTTGGATGTGGCTATTTATACATACTGTATGTATACGCAATTGGCTATTTATACATACAGTATGTATACGCAATTGGCTATTTATACATACAGTATGTATAAGAAATTGGCTATTTATACATACAGTATAGCCGTCGAGGGCAAGGGACATTATCTATCATAAACAACTATACTACATCAAAAAATATTAACATATTTAACCCAACGAACTAACCTAAAGAAATATTCGTATTACGTATTTTAGTTAACAAAATGTGGTAAAAAAAAAACTGTAGCAAGCGGATTCGAACCGTCGACCTCACGTGTGAGAATCGGGAACACTAAGTATTACACCACAGACTGCTGATGGTTAACCTTATAATTCTTACTATATCAATATGTTTGAACGTCATCGCGCATGTGCGGCGTGAATTGCCTGGACAGTATGTATAAATAGCCACATCCAAAAATTTTACCAAATGATGACATGGTGAATTAATAGAACTAACAATTGGTCTTAAAGGAATATTTTGTTTATGTGTCTTTAGTAAGCCATAAAAATGAGGAGGAGGATGTGGTGTAAGGTTCTTTCGTTCAAAATCATTAAATTCGTGTTTATGTTTAATCAAGTTCTGTAAATTCTCTATTGATTTTGTTGGATCTCTGTTTTGAGTAGGGTCCCTCATTTACAAGAGTCACGATTTTTGTATTATATATATCTTTATCTATAATGACTGTGGCATTACCTTTGTTTGCTGGCAATATTTTTATACTTTCATCGCGTTTTAAAGAATTTATCGATAGCTTTCTTCTGGAGTTAAATTATCTTTAATTTTGTATTGCTTCTCTAAAGCAATTTTTACCCATATGCAATAGTCATTCCCATTATCTGTTGATAAATTTTGAGCCGTCTTTTCTATTGTCACGCAGTACCTAGACAATTATTGGACCACCCGGTATATGATTTTACTCAGGAAACGATTTAGTTACAAAATTAATTTAATCCGATATCTTAAAGTAAACCAGGTTGCTTGTTACAATGTACCGTGGAAATCCAGTAAACTCAGCAACGGGTGCACACGGCACGCTAGTTGCAGAAATGCTGAGAGTGCAAGTACCGGGAAACGAAATGGAAAAAAGTAAATGGGTTAGTTAGTTGTCGTTTGGGCTTTTAGAGAAGCAGACCTAGGTGGTGCGTGGGGCAACTCCCTCCCAGAGGCCATGCCTCAGGGTGGCTAGATGTAGTAGTACAATGTAAGTAGTATATTTTATTCATTTCATTGTTTGGTTTTATTCTATTATAATAAATGTTCAATCTGTTATGTTACCACTATGTTTTATTTGAGTGTTCACTTAGTAACGTAATTTACCCTCTCGACATGCCAAGCGAGTAAAGTGACTTTAGCCACGGCTATCGTCGGCACTTACCCTATACAGGGTGATGCTGGCGATATCCGTGGACGTTCTGCTAACCCCCGTCGCGCAGTCGTGACACTATTGCCGCTACTGTATCAAATTTTGGAACAGATTTCGGGTTTATTGCAAAATATAAACCTTTTGATAAAACAAGCCTGTCTGAAATGGACCAAAACTCTTTTTGATATATTTATGACAGTCCTGCCAATTAAAGGATTATTATTTATATTTTGCAATTGCCTAATATATTTTCCCTTTACTAATTAAGTTTCTAAATTTACGTAAATGCCTACCTTTTTGCAGATTAAAATATTTTCCAAAACTGAACCTGACATTCCGGTTTATAAACTGATAATCCTGTTCTGTGACGTTCCTGTTTAGTTCATTTTCTGTGTAAATAAGAGTTCTTCGAAAAAAAGCTTTGAAAACGGAAAGAGACCACTTTGCGAAACGTCAGCAAGATACATTATTTCTATGCTTATTCCGATTTATATTATGTGTAAAATATAACCTCTGACTGTTCCTTTGACATAAACGTCACAGGCATAGAGGCTTTTTCCAATAATTCTATTTTGTAGATTCGGTGCTTTGTTTTTGAAGAGGATAATGCATGTGGTAGGAAGAGTATTAGGAACTATTCTACAATCTTAACACATAAACTTCCTTTGAATTAAACGCTACGTTGCAAGAATAAATTGCCAAAGATATCTAGATTGGATGCTCTAAGACACAATTGGGGCCTGAACTGCAGTACCGGAGCTTTCCACCCTCAACTATATTTAGTCTGGAAATCTAAGAGATTGGTATCATATTCACTATTATTTTTTAAAATTAAATTATTCTTTTTCGCTGATACAATTTTATTATAGAATTTCATCTAAAATTATATTTTAAATAACTTCACATTAGAAAATTTATTTATGTATGTAATATATTTTATCATTCATTTGACACATTTTTAAAATTTCCCAATCCCATCGAATGGTGTAAAAAAGTAAAAAACACAAAAATACGTACGTTTTTCTTCTGAATTAACATTATTCAAATACTTTACTAAAAACTGGATTACTTTATTTTGCAAGTGTGCGGGATTTCATTGAGCAGGAGTGTATTTCTTATATAGGACTACAATTGCGCCCATGCTTAAATCCGGATTTCAGAAAATGACGAAAGTATCCGGGTGTCTTCATTTTATATAAGCCACACTGTATATGCATGTATGAACATATACATATTTTTTATTTTCTTTGATTTTTATTTTTTTTTGTTTATTTTCGTTTACTTTCCAATTATTATGCAGTTTATTAAAAGTATTCCCCTTCACACACGACAATGTGAACAACAAAGAATTGGCATACGGGCAACTTTCCATTGTAATCCATAAGCGAAAATATCAATAATTAATTAATGACAGCTACCGTTACCGACAAAAATTATAACCCGATCTAGAGTGTTCCTTGTATGATGCATCGAAATGAAAGTCTTTATTTTAATTTGTTTTAGTGTGTCAGCTTATTAGGATTTTTATTACACAGGGTCAGTTACGAAAACGGAACAATTCGTTTCTCTAGTCTTTAAATTAACTGTTACATGTTATTAAAAGCAATGGAGCTACTACAGGTAACGGTGTTAATTAAGTGTTTGTCATGTTATGTAAATGCATGGCGGTATCTTTAAGATGTTTTACTCTGGATATTTATTAGACAATCAAAATCTGCTCATTAAATATTACGTTACAATACAATACAATAGAGAATAATTATAGTGCATCCAACTTCGATGCCTTTTTAAGTCCAATTTGTAATAGAAATAAATGTCTTCAAAGTCGGAATGAATTTGAAATGATAACAAGCTATTGCTGTCAATTCAATCATCCGTTTGCTAAAGGTAACGAGAAAGTATTCCATTGGTATTAACGTTCCACAAGAGTTTTAAATACAGTATTTTCTCATCCTTGTTTGTGTACAACCGACAAGTAGATAATTTGTTAGAAGCTGACTTGCAATATACGAGAACGATTTTGCAGCATAATTCTCCAATGATTTTAATATTATCGTTCATATCTTAAAAAAATAAAGTTACATCAAAAAATCAGTATGGTTTCCAAAGAAACCTAAGCACAGAAGATCCTCCCCAGTTACTAACAGATGAAATTACAACACATTTTGAAAAGAACGAAAAAGTCATAGCTGTGTTTTGAGATCTAAAAAAAGCCTTCGGTAAGTTATCCCATAGCCAGTTACTGGACAAACTAATCAAGATGGAAATTACCCCCAGACAGTAAAAATTGGCAGTGATCTTAGCACTACGAAAATAATAAAAACTGGAGTTTCACAGGGAACAGCCTTAGATCCTACGTTTACCGGACAAAAACTTTGGTGCAACATCATATCATATGTAGATGACATTGTATTGATATGTTCGGAAGAGACCGCGACAAAATGCGGCTGAGGCAATTAGTAAAGCCAGAAACTGGCTAGACACAAATTTATTAAAACTAAATATAGCAATACCCTGATCATAACTGTCAATCTTTGGAAACTTTAAGAGGTATTTTATTAGAGTCGGATTTAAATATAAAAAAATTAATAACCGTTTAATAACAAGATTAATGGATGAAGAAGGGTACACATATATTTTAATTATAGTTGGATTTTCCTTCTATTTAGTTTTTCATCGACCTACTATAAATGTAGTACCATTTATCAAATTTATTTATTTAATCATGTTAGCAAGTTAACTCTAATCACTCTATTAAAATTAGTGAGTGTATCTGCCAGAAGCATTTAACTCATCACGAGTATTACCATCGAACTGTTGAACATACACTTAGCATTAATTTCAATCTCACGATCATTTCTAGCTCAGCCCTTGTCGTTGTCTAAAAATAACAACGAAACATAGATCGTTACGCACCCTGTATATCGCATCACATTCTTTATTCTCTACCGGAAATTTAAGACATCACAAGCAGCTAAATGAATATACCTTTTAACTGTTATTAATAACGCAACGGACGACAATTTAAAAACAGTTTACCTTCATCATAAGCAGTGATTAAAAATCCAAATAATTTTTCGATGGCATGAATATTGCTGTAGGCCTTGCTCACTAACACAGTATGTTCACTGCAATCACTTAAAAATGAAGACCACTCTGACAAGTCATAGTACGAGTAGAAAACTAAACAAATAGGTCAGTGTCTCAACTTTTATACCTCTTCATCGTGTCTTCCACGATCAAATCTTCTTTTACACGGTGAGCGAGAAGTTCGATCGAGGAAAGGAAGGTCAGGGCGGCTGAAAATAATTAATAATGTTCATTTCTTAAATTAAATAAACTAGAAATTGGGTATTAACTTGTTTTTCAGGGGAAAATATTTTTTTTCCTACCATATACAGGGTAGGCGGTAAATCATGGATAATTCTGAAACTGGTGATGGACTAGGTCATGACATATCAGAAGACCTTAGTAAAAACCTCACAAAAACGAAAATAGTCTAACTGACCCATCGCAATCGACCAACGTACATCTTTTTATTTGCTACAAGATAGCATTCGCATAAAATGATTTTTTTTTTGCAAACATACGCTTGGTGCGCGAAATAAAAATTGCACGTTCTTTCACACAGTTTCTTTGCCGTCCTTTATCTCCCTTCCTAATCATTTTATTGCGATTTGGCCGGACGGAAATTAAACGTTAACAAAGACATCCGCTGCATAAATGGGTCTGAATGTTGGGTAGATTCGAATCTGGTTTTCCCCTAGATCTGCTCCATTAAGTATGAAACATCTATGCCAAGGTACAAACCAAATTCGCTATAATATAAGTACCTTATAAAATTGTCGTTGTATGCGTTCCAGGAACTGGATGTGAACATTGTAATATGGAGCCCATACAACACAAGCATACTCTAGTTTACTACGCACATAAATATAATATAATGTTTTCAAAGTTTTAATGTTATGAAAGTCCTTGCTGCTCCTGATTACAAAACCTATAATCGTCATCGCTCGGCCAGAGGAATAAAAGATAACTTTTGGTCAAATATAACACCCAATCCTTAACTACGGTTACTTTGGTTACGTTTTGGTCATCAATTTGAGAATCAAACTCAGCAAAGGTTAATCTGCGGGCAAAAGTCATTACTGTACACTTTCCTATGCTGATTTTCAGGTTATTGTTAGCACACCACTTAACTACTACATTAAGATCATTCTGCAGTGACAGACAGGCTCTCGAAGTTCTCTACGATATTAAAAATTTCCAGGTCATTTGCATATAATAATTTAGGCACTTAAATAGCCATAAGGTTGTTAATAAAGAATAAAAATGATAATGGGCCCAAATTACTTCTTTGGGTGACACCACTCGTTGATGCATAGGGTAATGACCTTTGACCCATGCAGTCGACATATTGCATCCTATCAATTAAATAAGAGCTAAAAAACATTATTATTATCCGAGACAATTACTACATAAATCTGGAAATTAATATTAAAAAACTACCCATTTTGCCTAGATTCCAAAAAGGCATACAAGTTGCTATAGATTCTTTTTCCAAGAGCAGTTATTGTCGTTAAAGTATAATTAGAGGTTATTCTAAGGTTATTCAATTGGTTCAAAATATGCTTTGTTTTTCATTTGATTAATGGCAAAATCGGGGGCGCGTGGGTACGTCTTTACTATGTACATACTTCGATATGCGATGTGAAGCAACGTAAGGCGCGGTTAGTAGTTGGATGGGTGACCGTTCCAACGAAGACCGCGTCCTCGCCTCACACATCTTCCAGCGGCTTGAATATTAGTGTATGCGCGGAGGCTATACAACCTTAGGCGAGGGTTGTATAGGAGATATACCATCCTTCGGAGGGGATGTAAAGCCGTCGGTCCCTTGTCTATTAAATGTTAGGCAAGTAAAAGATCCTTACTCTTCTTAAGGGAAGAAGTTCGGCAAAATTCCTGGTTGAGGGTAGCTCGTCTACAGGCGTCGGTGTTAGACCTCAGTAGCGGAAATAGGCCGACGTTAAATAAATGAAGGAAAAAAAAATGGCAAAATCATTGGCCCCTACAAATTACCACACTAAACAATGAGAGTAATCTAAGTTTCTTTCAAAACCAACTACCAATTCTTTTAGAAGATGTACCCTTAGTTCTACAACAGTCAACATATCTTACGAAGATGGATCGACGGTCTTGGTTCAATTCTGTGGCCTTCCTGGTCTTCAGATTTGAATCCACTGGATTTTTATTTTTGGAGATGCCTTAAAGAAATAGTTTCCCAAAGGAGAATTGCCACAAGGAATTTATGATGCATCTTAAGAAATAAAAAAATTTGAGGAGCACACGGCTAATTAAGTACGAATATGCCATGTCTGCGTTTGCTTTAATGTTTAAATAATAGTTTAATGATTAAACCTCAATCAATGTTCAAATGTTACGATAAATACCTATAGATTCGGTGATTTGTTTTTGAAGAGGATAATACATGTGGTAGAAATCCAAATAAAAGGGAAGAATATTAGTAGAATGCTACAACTTTCACACAATAAATACCTATTACCTTCATTTTACATTTAAACCCTTATTCTAGTCATATAAATCTAATGGACTCAAATCCGGCAACCGTGGTGACCACAATGTTGGAAATGCTCTCTTACTTGTCGTCCATAGTGTGCTGGACAACAACAGTTTTGCAGCCACATTGACACTGACATCTTCTAAGATAATTGACAGTTGGTGTTGTAAGAAACTTAGATAATTATTCTCTCTGTTTATAGTTAGCGGCAATTCGTAGGGGCCAATGATTTTGCCATTAATTACATGAAAAACACACCATATTTGAACATTCACGAATGCGAAAATTATTTTACAGCATTTGTCAACTAGTTCGTTAATAGGTCTCTAGAAAAATAACTCCATGTGGTTCAGATCCAGTGACCGAGGAGGCCACATCACCTTTCTCTGTGAAACAATTACATCCTTATAATATACTACGTATCACAAATATTTTCAAAGGGACGCTAAATCTCTTTCAGTTTTGTAATTAATTTAATACGAAGTTGACTTTTTGGAAAAGTAAAGAAAGGATCTTATCATGTATTTATTTGAATACGATGGCTAGCAATTAACGGGGTAATACTTTAAAAATCTGATAAATGAGCAGCGTCTTAGCTGAAAGAAATCTATTCAAGTTATAAGCATTGGTACACCGCCAGGTTTATTTATGAAATATTGCAATTAAACAACTGCTATGACAACAATAACGCGAAGTAAAAGTGATAATGTTACGATTTCAGTTTTGATACTTCAGAAAAGTAGATACATTATCATTACTTTTATAAGTATGGAAAGTGCCATGTTGGGTGCCATATGACATAAAAAAAAATAATTTCTCTCTCTGTGATTGAAGTAAAAGTTATGTCTATTAAAATTCCTAGAAAATGATTTAGTACCGGTGAAGTTTTGTTATTAATATTTAAATCGCCTTTTCTTGCACTGTGTAGTCAAACAATATAATTGTAAATAATATAATTGTAAATTGCGAAACAATGAAATTTTTTTTTGTAGCTTCGTTCTGAGTATAGCACGATTTTTAGTCTTCGTCATCGTTCGTTTCTATTCAAAACGATCCTAATACGGCGGACATTATCAAAACTATATCTTCTGTTTTTTCTTCCTTCCATTTTGGTCTGTATTCTCAGCAACTTCAGGTGTGCCCCAAATTTCGGCGCTTGGAATTTTGCTATTTAACAACTTTATAAATAATGCCGTCTTTGACTTACGTTCTAAAACGTATGCAAAATACTGTGCTGATTTGAAAAATGATCTTCCATAGCTGTGACCTGGTAGAGTTAAACATCTTGAAATATAACTGTATGACATTCTCTAGTGCGCAGAATTCAATAAAACTTGTCTATTCAATTAATAATGAAGAGTTGAAAGTTCCATGAGATCTGTTAAATTATAGTCCAATCGAGATAATTCGACTACCTCGTCAACTCAATTTGTCAAGCGAGGTATTATGTCAAAACTAAGAATATCCTCTTGGTACTCTGTGATGGTCTTTAGCTGTAATAAGAAGTTATATGTTAATTGGATTGAATCTGCGGTAGGTTCTTGATGAAACATATTCACTAGGATAATTATAAATATTCAAAAGAATAGTTACAATACACATTTGGTTTATTGTTTCATGGGTTTTGTTCAGTTTTGTTTGACATATGTTTTGGCCTTGCGACCATTGTCAAAGACTCTTAAAAACTCTTTGATAATGGTCGCAAGGTCGAAACATATGTTAGACAAAACTGAACAAAACCCATGAAACAATAAACCAAGTGTGTATTGTAACTATTCTATTGAATATTTATAATTATTCTAGAAGTTGTATGTACCTCTTATATAGTGTTTTGTTTGGCCAATAAAAGCTCTGAGTAAGTCGGACTTTATTTGGCTTACAAATGATCACCGTGTCACGTTTGTTTTGCGAATTTTAAGTAGGAAGTACAGTTCTGGAGCTCTCGATTCTGATGGTATCAGTTTCTTCCTAGTATTCTTTAATGGACTTTACTACCGACGTCCTATATCTCAATAGGAAAGCATTTTTTTGAAACAATTTTCGCTGTTACTCTATTCATACTATTTTCAGCGTCGTGGTTTATTAAATGCGCGTTTGCATGCACCAGGCAATCGCCAGTAGATTTGTAAGTAATCGAATTACATCGTTCTGTCGATAACTCAGAAGTCACACTAGTCTAGGCGGCGTACACGACCGTACGGATTGTAATCGCGATGAGATTTTATGTTTATATGTACCAGTTACAACAAATTTTTACAAAATCTCGCTGACACACAGAACATCTTGAAGTATTGTGGGTTGCGCTTATTTTGTTGGTATATAAGACGAAATATTAGTATATCACCAAATTTAGCTATCAGGTATGTAATTAGTTACGTCTCTTTTATCTCCAGATTTGTGAATAGGCGTAATAAAGCTGACTTTCTAGAATTCTGGAAATTTACCAGTTTCAAGTTAAACATGATAAATAAAGGTCTAGCTAGGATCAAACTACAGTACTTAAGGATGATCGGCGGTACGTTGTCTGGTCGAGGGCTCCAGGTCCTTTATTGTTATCTAAGTTACTCAATTTCTGATAAATGTCAGATATACTAATAAAGCGATTTGAGATGTTCAAGGTGTTAGTTGAGAGTAGGGTCGTAAGGGTCTTATTAGACTTTTTAGAGTAAACAGAGGAGAAATATTCGGCAAACATATTTGCTTTATCAATCCCGGAACTACTCGTTAAGTTATTATAAGATATATCATGAGGAAAAACACTAGTTTTGCGTTGTGATATAATCCGCAATACTTTTAATGACAATGTAATTTCTTAACATTACGGAACATTTTTTTAAAAGAACATGAAGTACAAATCTTGAAACTAAGTGGTTATTTTCTGGCAAGTGTATTTTATAGAGATGCTAATAAAAATGGAGGTGTTGCTATATTATGTAAACAGTACTTGAAAGATAAAGCAAGAGATATTCCTAAGATAAACAAATATTAAAAATTATCGAGGTATGTGCAGTAGATATTGAACTTCCTAACAAAAGAATAAAAATTTTGAGTATATACAGATCACCCAGTTCTAATGTAAACGATTTTTTAAAAGCGTTAGACAATATTTTAAAAGTCATTTGTTTAAACAAAAATGCAATAGTAATAGTATGTGGGGATTTCAATATTGATAATTTCTCTCACTCTACTGCTGCAAATGAGCTGAAAGATAACTTTAGATCATATAATATTAATATACTAGTCAATGAAGCAACTAGGATAACAGTGAATACTTCTACTTGTATTGATTATATTTGCTCTAGCCTCAACACCAATGACGTCATTTGTCATGTGTCTCATAATGGAATATCTGATCATTCAGGACAGATTTTAATAGTCAAAAATATGAATAAGGTAAATAATAAAACAAGTTATCGTTATATGAGATCTTTTAGTAAAAATAATTATGAAATATTCTTAGGACACTTAAGTAAAGAAACGTGGGCAGATATCTACAATACAAGTGATACTGATAAAGCTTTTAAACTGTTCATTGATAAAATGATATATTACATTGAACTTGCTTTTCCTCTTAAAAAAATTTCTATATCTGATCAAAATAACATAAAAAAGTGGGTGACAACGGGCATTAAAACGTCTGCTAAAAATTTGAAGCAACTATACAATACAATAAAAAATAGTAATGACAAAAATGATATAACTTACTATAAAAAATATAAGCGCATGTACAGTGAGATTATAAAAGCAGCAAAAAAGCAGTTTAATGATAATTATTATTTAACGGCTGATAACAAGTCCAAAGCGGCTTGGAAAATAATAAATAATAGTGTCCAAAATAGTAAAAATGTTAATAGAATACCCGATATTATAGCGAACGACAAAAAAATTATTGATCCTGTACGCATATTATTTTATTGCTTTACCTCAGACAAAAATTGGTATGTTGGATTCTGATAAAACTGATTATGAATTTAGAGTTGATAAAGATTTTCCCACTATGTTTGTTAACCCTGTGTATGAAGAAGTTGTTATTAATATTATTAATGATTTGAAATGCTCTAATTCTGTAGGAATCGATTAAATAAGTGCTAATATCTTAAAAAGCTGTGTGAATTATATAGTTACCCCTCTGACTTATTTAATAAATCTTTCTATAGAATATGGAGTCTTTCCAAAAATTTTGAAGACTGCCAGGGTCATACCACTATTTAAAAAAGATGAGCCTTCAAGTGTTGAAAATTATAGACCAGTTTCGTTACTATTCACAATTTCCAAAATATTGGAAAGAATCATTTTTAATAAAATAACAAATTTTCTTACAAAATATAATATATTACATAATGCCCAACATGGCTTTAGAAAATCTAAATCAACACATTCAGCCATTTTCGATTTTATAAATATTTTATACAAAAATTTGGATAAAAACAAAAAATCAGTGGGTTTATTCATGGATTTAAGTAAGGCGTTTGATCTAGTTGCTCATGAGCTACTTTTTGGCAAATTAAATGCATATGGACTCAGAGGTAATATAAACAAATGGATTGAATCATATCTTACTGAGAGGACGCAAATAGTGAAAATAGAAGGCACTAAATCGGAACAACTACATATAAAGTACGGTGTGCCGCAAGGTTCTGTCCTTGGGCCGTTATTATTTCTATTATTTGTGAATGATCTCCCCAGTATTGATAAAGATAGTAACCTTGTCATGTTCGCGGATGATAATAGTTACTTATGTTACGATAATATCAGATAACCAGGTGCAAATTATGGTTGATAAATTTATTAATTGGTTCAATGGCAACAGACTAGTTCTGAATAAAGGCAAAACAGTCTTCATTAACTTTACCCCAAAATCAAATGTAATAAACGAAAGTTACATAGTCAGAATAAAGGGCAAAGCTGTTGAACAAGTATCTAATACAAGGTTTTTGGGAGTGCATTTAGATAATAACTTGGACTGGGAAACACATGTAGATGTGCTTTGCAGAAAATTGTCACCGGTGTGTTATGCGCTATACAGATGTCATACTATTATGCACAATTCTACAATAGAGTAAAATATTTAATTTTGTTTTGGGGCAATTTGTGTCATTCAATAAGAGTATTTCGCTTACAAAAAAGGGCAGTCCGATCGATACTGGGAATATCGAGATTGACTTCTTGCAGAAAACTATTTAAACGATTAGGATTATTAACTATAACAGACATTTATATTTTGGAAACGCTATTATTTGTTAAGCATAACTACATTTTATTTCATTCAAATAGTTTTTTTTATGAATATAATACCCGGAGAAACAATGATCTATCTATACCACTGCACAATCGAAATTTAACTGAAAGTAATCCTGCCTATATGGGAATAAAAATATATAATAAGTTACCTGATTGCATAAAGAACACTGAAAATATCAAATTATTTAAGAAACAAGCTTTAAATTTGCTCAAACAAGAAAACTTCTATAATCTCTCTGACTATTTTAATCATAGATTTGTGTAACAATATTGTATTATTATATTATTATTTTAACAATTTTAAGTGCTGAATGTATCGACTATTCTAATTATTGTCTATTCTAAATGTATTTTAACTCTTGTTTATTCTAAATGTATGTAATTGACGTGTCCTATACAAATTATGTACTCCTTGTACAATGTCTTGGACTAAATAAATATTATTATTATTATTATTATTAATATGAGTAAATAATTAAACCAAGTTTTAAACGCTATTTCAAACGCTAAAAATAACATATTATAAGCCCGACCCTGTTTTGCCGGTCACAAAGCAATGTGACCGCTATGCTGCTGCCATGTAGTAGCAAAACACCCAACTATTTTTCACGAAATTTAACATATTCGTATTCGACACAATACTTTAATAGGAGCAAATGTTATGCAGATTTTTCAATTTTTTTCATGTTATTTTATTTTATTCTATATCGCATTATATTTTATTTGAATATTTAAGTCCCTTTGTAGAATATAAAATAATTTATGGTGAATTTGGGACGAATGAGTGGTACGTTCGCGTTGAATAACCAAGGAGGAGAAAATCTTGGAAACTCATTTATTTCACCAGGCTATGGTAATATAATACAAATAAAATTAATTAACAAACATTTGACCACGAAAAATTAGTGGTTTAATAAAACTGAATAACTGTCATCTTTTGATGCCACATTTTTATTTGCTTCGTAAATAACATCGTAGATGTATACACTTAGTTCCTGCTTACTTCAGCAAAGAGAAAGGACTCGCATACCGATTCCTCTTAATTTTTTCTAAAAGAATTTATTCGCTTGACCTTGGGCAGGTTCACTCGGACAAGGTCACTCTTGCATCCAGTTCATCGACTGACTTACATTCCAGCCATCAAAATAAAAATTTAGTGCAAATATGTTGATTAGGAAGGTAAAAGAACGTTCAATTATAATATGGTTGGTACATGCTTGTTGGCGCCTGTATGTTGAAATAAGACGAAAGAATGCAGACGAACTATCACTTGAGTGGCCACGATTGCATATAGATAATCGAAATGTTATTATAAATCAGTGAAGGAATGTTGTCACTGAATTGATTAATGGTACCACGGGTTGCCCCTAATTCACGCAACGGCGATCTGAAGAAAAGTGTGTTTCAATTTAACAGCGGATTTGTTAGCTCCGTGTGCTTGTGAACGATTCATCTTTTGGAGTCTGAAGGACTTTTAAGATATTTCAAAAGTGAATGTTAACGTTCACAAAAATTAGGGTTCAAGATGACTGTTTCAGACGGAGAATAATATGAAAATTTATACTTACTGTTCGTTTTTGCTTAACTGCTGCTCTAATGGTATCAATTGGACGTCGTAACACTATAAACCTAACACGGGATGTACCACACTTTCTTAAAATTTTACCTGAAAGGGAATTTTGTTAGAAAACACAATTAAAACAATATAAAGTTCAAAAATGTATATTGATTCTTCAAAAATTTATGGTTTTACAACAACTTTTAAGAAATATGTTTAACAAATACTAGTCTGGCCCGTGTGCAACACATGGTCAGGAACGGAACGATTCATAATGTACCAACTACCATTCAAAATTCAGTTTTGTGAGCTAACGATTACACAAAAAGATTGAAGAAAAATGCAATGTTTCTGAAATTTGGTGGGCTTTTGCTTGCCTGTCTTATTCACGTATTTGTATTTCAATATCAATTTTGGTCGCTCCTCAGAGCTTGAAAATGCTTGAAGCGCTACTACTTCGAATTGTATTCTGCAATTACAATTTTATACGTTCAGGCAAGGCGGTCCCATGCACATATGAGTACATGGTAAAGATACTTTTCTGACACCGAATCACTGAGGAACCGGTTTAGGGCAAATCCCGTTAAAACTCATCATTTCCCCGTCAAAATCGACTGCTAGGAAACGATGGGGGTCCCATGTCGCTAAGGGCTATTTTCGCTAAAACTCACAATATACTTTGGATAGACGCTGGATTAACTTGTATGACCTCGTATGAGTTGCAGTGCTTGACAACGTGGATTCGTAAAACGGTTTTTAATTTTGAAAACTCCGAAGTTAAAGTCAAATTTTGTTATAATTTATAAAATTTTGGTGTCGGGGCGACATTACGTCCCTGTGCAGCGACATTTACTGCACTTTCTAAAATGACGCTCCTTGAGGAGTTATTGAAAATTTTGCATAAAAATCGCTCCGTAGAGCGAAAATATGATTACAAATATTACAAACCTCTTCCACGATATTTTTACGTGAAGCACGCTTTTCATACGAAATATTTCTTAAGTCGGATTTTGTTACAACGTCGAAAAGTATACCGAGGGTTTTACCGTGTTCTTTAGCATGCTTTCAGTGAAAAAGAGATATAAGCGATATACCGTGTGAGACAGGAGACATGTAGCAGTTTCCAATTTTTTTTTATTTACTAAGATAATATTTTGAAAGCGGCAAGAGTTCCATAACCAGTAATGTTACTTTTTTTAACCGAACATACATATTTTAAAACTTTCTGTTTAGCCGAAAATGACCCCAACTTTAAAATTTTTCTATTTTTTAATATTTTTTTAAATCATTTATCAGTTTGAAGTATGCATCGAACAGTGCCATTTGATTGTTTTATTGACACTTAAAATGCATTTTATTGAAACAGGTATGGGTGGCCAAGCTCGATTTCTAGTATTTTGATGTAGGTTATGAAATTCAAAAGGTACTGGTAAGCTGGTATTATTTCAAATTTGTTAGATCTAATCAATTCCTGTTGATAATGAGTAATTTTTGAGGTAGAGTTTATTCAATCTCAGTTTAAAATTATATAAAAAACGCTGCCCAAGGAATCACAACTTCTACATGTAGATTTTGTATCCAAGTCTTATGCACACTAAATTCCAATGTAATATTCTACTCCCTTTAATAATAGGGTGGGGGTGGTAAAGGGGGTGGCGAACGCCAAAAAAATTTGTTGAGTCGTTTCGTTCTTGTATGCACACTAAATCACATTTTATTTTTTATTCCCTTTCATAATAGTGTGGGAATAACAGTGGGGGTGGCTGAGGCTGAAGACCCTTACTATATACCGTACATACCCTAAATTGCAATTTTATGGACTCTTATCTACTTGCTTTGCCTATTTATTCTTATTTACCCCATTTCCCGAACCCCTTCAACGGAACTAGGTCAAAATATAATCTAGTTCCAGATCTCATTATAATACGTTTAGTAAGTGTACCAAATTTCAAGTCAGTATCATAAACGGTTCCAGAGTAAACGTGCGCATGAAAAAAGTTAGACATACAGGCCGACAGACAGAAATTTTTTTCGCTCAAATTTAGAATCTCGACGTTTCATGACAATTTAAGGTTATTTCAACAAAAAAAATTTCTTTACGTTGCTATACTTCCACTGAACGTGGAAGTAATTATTGTCCACTAATCTACTTTTATCATTTCCAAAAACTACTTTGTTCATCTTCGTTCTGTCCCCCTTTGTATTTGTTATTGTTTCAAAGTTTTCCACATACTTTTACTGTTCCACTTATTTTAGTCGATATTTCGTTGTAAAACTTTTTCTTCTCCCGTTTTATCGTGTATCCATCTTTATTTCTCTTTATTACTTCCACTTGAAATTTGGTACACTTATGTATTATAACGAGATCTGGAACAAGATTATAATTTTGATTTAATTCCGTTGGAGGGTTCGGGGGTAAATGGGGTAAATAAGGGTAAATAGGCAAAGCAAGTTGGTAAGAGTCCATAAATTTGGAATTTAGGGCATGTACGAAAAGTCAAGGTTTCGAAAAATTTTTTGGCATCAGCCACCCCACATTATTATGAAAGGAAGTGAAAAAAAATTAAAATGAGATTTAGTGTGTATATAAGAACGAAAGGGGGCGAGCGTAGGTGCGTCTTACTTCGGTATGCGATGTAAAGCAACGACAGGCGCAGTTAGTACTTGGATGGGTGACCATTCCAGCGGAAACCGCGTTCTCGCCTCACACATCTTCCAGCAGCTTGTATATCAGTGTATGCGCGGAAGCTATACAACCTTAGGCGAGGGTTGTATAGGAGATATACTCTTCTTAAGGGAAGAGGTTTGGCAAAATTCCTGGTTGGGGGTAGCTCGTCTCCAGGCGTCGGTGTTAGGCCTCAGTAGCGGAAATAGGCCGACGTTAAATAAATGTATAAAAAAAAAAATAAGAACGAAACGTCCCAAAAAATTTTTTTGGCGTTAGCTATCTTTTAAAATATAGGTGTTACATTTTCTTGATGCATTCAAGTCGACTCCAATTATTTTGTGATCTGTAAGTTTGTAGTCCCTCGGTACAGTCCAAGTAAGGACTTCCCGGGACATAAAAAACGCAACAAAACCTTTACAACCTCATTAAAATACCATTACTCTATGTGCTGTCTCGACCGCAATCGACTCGCTTACCTTTATAGGTTTTTAATGCGTGTTGAGTCGTTTGATGGAGCATGCCGCCATGGCCTGCTGCGATAATAATTATGTTGTAAAGTTTTTGTTGCGTTTTTTATGTATCGGGAACTTATCACCTGAACTATAACTGTTGCAATAAATAATTGTTTGTATAGATATAGTCAGTCAGTGAACTTGAAATGTCTGTAATACGTGTGTATTTTGTGATAATTTGCTTAAAGCCAGCAGCTTGGGAGATATTTAGAATTTTTTTCAAATAATTGCAACACGAATGGTCACTAACAACTGATTTATTAACATTAAATTTACAATAATTAGTACTTATAATAACACACTAATTATAACTTTTATCTACAATAGACTCGTTACTATAATTCACAACTTGTTACTGTTCTTTTTCTTATCTGATCACTCGGCTTCAGATTCATGAATGGAGTTTTAAAAGATCTGTCATTCATTTTCGTTTATTTGGATGACATTTTGATAGCAAGTAAAAATCATGATGAACATTTAATTCACTTACAAACCGTTTTTAAATGTCTTGGAGATTTTGGCATCAATATCAAACCTTTAAAATGCATTTTTGGTGTGCCATCATTAGATTTCACATATAGACACCAAATATCTTCTGATGACATTTTATCTACCGCACTAAGTAAAATGACGTTATTAGTAACTTCCCAAAACCATCAACGCTTAAACAATTACAACGTTTCATATAAGAATGGTAAATTATTACCATCGTTTTGTTCCTCATTTCGCGGAAATGTTAGCTCCACTTCATATAATATTTTCAGTACTCAATTAGTTAAAGATAAAATTAAGGATATTGATTCTTGGCCAACAGAATGTATCAGTAGTTTCATTTCAGCTAAGCAAAGCATAAATTAATGCAAATATTCTTTCACATCCAGATTAAAATGATAACGTTATACTTGCTTTACCTGTAGATTGTTCGAACGTAGCTATAGGCGCAGTTTTAGAACAACAGTCTGATAATGTTACCACCGCTTTGGTACTTTTTCTCTCGAAAGTTGAATGATGCACAAACACCTTCTCTTTACTCAGCAATTAAACATTTTGATTTTTATTAGGGGGACGTCATTTTATTTGTTATACAGATCATAAACCATTAATATATTAATAAACCACTTCTTACGAGAAATGAGAAAATTCCTCGTCAGACTCGTCTCTCGTCTAATTTTTTTAAGAACACTTCGTTTTGTCTTAAATGTTTCTTATTAAATAAAATCTACTTACTTTATTTAACGACTAAACATTTGAAATAGCAAATGATGAGCACATTTTTTATTGTCATCGAATCGCCAGAGCCTTCTCACAAAAAATTACTTATAACTTTCCATCGATAAAGTGCAGAGATAGACAAGGCAATCGTTTGTCCACTGAATTACCGAGTAAGTTAAAGACTTATGGTAATTTAGTTTCTAACGAGTTCCGCGTTTTCTTTCTACTTTTCTCGAGAGTCGAATTGATTAACATCTAGACACAATCAGCATCGTTAAGTTCATTAAGGGGAACCGGCTGTATACTATGAATAGTCGCTGTTTGGATTAAATTCTTACTTTATGATACGATGATAGTTTACAGTAGCAGTTCATTCCTTTTATGAGCAAGTTTTAGAATCAGTTGAGACGGGCAATGGTTCGACCGGGAACTTCTATGACCTTAGTCGGGTATTTGATTGAGTTCAGCATGACTTATTACTTAATAAGTTATATTTATATGGAACAAGAGGTAAATTATATAACTAGTTTGCCTCCTATCTTACTGAAAAAAACCAGATGTTTAAAATACTGTAACTGAACAAAGTAAAAATCTTTCTATAGGTGTGCCACAAGGCTCTGTCTTGGGGCCTATTATATATATATATATATATATATATATTAATAAACTTCCTAGTATGCTTTCTAAGGTTTTTATTACATTATAATATACTGATGACGCCAATCTTCTTTTTTCTGATAGATCTCGTATTGCACTTCTAAATAAAATTGATACTCATTTAAGTAATTGGTTTCGTAGCCACTTGTTATATTTTAATGTTTCTAAAACAAGTCATATGACATTTCACACTCGTCAAAACAATAATACTTCCACCCTAGACATAAAAATCAATAATGTTGACAATGAGGAAAGCAACTGCACAACGTTTCTCGGTATAGTTTTTGACAATACACACTTACATTTAGTAATCACTGTAGCAAGCTAACCAGTACATTGGACTCTAAAGGTTTTCAAATCAGGACTTTGAAAAGTGTTTTGGATGTATCTGGTTCTCGAAGGATCAAAGGACCCCGCACGGAATGATAAGAAAATGGTCCGCGGTTAAATTGCACCAAATTTTAGTATGTTATTATAGGTCTTGGCTTTCTGAACGATAGTTCTCCTGGGCATAATGCTCAAAAGCCAATATAACGCAAGCCACTACTTGTTGAAGACAGAACCATTAATAATCCATTTAACGAATTTCTAAAAAAGCCAAAATATCAAAAGTTTATAGGATACATTTCCTCCTCCGTTTTCAAAAGTGAGAAAAACGATGGTGATAGTTTCGAGTTCTGAAACCCTTGCGTACTACCCCTATCAAGGAAAAACCACCCCAATTTTCTAACTTCTCGATCTTGAGCTTGTGAGGGCTCGTTGGATCGGGTTTTTTTGGTGAGTGATAATAGATTCAGTTACGGATCACGATGGTGGTGTTATTTTTCAACCTACCCTCCCGCAACTACCTCGTATAAGAACCACCCCCTCTTCCATGTTGTCGATCCTAGGCATGCGGGAGTTTGTTAGATCGGGTTTTTAAAGAGAATATCAGCTAAATCACTTGCCTAAGATGGAATAAGTTAGAAATGGCTGCATCAATGCCCGGTGGTTTTTGTTAGGTTTATGGATTGATTAATTTATTGATTTTCGACAACATTTAGTACAGGCCTGTTTTGAGGGGTGTTGAATCCGGCGGCATGCATAGTTTTTTTTCTAAAAAATTTGCTAATATAAATTTTAAAGTTTTATTCTTAAAAACTGACGTAGTAGGACTTGAATTTTGCAGAAATTTGGCGCTTTTGCTCCAAAAATGCAGTTCAACAAGCTCTACAATTTAAAAAAGAAAACGGTGAAAATCGTACACTAAATAAATGATTTTATAGGGTGACTTAAAAACAAATAGGTCACACTGTATACAAACAAAAGCCTAATAATAAACAAAACATTTATGCGCGTTGTGGTCATATTTAAATAGAACTTTTTAAAGTTCTTTATTTTATAAGTTTTCCTAAAAAATTTTTTTCAAAAGTAGCAATCCCCATTACCGAATATTACATTTTTAGTGGATCATCTCTGTTATATTTTTTATGATATTTCCTTCGTAGTTGGTTAAAACGTGTACTAAGACCTCAAATTACGTGCAAAGCTTTTCGGCATTTGCAGTTATAAATCAGTAGTCACGCTACATATAATAGTATTCTATTTAAAAAAATTAGAAATCTCTTAGGAATGTCTTCATCATAACTGGAGCAATTGTTATATTGGACATGTTTAACAATATAGAATTACAGCTGTAAATAAGACAATGAAATGTTTGCGATAATTTGCCAAGACAGAAATAAACAACTTACTCTACAATTACTCTGTAACAATTTGAAAAGTAAATTATTTTGTTAATAGAAAGCATAGGATTTAGTTTATAAAATGTAGAACATGAACGAAATTGTTTCAAATTATAACAAATACTTTTACTTGCATGATTTATCATAAGTAGTTTTTCGAGAATTTTTAAAGTTTGATTGATTGAAAAAATTATATCGATTTGTCGATGTGCGACGGATGACACAAACAAACTTAATTGCTTTTATAATTCGAAATTTAGTTCAGCAGAATAAAACAAAACTAAATTTTGTCAATCTCGATTAAGAACGATTGGTTTGGAAGTGAGCCACGATAAATAAAATAACTTTTGTTTAGCAACTGTTGTAGACGGGCTTGGGCTTTTTACCAATTGCTCAGGATATAAAAATAAATATACTTTTGCAATATAAAATCGGATATTGTCCCTTATGAATAAAAAAAGCAAAGTATTTTAAAAACTCATGAAATAAATAAAAATAAAGAGAATTAGGGGCAACTCACCACGAAAATCTACGCAGGCACCCCAAACCTGCTCAAAAGGGTGTCATACAGAATTGTATATATAATTTCTTTCAGAAAATTGTTAAGATGCAGTGATTTTCGGTTTAATGTAAAAAAATGCAATATTACATCACATCTTTTAATTGCTTAAAAATGGTAATTTTGCCGCCTCACACTACAAAAAATATGGAAGGGAAGCTACTCTATAATATCATACTTTGCTTATAATCGTGTCAAATTAGCAAACGGGTATAGTTCAAGTAATAAGTTCCCGATACATAAAAAACGCAACAAAAACTTTACCACCTCATTCAAATACCATTACTTTTTGTGCTACCTCGACACAAATCGCCTCGCTTACCTTTATAGATCTTTAATGTGCGTCGAGTCGTTTGATGCAGGCATGCCGCCGTAGCCCGCGGCAATAATAATTATGTTGTAAAGTTTTTGTTGCATTTTTTATGTTTCGGGAAGTCCTTACTTGGACCATTATATGGTCTGAGGGTGTGCAAATGTTTTTATCCATTATTTATTTAACAAATGGCTAATGTTAATGAACAATTAATGTGCCATTAATTAACAAATTAAAAATCTCGGAAAATAGCTCACGAAGTGGACCCAAAAATCTATATTCGGGAGTTTTCGAGGTCACCGAACACGAATCCGAGGTCCAAATTTAAAAATTCAAAATGGCGGATCCAATATGGCCGACTTTAAGTTAGATTGACATTTTTGTTAAAGATACACCTCAAAATTGAACAAAAATCTATACTCGAAGGTTTTCGAGGTCGCTGAACACGAATCGGAGGTCCATATTTAAAAATTCAAAATGGCGGATCTAATATGGCCGACTTTTAAGGTTAGATTGACCTTTTGTTAAAGATAAACCTCAAAGTTGAACAAAAATCTAAACTCGAGGGTTTTTGAGGTTGCTAAACATGAATCCGGGGTCCAAATTTAAAAATTCAAAATGGCAGATCCAATATGGGTGACTTTTAAGGTTAAATTCACATTTTTGTTAAAGATAAATCTCAGAATTGAACAGAAATATATAGTTGGGGGTTTTCGAGGTCACTGAACACAAGTCGAAGATGCAAATTTAAAAATTCTAAATGGCGGATCTAATATGGCCGACTTTTAAGGTTAGATTGACATTTTTGTTAAAGGATAAACCTCAAAATTGAACAAAAATTTATACTCGAGGATTTTCGAGGTCGCTGAATACGAATCCGAGGTCCCAATTTAAAAATTCAAAATGGCGGATTCAATATGGCCGACTTTTAAGGTTAAATTGACGTTTTTGTTAAAGATAAACCTCAGAATTGAACAAAAATCTATACTCGAGAGTTTTCGAGGTAGCTGAACACGAATCCGAGGTCCAAATTTAAAAATTCAGAATGGCGGATCCAATATTGCTGACTTTTAAGGTTCGATTTACATTTTTGTTAAAGGAAATCACGAAATTGAACAAAAATGTACAGTCGGAGGTTTAGTCCATTTCCCTCGAGAGAAAAACGCCAAATTGTGATACAAGCATGAAATTTGGCTCAGTTGTAAAAGATGAGATTTTATGATATTTGACCCGATAAGCCACCCTCCTGGACCCGTAGGACACCCGATAGCGCCATTTTTCCAAAATGGCGGACAAATATTCTTAAATTTAAGATTTTTCCAATATAGGCAATATTATACTCTATCCTATATAATTCGAGGATAGAGAATACAAAAAGAAATAATTTCAGGTCGATATGACCTTCAATGACCTCAAAAATTGCGATATGGCTTAAAAAATGGGCATGTTTGCAGACTTTGCATAAAAAAATGTAAATGTGATGTAAATGTTTCAGTTTTTATAACTAAAAAGAGAGTAATGTACTTAAAAGTGATAAAAATTCTATTTCGCAAAATGAAAGATGTCTACGACGATCAGAGCGGAGCATTGATTTTTTCAAATAATGGTTAGAATTCCTAAAAGTTTGCGAAAATCAACTAAGTGAGATTATATTGTCTTCCATATGACTCTACTACAAAGAAATAGAAAAACATGTTTTCTAGTTGATATGACCGTTATTGATCTTGAAAATCTCTATTCAAGCTAAAAATAATGAAAAAAAAAACAGCTAAAATGATAATTTTTTATTTTAGGTGACTTGTTTATTTTCACATGCCGCTTGACAAATGGTACATGCAGGAGTACAAGGAAGACCCGCTTTACGACAGGAACATCTCATGCTATCGCACTGCCCTCTACACCCACACTTTTCAAGCCTCCTTAGAGTAGACCAAATTTGGGTTGTTGACTCCATTTGGGCTCCCAGCGATTTGCTTTTAATGTCCAGCCCCATCATTCATTTGATTATTAATCTTGATACACCGTCTCCTGTTTTCCAGGTAGCTTAGTTAGAACCTTTGTTATTTAACTCCTTAAACATAAAGCTTCAAATTTTTTTATTAATTTGATGTGACAGGCAGTATCAAAGGCCTTGGCCAAATCTAAAAACACGACTAGGCTTTTCTATCTTCATCTAGTGCAGTATTAATTGTGTTTATTAATTCGTGGCCAGCTAATTCTTTATTTTTATTTTGCCCAAAACCGAGTTGATAACAAATTAATTTTTTCTAAATAATTCAATATTCTATATCGAAGGCATTTTTCAAAAATCTTAGCTAAATTGGATATCAAGGATATACGTCGATACCAACTTCCATATTGAAGCACCCTGCTCAAGTAATTATTGCAGTTAATTCATTCCATTTTTACATTTATTTAGTCATTTAATATTGAACACAATAAAGTTACCAGAATGCATATTAAAATTATATTCTTTTAAAGCAAAGTTAAACGCTACAGTTTTAACTAAAAAGTTACAAAAAATCGAGTCGAGCCACAGGGTTTGTTTACAATGGACACGATAAGCGTCAAGCACTTCGGTTACTTCCCAGAGTGTGAAATCGCCTACCCTTTTCTATCTTAACCATAGGAGGAGATAGAGAGTGGAGTTTTCAATCTGAAACGCTGCACAACACTACGCCGTATCAAATATTAATGTTGTTAATGTAAATAATTCCCACGTCATACTTGGTGGACGCGTAAATCCGGGTAAATTGATACGTCATTTTACCATATAAAAGAAACTGCAGTGCCCATGCGAAAGGGTAATCAGACCCGAGCTACATCGCAGGACATTGTGTTCGCTGTTGCTCCCTGCAGATTACAATTGTACCGCACATTAGGTACATCGCTGGACATTGAGTTCGCTGTACTGACGCCGTAGGCAACCATTCTTTGACGTACTCTTTATGAAGTGCCATTTTAACTTCTCTGTTATGCTCGATGAGTACGTTAAACATGAAGAAGCTGGGGAAGAGCATTCACGGGCGATATAACGCTATACAGGGCGCACGGAAATTCTGCAGGCATAAATTTCTAAAGGTGATCGCTTGTTTATTTCGAGACGCTATTTTATTATTGGCAATTGCATTTATATTCTGGTTTCGTCGAGGTGTAATGGGGAAAATTTGTGCATTTGTGGTACTAAGAGAATATTAGATTTTTTATGAACGATTAGCTTTGATTTTTCACTTCATAATATTATATTACCAGTTATTCAGTTATGATTTCGTTCACGATTTTAATTCATAAAATTTCATTTTCTAAATATTTTACTAGGGAAGTTTACTGTACTTAATTACCTTGCGCTCACAAATTGTACAGGCCATCGGTCAGTACTGGGTTAGTTAGCCCGTAAACTTGTTCGTATTAAGAAGGGTTTACTTTTCGCCGAGTACTGCACCGGGACGTCTCGCCTGTTTAATTTACAACTGCCTACCTTGTTTTACGTTGTTGGACAGTCATACAAAATTTGGTAGACTGCTTGTTTTAATTATAATCAAAGGATTTTTCCTCAACATTCTATGATCTTTTACATCTTGTCCTCTGTTTTGCATTCGATTCATTATTTGGCTATTGCTAACAACTTTAATTATAAATTATTATTATATAGCGATTGCTAACAACTTTCTTTAATTATAGGCCATTATTACCTAGCGATTGCTAACAGCTCTATTATAGATTATCATTATCAGGCCATTGCCACAACCCAAATTACTATTAAAATAACAGAGCATACTTTTGTATCGCAGTTCTTGTTATTGCATCAAAACACTCAGTGTATCTATAGTATGGTCATTACTATAGCGACGCAAGGTTCCTATTATACCTCAAATACTTGAATTACTTTTGATTTCATGTTCGACTATTGTTGCATCTATTTATATAAAATAAAATGGGTTTTTTTAAACTATTTTTTCCCATCAATTATTGTCTTATTCTTTTACCTTTACCTTTTTCGTCATATATGTAATAAACTAAATAAATGGTTTTGTTTCAAAGCACAATAGAAGACAAACTTCAACTATAAATGTAAAGTGCAATCTAGAGTAATAAAATACTACATAAATAACATATATAATTAACTAGGTCTCTCAATTAATAGACAGGTATTTCAATTAACAGAGCGATTAATTTTCTAAGGTATATAGTATCATACAGAACAAGTAATATTAAACTTTAAGAACCTGGGATAATTAAAAAGGTTTACTACACACACAACAAAGTTTGAGTCCTACACTAACAAAACTAGACGATCACGCAAATGGCCAATCTTAGTTGTTTATCCTTCAGATAAATAAATAGTAATAATTAGTTTACTGGTGACATGATTACCAGTACTTTCTTTAGAAATGAAACAGGGTATCCCAAAACCACTACATTGGTGCCGTGACCAGGATTTATGATTAATTAATACACTGGGGCTTAAACTGTTTCAATATGATTTCCAGCTTTATACATATACTGGAACTACCACACTTTCCTTAAACGCTGTAGGTACCTAGCCTGATATGAAATTTTGCTTATTATATGCACCATTGGAGGAACTATTTTCAAATGATTTAATTTTATGACTTTTGTTGTTATACTATCTAATTCAGGTGAGCATGTGTTTTTTTATTCGCTGATTTTAATTACTAGTTCATTTTGCTGACTTCATTTAGAAAGACTGACGTATTTATTTCTGTTTTGTTCATTTTTACTTCTAGTTCGTTAGATACCAATTTTTTAGCCATATTAGTTCCTACATTAGTGAAATAATTGTTAAAAGTGTCCGCTTTCATCTTGTCATCACTAATTAGCTCGCCATCTCTATTACAGATATTTGTGGTGATAGTATTGTTTTTTTTACTATAATTGTTTCCTAAATCCTAAATTACCTGTGGTGTTATTTATTTATTATTTATTTATTTATCATTGCGTTATAAATAATTTTCCTTGTATTTGAAGTTAAATGTTTACTAACACGATAGGCGAATCCCAGTGTTTTGATATCTTTTTACATATGTAGTTTATATGATCGTTTAATGTTAGTTTGTTATCTATGATTATCCCTAAATATCTCATAGTTATGACCTTTGCAAGATTCTCTCCGTTGTATTTTACACACATATTATCAATGTTTTCATTTAAATATTTTTTGGAACCTATTATCATATATTTGGATTTTTTGGCGTTTACCATTAATCCGTTCATTGTAAACCATTCATTAATTAATTCCAGTGTCATGTTAATTTTTTGGATAACTTGCTTCACATTAGTTCCAGGTAAATATATTATAGTATCGTCTGCAAAGAGATGTATTTTGCACTCCTCTGAGTTTATTAGAAGTAAATTATTAATAAATATCGTGAAAAGCATAGGCCCTAGTATACTACCTTGTGGAAGTCCATTATTATTAAAATGTTTTTCAGATTTAATTTTATTTATTTTGGTTTGCTGACTCATTCCATATAGATACGACTTAAACCATTCGTACGCCGTGTCAACAATCCAAAAATATTGGCATAGTTTTTTTAATAAAAGCTCTCTGTTAACAACTTCGAATGCTCTTTTTTATCTATGGAATATTTGAAATCATTGATTATTTTTTGTAAAGCCGTTTCACACGAATGATTTTCTCTAAATCCTGATTGGTTTTCATGTAATAATTTATTATTGCCTATAAATTCAGTGAGTTGGTCATGAACTACTATATCTAAAATTTTTTTCAGTGAAGGTAATGTATTTATGGGTCTATGCTCTTCCGCTAATTTTGTACCTAGAACTTTTGCTACAGGAGTTATTAATCATGTTTTCAATATGTCTGGAAATGTTCGACTATTTAGCGATGTATTAATAATATGTAATAATGGCTAGCCAATGACATGAAACGTATTTTTTATTAATTTAAAGTCAATTTTAGTTTTTGTTATTATTTTATTTAAATTATTGCAATATTTTTTATTTTATTTTTTAATTCTCTCTTTAATTTGTTCCTTATATTAATGGACTTTATAATACCCAGTGTAATCCATGGTTTTACTTTTTTTTTGTCTTAGTAGTTATAATTGTAGTTTTTGTTGATATTTCAATAAATGTTTTAATTTTATTAATAAAAATATTCTGTATCAAACATGTTCTTGAGTTTTGTAAAGTCTAATATTTGTTTAGTAATGTTGTTGATCAGATCGCATCAAAGCGACTAATATTCCGAAAAATGCATCCAGAGACTTTTACAAGAGGATAAACTTGCGTTAAAATAATGATGAGTTTCTAAATTACGAACCTTTCGCAAGGAAATCTCTCTGTTGCGTGTACTACCGAGTGCATCCCCACTAATATGCATTGTAACAAAAAACAAACTGTTAAATATAAATACGACAGCAAAAACTTCAACAGAATCCATAAGTTAGTTTTAATGACATAATGAGTACTAAATGTGTATAAAATAATTACGATGTACTCGAGAAATTGTTAGTGCACTGGCCGGTGAGAAAAGTGTGTAAATTACTTGTAGAAACTCTTCATCTTCTCTTTTACGCCGCTGGAAATGTATATAAATAAGCGGCAAATGTAGGTTTCTGGTTCAGTAGATAGTGCCTGTTATATTTGTTTGTTTTTATAGAATAACCATTAAAATCAAGAGGCTCCTTGCGACAGGTCATAGCAGAAGACGGCGGTCGACGATTTTAAACAACCATTTCCGAATGGTTGAACTATTAACTTTATATTAAGTTTCTTTGGGGGAAAGTCAACTAGCGGATGTACATGCTATACTTTACTGGTGATAGAGGAAGTCATTTTGAACAAAAAAATCTGTACACATTTGCTCAGTAATTCTCTGCTGACGCACACGTACATGAAGTTTAACTCTATTTCTTAAAGCTATTAAATTGTTGACTGAATTAATTGATACTATGTATCGTATTCGTATGAGAGTCTACGTCACTTTTAGATGCTATATCTGCCTATATTTATTTAAATACTAATTAATTTGTTTATTTAGATACAGCCACCCAACAGGTAACCAATTACAGGGTGGTAACACTACAGTGAATAGAAAACATTATACATTATAATAGAATATTAGATGATAGATAGATTGTTTATTCCAAGAAATCATATTACAATAGTATAGGAAAAGTCATCAGAGGAAATTACTTTGAAATGAATGGATACATTTCAAACATATCACGAAACAATAATAAATATAAGAAATAATAAAATACATACAAAAAATATCTGACACATTTTTATTTTTACTTTTGTTTATATATTTCTTGATTATTGTCCACGCAGCCTTTCCTTTATTGTCAAATTTCTCATACAATTTATTGCTGCAAAGTTTGTTAGCTGCGGTAATGACTTTTTTGTAAACTTTTTTGTATTTTTTATAATAATTTATATGCCCTGGTTTGATCGTAGTTGCATATAGATCTTTCATTTTTGTAGCTAATATTTTGATTTTGAATACTGTCTTCAATCAAACCAATACTTAACAAAACGGCGCTGGACACTTTCAACATTGTTTATGTAGATAGTATATCTTGGGGACCATATTAGCGAGCAGTATTCCAATTTTGATGGTACAAATGAGTAGTACAACAGTTTCATAATTTCAGTATTGCTGAACCCTTTACAGTTTCTTATTACAGAGCCTAAGCTTTTTAGGCAATAGTGAAATTAATATGTTCTTTGCAACGCATTTTAGAAAAGGCGAATGTTACATTTAGATATATAGAGAGGTGAGTGATTAAACAGGCACCAGTCATTAACCATTTTGAAAATTTTCGCAGTCTTGTTCGCTTTCTATTATATGATATATTTTCAAGTCATCGGCATATTGGAGTCTCTCTACATTGAGATCAACTACTATATCATTTATAAAAACAACAAACATAAGCCGGCCTAGTACGGATCCCTGGGGAACGCCAGAAGTGGCCAGAATGTCAAATGATCTGAAACGTTGGTATTCCACATATTGACGCCTATTTTCTAGATATGAAGAGAAAAAATCTAATTGCGACACTGATAACCCAAATTTACTCAATATAATATATAATAGAATATCATGATCCAGGTGATCGAATGAATTGTGTGAAAGGAGAAAGCCACATTTGAACACTAATTTTGTGGATGATAGTCATATGCTCCGTCCACTAATCCACCAACCATCCTTGTCCACAAAACAAACTCCTGCCACTTCGTTAGCAGAATTACAGAATTACACTTGATTATTCTGCTTACCTGACGAGTCAAACATTAAAATTGTCTTAAGTTATATACAGGGCGTTTCATTAATAATTGTCATTAGCTGACTGAAGAATTCTCATTAAAAAAAAAAAATTTTGTCCGTTATTTTGATATTATTTAATACATATATCTTTTTCATATTTGATAGAAAATGTAGATATTTTAGAAAACATTAAACTAGGGTAAAATATAGTTTATCTCTATTCCCAGAGGTTTAGAGCAGGGCCAGAAGAATAGTTTCCCTCTCCAAATTCTACGCCACTGTTGGAATCGTATTTACAGTATGTTTTTTTAATTTTTCACTATTTTACGAAAATAATATGCTCTTACTTCATAACGATAAAGTAATTATTTTTAGAGATAATTAAAGTTAAAGATAGGGCTGCCCCATTTTCTGATTTTAATGTTTAATTTATTGTTCATATTCGTATTGATCATTTCGGCTTATCTAGGGCCAGTTTTATAATATCACGTTAATTGTATATTTATCTTAGGTTTAAATTTGGAATTAGACTATGATTTTAATTTTTCATAAAATAAACAAATTTATATAGTTGGCACTACTGTTCACCAGAAATTGTAACTTTTCGTAGTTTTATTCTTACATATTATGACATTTTTGACGTAACCTTTTATGTTCCTCTTGTAAAATGGAGGGAAATAACAGAAATTTTACTGAAGATAAACCTTAAAAATTTCGAGCCATGTAGGTTATCTATTTACCTCTGAACTTTCCAACAGCCACAATTCTCCAACTATGAACTCAATAAAAAAACTGTCCTGTTTTTAAAATGATGATAGATATTGAGAATTACAGACCTACAGTCATCTTGTGTAATTTTGGCATACTCCTTGAAATTGTTATGGGTTTACATCTATTGAAGTTTTAGCGCGTCGGGAGTTCCGCAGGGCTCTGTTCTGGGTCCACTGTTATTTATAATTTGTATCAATAATATTTACCGAGATATACAAAGCAATGTCCTTCAATGTGCCGATGATCTTAAATTGTTTGTATCTATTAACTCCGCAGATAACTGCCGTCTATTACAGCATAACCTCTCAAAAATAAATTCATGGTGTGAAAATAGGCTACTTTTATATATCTCAAAATGCAATGCGATGACTTTTATGAGGGGAAATAATTTGATAAACTTTTCCTACAAAATAGGTACATCTTTAACTCAAAATTAACTTTTACTGCCCATATAGATCACATAACTGCAAATGCCTACAGAAATCTAAGCTTTATTATGCGAAACTTAAGGCACTTTAAAAATATTTCCACACATTCTCTCCTGTTTAATGCTCTTGTACGGTCAAAGCTGGAACACGGTGCATCGTCTTGAATCCATAATTTAATATTCATATCTTTAACTTGGAACGGGCTCAGGGGAAGCACGTTAAATATTTTTCATTCAAAGCTGACGAAATTTATTCTCCCACAACTCATCACAACATGACTTATTAGCCAGATTTAATCTAAATAACTTAGCAACACGTAGGGTCTACTTTTCTGTGTTGTTCCTATACAAATTCAAGTCAGTCTACCCAGATATTCTTAGTTCTATACATTTCAATGTTCTATCTTTTCAAACACACTTATACTGTATTCTACTTAGCTACGCCATAAACAATAGTATCTACTAAAATCTCCTTCTATTCACAGTATGTGCTCAAATTATTTAAGCTATCAGTCGAACCTTGATGTTTTTAATTGTAGTATTTATAACATCAAGTAATGTATTTTAAATCGCTCTTAAGTTAACCTTCAGTTCCTACTATATCACTGATTAAACTATCATCTCATATATTTTGTTTTTTCTCTTTTTAGTTTAATAGTATTCATTCTCTTTAAAATATTTAGTATTAAGTTTGACCTCTTCCATTATATTTAGCAATTTGTTTCATTACATGCAAGTACAGTAGGCTATGAAAGGGCACAAGTTTTATTTACCACGATTGCTGCGAACTATAATGGATGACTGTGTCTGTGGTAGTTGGTTTACGGTAAATATTAAATTCAAACAGATTACCCTGTTTTTAAATATAACTATCTAAAAATTTCTTTATTGATTATTTACCTCAGGCTCCATTGTAAACTAAATAACCTATGGAACTGTGGTCTGATGGCCTAAGAGCAAACAGACTACAGGTAAAATCAAGTCCAGCCAAGTGCAGACAGTTGCCTGTCTAAGCATAACCGGAGCTATGCGAATAACGCAAACGAGAGCTATGAAGTATATAATGCTGTGTCTGTTAGCACTAGATGAAGACGAGGAGAAGCGGCTCTGACAACAATGGTACGCCTCAAATCTGTTAGCATACAACCAAATGATCTTTTCCAAAACCTATTTAATGTCAAGACACATTCAAATTCAATTAAAATTCACAAGCTCCGAGGCTTTAACGTATCAAATATCTTAGTAAACTGGACACCTTCGGTCTGTCTTATTCGTTATTACAAACAATTGAATCATATCTGCAGGATCGATATTAATTTATTCAGTACCGATGTTATAAAATCTGGTAGTTTCTTATAAAAATCCGGTGTGCCACAGGGGTCGATACTTGGTCCACTTTTTTGTTATGTTCATTAATGATATTTTGGAGGGCTTCGATAGTAACGCCCATTTCCTCCTGTACGCAGATGATCTAACAATATATCGACTGATTGACCCAATAGATGACTGTGTTAATCTTCAAAACTGCTTACATACATTAATATATGGTGCAATGACAACTATTTGCCTCTTAATGACAGCAAATGTAATGTAATGTCATTTGGCAGAAAAACCAACATGTAGATGTTTAATTATAACATTGACAACGAAAGTTTACAAAGACCTGAATTCATCAAAGACCTTGGAGTTTATTTTGATCCAAAATTATCTTTTGATAAACATGTAGAAATGACAACTGCTTCCGCTTTTAGATGCCTTGGTTTCGTGATACGTAACTATAAAGGTTTTAAAAATATTTCCACCCATCGGCTACTTTATATAACTTTTGTTAGATCTCGCCTTGAGTATGCTTCTATTGTGTGGAGTCCAATTTTCAATTCCAATATTCTACAAGTAGAGAAAATTCAGCGTAAAAAAACCAATAATTTTTTTTAACAAGCATTATACTTGCCGTGGAGAAGTATGATTAAATAAAACGATAAAATAATTCAATAAGCTGTTCAAATCTTTGCTATAATAAAACAATAACACAATTAAGAAGAATAAAGTAAATTCAGGTAACAAAAACAAAATAATAATCAAGAAAGCAACATGGAGCAATTATGGAAAGAGTATTCGCAGTTATGCCAATGTATAGAGGTCCTCCATAAAATCGTCACTTCTTGCCCAGGAAGTTAAAATGTCTTTACCAATTAATTTAAGTATAATATCCATTTGTTTGTATTTCATGATTTCAATATTATTTCAATTATTTTAAAATAGTTGGCTATGAACAAACTCGACAATTTAATTTTTTGACAGATCATCTTAGTTAATACTTAAACTCTCACTCAATCACACTCGTTTAAGAATTTAGAATGTTCAAAAATGGTTTTCACTCACATTGATCGTTATAATATGTTCGTTACATATTGCCTATGCAATTTTAACTCTGGAGTAGCTCAAGTAGAATATAGAAACAGATTTCCACAAGCACTACAGCCGAATAAAACTCTGTTCAGAAAATTAGCTACGAAAATGAAAAATAATGTTTCATTTTTAAAAAAGAAGACAGGGTTGAACAGTGTTACTGATAATGTAAATAAGGTAAACGGAGTTATTAATTATGTAAGAAGTAAAAATACAGAAAATTTGGAAACATCATTAAGAGAAATTCAAATTGCTTGTCATATAAATAAAACAAGTGCTAGAAAAATTTTAAAGAAAAATGGTCGTCGGTGTTATAAAGCCAAAAAGTTCACAGTTTATAAGCGGGGGACAAACCAAGGAGGACGACTTTTTGTAGGTGGCTGTTGGAAAAGAAGCGTGCCGATCCATTAATATGCAGTAAAATACTTTGGTCCGACGAGGCAAATTTTTCCAATAATGGATTTTTTAATCGCAATATTCATTACAAATGGACTTCTGAAAATACACACTGGCATAGACCGACTGGGTTTCAAAATCGTTTTTCAATAAATGTGTGGATAGGTATTTTAGGCACCAATTTAATAGGTCTTTATTTTTATGATGGTCACCTCAGTGGTCAAAGGTACCTAACTTTTTGAGAAATGAATTTAATGAATTCTTAGATGACCTACCTTTAGAGAATCGACACAACTTTCAATATTTTCAACAAGATGGAGCTCCACAATTCCCAGATTTGCCTAGATTATTTAGACGGAATTTTGCCTCAACATTGGATAGGTACCAATGGATTTATTCGATGGCTCCCTCGTTCTCCAGATATAACCTCAATGGATTTTTTTCTATGGGGGTATATTAAAGATAAGGTGTTTTTGACGACACCTCAAAATGTAGAGGACCTAAAAGCTCGAATTCAACAGGTATGTATTACAGTTACCCCCGAAATGCTGAGTAATGTTTTAAATGCAGTGCCTCGCCGCGCACGATCGCGGTGGACACTTTAAACACTTGATATGATATCTTAAAAAATATTTTGAGGATTAGATAAATATTAATGTTCTGTGTGCTATATTCTTTTTATTATTAATTTGTTTTTGTTACCTGAATTTACTTTATTCTTCTTAATTGTGTTAATGTTTTATTATAGCAAAGATTTGAACAACTTATTGAATTATTTTATCGTTTTATTTAATCATACTTCTCCACGGCAAGTATAATGCTTGTTAAAAAATTTTTTATTGGTTTAAAAAAAATGTTTTTATAATTATTAACGTAGTACCAATGAATAAATATGGCACATGATATATCGTTGAAAAGGGAGTAAAAGACTCTATTTAATGGCGCTATTTCCCACCCGCTTCAAAATAATTTTTTTAACAGCCTGAAGAGTAAATCTCAAAATACAGAGGTTTTAAAAAAAATTAGATGAAACCTCGTTGAAACGCTCTGTTTTGCAAAAAATTTTCGCCTTAGAATTTTTCTCGCATCTTCAAATAACGGAGATATTTGGCCTAGGCGTTTTCCGCATTTTCGATATTTTCCGCCATAACTCTTAAAGTAGGCCACAGATTTCTAATGGCTTTAAACCATTTTGTAGGTTATATAAATCGGCACAATTTTCGTAAAAATAATTTTTTTTGTACGACCGATATTAAGTGAGATATTCTCGAGGGCCCTGATAAAATGGACAGCCTGTATATGAAATTAAATACATTATTTCATATCATTTTATTGTATTTGTTCTTGTGAATAATAAATTTATTGAATTTTACACAATATATACAGAAAAAGAATACTTTAATGTTACATCATTGTGTTAGAGAATATGTACAATAATATTATTTATTTTTACTTACAAAAATAATTTAAAGTCAATCGGTCCAAAGGATCTGACAGGTGGCCAATTGGTATTTTTTGTATTTCTTGTATTTCACCAATAAAATTATTTAAAATCAAGTCCATCTTTCTAATTCGTGGGTAAAACACACAAAATATATATTGTTAAAGTTAGGAGTTGTACAATTACACAATTTTGCAATATCAGTGTAAAAAGTGCTATTTGGAAGAATGGATGATGATAAGAGTAAGAAGTCATTTGACTCGACTATCCAAATAACATTTTTAAGTACAAATGTTGTGACTTAATTTGATAGTGTGCTCAATTATTGGAGTAATAGGGATGTTGTCGTTAAATTTTCATTTATCAAAAAATAAGTATCGACACCGTTCTCTGGTTAGGCTTTTCATTAGTAGAAGTCAAGTTAGACAATTACTATGCGTCTTCTACAAAACACGGAAAGAAATGGTTGGAAATATTTGTGTCGATTTTAAGGCATCTTGTTAATATTTTTTGTAACAAAATTTTCAATATAAAATTGAAGAGAAGCTTGAGGGCAATTATTCTCATCATGCTGCAGGAAAGTTTATAAGTTATTCGGCAAAGAATACAAGGTTTATCGAACTTGAAAAGTCCGTTCTATACAATGAAATATAAGTTTAGATTATCACAAATGGTCTTGGTTTTTATTAATGTAATTTTTTTTATAAATGAATATTAAGTTGACAGTTATTCATCACTCCAATAATTTGCTCATATGTGGGATGGTTTCGAAAATATACATATAAAAATTTACCCTTATATTTTTGAAGACTTATTGCTAATATAAAATTAAAAAAGTAAAAAATGGCGAAACTATAGTAACCATCCCAAAATAGAACGTACAGCAAAACATAATGACAAAATTTTTGATAAAAACTTGTGGTATATTATTTGTTGTAAATCAGATTTTGTGGGAAAATAGCAGTTTCCAATTCACTTTGTTTTAAAATCATTAGACTCTAAGAAGACAATTTGAGTGATTTAAAACTAATGTACTAATAAAGTCGAGGCAAGAATTCAAGCGATGCACGTCACGAGTGATCTCATTAAAGAAATTTTAATACTAACATAATTTTTAATCATTAACTACGTTAAAAAGAGTAATTCTTGACACCCAGTTATTAAGCTTTTTTTTCAGACATAGGTACAGTTTAATGGGACTTCATGATTCTTAGCAGTATTGTCTTATTTATAGAATTGATCTATGACGTGCATCGCTTGAATTCTTGCCTCGACTATACCAAAATATTTTACCGAGAGCACCAGGCAAAACTCACTCGTGATGAATATAATAGAATAGAATAACATAGGGTAGGGTAGCATGGAACAGACCAGAGCAGAATTTCGTGTAATGAAGTGGGAAAAACAGAAGCCTAGTACTGTAGAGTAGATTATAACATAGGATATGGTTGAATAGAATAGAACAGAAGATAACAAGATGTTATGGATTGGTGTGGGAAGAATAGATTATAAAAGTAGAACCAAAGAGTAGAGTATTACAGAACGTAATAGAGAGCCAAAGTACAGTAGTATAAGCTTACAAAACTAACGTAAAGTAGAGGAAAACAGGATTAGAGTAGTATAGGGTAGACTACAATAGAATAGAACTGAGTTGAGTAGATTGGAAAATGGTTCCTAAATATACTATACGGTCTTCCAGTTATACTTTTAGCTACAGGACCCTGGTATAAGAAGTGGGAAAAAATAAATAATAGTAAGCCAAAGAAAAATAGAGAGCCAAAGTATAGTAGTGTAAGCTTACAAAACTAACGTAAAGTAGAGGAAAACAGGATTAGAGTAGTATAGGGTAGACTACAATAGAATAGAACAGAGTTGAGTAGATTGGAAAATGGTTTCTAAATATACTATACGGTTTTCGAGTTATACTTTTAGCTACAGGACCTGGTATAAGAAGTGGGAAAAATAGAATATAACAATGGGATGTAACGAAGCCTAGCACAGTAAAGTCGAAGATAACATAGGATATGGATGGATAATAGAATAGAACAGGAGATAACAAGACGTTATGGATTAGTGTGAGAAGAATAGAATATTAAAGTAGAACCAAATAGTAGAGTATTGTAGAACGTAATAGAGAGCCAAAGCACACTAGCGTAAGCTTAGAAAATTAAACCGTAAAGTAGAGGAAAACAGGATTAGAGTAGAATAGGGTAGCATAGACTACAGTAGAGCAGAACAGAGTTAAGTAGATTGGAATGTGGCTTCTAATATACTACACGGTCTTCGAGCGATACTTCTAGCTACAGTACCTGTCTTGCATTCCGTCTTAACTTTTTTTGAATCAGTAATATGTATAAGAATTCCTGCATATAAAATAGTCAGTGTATTTTAAAAGACTGTAGCACTGAATTTTTGTAAGATTTTGGTAGATTGATTTCTTCTATACCAAATATTTTTTGAAAATAAACATACATTTTTTAAACAATAGTTGCCCTCACTGTTAATAAAACAGCAATGTTTATGAATTTGTTTATATTACTTTATATACATGTTGTGATAAGTCCAAAGAGTTTTAGAGAAATAGCTGTCATATTGATTTGCTTTTTGACATTTTTGAAATTAATTCCAGTACACAAGAGACCAATATATTTCTAGCATAGACTAGACCCGACCATTCTCTCTAACTATTTACAAAAATAAATTAACATTTTTATCAAAAATTTTTCATTACATCTCTCGGAATTTATTTTCTAATGTGATTGGCGCAGTGTGGCACATACTCGGGTTCTTCACAGGTGAGGGTGGATTTATCTAGTACCTTTCCATCGCCGCAACTGATGAGTCGTGGATGTCCGTTAACGCAGGTGATGAGACGGTGGCAATCTCCGGGAACTGCGAAACGTGGGTAGGGCCAGAACTTAGCTGAGGGAGTACCTCGTGGGACCTTGGTAGGGCATTTGAAGCCTACGACGGCTGAAAAAGAATATTTTTCTGTATTCTTGAAGTATATTAGCAGGAAATGATCAAAAACTGAAAACAGTTTCAATTAACTCTCGATGATGTTTACATAGTTAGTGAAACGAGCCCTGGGAATTGATGACATGCTAGGACGACGTTCACATCATATTTAGTGTAGTTAATAGTATATAGTCCGCGGAGAAAATGTTATCATCATGAACACATGAGCAAACTTAAGTTAACAATACACACGTCTTATTATTTGTCAAACTTTTTTTTGTTTCCATAGCACACTATTTCTAATTGCAGTGTTGTTGACAAAATGCGTGCTTAGAATCTAATTCTATTCAATTTCCATGACACTTTTTTAGATTTTTTAACTATTATCCACCAAAAAACGTGTGTATTTGCGTTAATATCAAACCGATTTTCGATTTGAAGGTATCAATGGATTTGTCGTAAAACTTAATATCGAAGTACTGGAGCTCTAAAAGATATTGCTAATATAATAATAATGACAATAAATAATTAACTAGTAATAGTAGAAAATACGCCACAGTACTTCTCCTCTTAAAAAGAAGCAGTCAAACATTCAAACAACCAATGGCGAATCTAACTCTTTTTTTAGAAATTGAATTAACCCACATCTGGTTAAGAATAGTTAAAAGATAAACGGGGTTTACTTTATTTATACTAATTGTAGGCTCTGCTTCATGCTTATTTATACAAATAACTTTATCAGTACGAGATACCATCTTAAGCGGTTCTTCGTTTTCTAAAATATGATATTTTGAATCTGTCACTTTGAGATTGTTTAAATGTTCATGTAATTTTACTATAAAAATCGGCAGATCTGTATAATCGTAAGATTTAATAAAATATTCCCCAGGAAGACATAACAGTAACCCAATAAAATGATTGAAAGTTCTCTCTTCCAGTTCCTGGAATTAGATCTGGCAATCATTGTTTTTAGAGTTCTGTGAAATCTTTCGACTAACCCATTACTTTGAGGATGATTTGAAGTAATATATATTCTATGAAATGAAATGAATTTCAGCAACTGTTTCTGCTGTAATATTACATAAAGGATATGCCTCTAGCCAACGCGTAAAACGCTCAACTACAGCAAAAATGCAAGGTTGACTTACACTATCTATGTGAATATGTTCAAGACTTCTTCTAGGGACTTCCAATTTACCAATTGGAGTTTTTGTATGTTTATTTATTTTAGCTGTCCGACAATTAATACATGTTTTTTGTCTGTATTCATCTTAGGCCAGAAATATTTACTGTTAATTAATTAATAAGGTCGAAATTTGGAATTTGAAACATCACACCAAATCTCATTTGGAATTTTAACTATCTAATACATAGGTATTTAATATATATACATATATTTTTTTTGATAATTGATTTTTTATTAATATTTCTAGTTCCATATCTCCAATTTGTTCATCGCTCTGCGATATTAAGCTCAAATCTGAAGAATCTAGTGCGTAAGTTTTGAGCATTACTCTAGATGCAAAAATAAAAATTGCCCTAAAAATCAAGTAGTTTCAAAAACTTTTTGAAACTATGCATTCGTACTTAAAAACGTTTCCGGAATCAAAAAATGTAGGAATGCAAATGGTGTTCCATTTAAAACTACAAAGTTGGCTCATTTCCGGGGAAATCGGAAGTGATGGAAAAGTGTCAAATAATGGAAAATTGATTGTTTTGGCCTGCCAAGTTTATAACTTATATCTTGAAAATTCTGGAAACTATGATACCCAGTATATTGTCTGTGATTCATTTCCTTCTTGTCTGACCAATACTTACACTTTTGCAATGTGATTATGTTATTTCGCGCGCTACACACAAGTTTAATAACTTGCAATACATTTGTACACAATTTTAAAATGGGTTCTTCAACGTTATTGCATTGTCTTATGAGTGAGTTTATTAAGAACTAAAGAATACACACCATCTATTGTCAATTTGATATTTTTTTGTTGTTACTAAAATTCTAGAAACATTAATTTGCTACACTTTCGTAATGACAAATGTTTCTTTAAATTAAACTTGCTTTGAGTTTTTGTTTTAAACAGAGGTTTAAAATCGTCTGTCGTTCCCTTGATATGTTTTACCAATTATAAGAACACGAGCCGACTTTCTTTTATTTAACAACATTTTATACGCATAAATCACCCATATTTACAGAGAAAGTTTGGATTTGCCAAAAAATTATGCAAAACAATTACAATGACTTTAATATTTCCGTACGAAAATTGGCGTGAAAGTATATTGAGTATTTCTATTAGTGGAATTATTGAACAAAGCAGTTTTGTAAGTATTTTGCAAAGTGTATAATTAATTCAGCTTTTTTTCTAAAAATGCATTAAAAACATTTTTTTTAAGAAAAGTTTCTCAAAATACTACAAGACTCATTCTATAAAACGGAAATGCAATTTTTGAATTCAATTGGTGACATAATGGATTGTTTCTCAATTCTTTCTAGAGTTATACACAATTAATGTTATATACTGTACCTTCAGGATTGCATGTTTCGAGTAAGAGATCGGGCCAGTTGCAACCATGGATACGTTCGTCATATACCAAACCTGGTTCACACTGTTGAGGTATAGGTTCACCATAGGAGCATTTTATGTAGTGGATAGAACATTCCTTGCCATCTGGATAAATTCCAAATTGATATTCACAACCAGGAGTGCTGATTGGGGTCACTAAAAATAAAAACCAGCTCAATATATGTATTACCTATATAGTGGAGTCAGAATAGGTTTTCACTTCCGAAAAAATCCGGGAAGTTGGAACTTTGTACTGTACATTCGTGAGTATGTTATGAACAACTCATAAAAACTTAAAACATAATATTTTTAGTCGCAAACTCCTCTGTAAAATCCTTATTTTACTATAAGGAACGTAACCAGACTGCAACCAACAGCTACTCTCCGGGCTATGTTCCCCGCCGAGCGCTGAATTACAAGTTACAAGCCTGGCGCGTTAAGTGTAATAATTGCATATTACCATCAAAACGCTAATGCTTCGATTGCAACAAACACCAGTCGAAAGACTGATCCTACTTAAAGGAGCTCTCTTGAGGAGTGTGACGGCAGTCTGGTTACGTTCCTTATAGTTAAATAAGGATTTTATAGAGGAGTTTGCGACTAAAAATATTATGTTTTAATATTCCGCCCTTTGAAATGCTCATAAAAACTTGTCAACAAAAGAGTGTCTGTACCAGTTTTTAAAAAAACATCTCTCAAAATACACATTTTTGTAAAAACTATTATCCCTATTCGAAAGAATGGAACATTTTACACCAAAAACTAAATAGAAAGTATTATTGAAAATCGAAACTGAAGGTCGTACAATTTTTTTTGATCGCCGCGGTGCTATTTGCTATAACTTTTTAACTAATCGATGGAATTGTACAATCCAAAATTTAAATAAAAGTAGAGGACTGTAAGTATTGGATCCTTATATTTAAACTTGAAAAACTTTGTATCGATATGTATGGTATGTATACGAATTTTAACCATAATGAGTTTCTCTAAAAAATCCGTCAAAGTTATGCCATTTCTAAATTTTTTAAGATAAAGATTTGAAACTTTCACAGTTTACTCTTAATGTAATAAACAAAAAGATATATGATGTGAAAAAAATCTTTAAACATTTTTAATGCACAAGAAAAATTGGAAAATTTGAAAAAGTACCAAATTTTAATTTTTATGACTGATCTGTTACTTCAGTTTAAAATATGTTAGTAAAACTTTAAAGGTGCGTTTTTTAAAGCTTGAAATGTGTTCTTCAAAACTCTTTGAGTTGTTACATCTTAAAAATTAAATTTAGGCTCTCTTTTATAAATATACAAAATGAAAAGAAATAATGCTCCAAAATTAATGAAAATTGAGTTAAAATAAACCTTTTTAATTATTGTTATAAAAAAATTTCTTTATCCTACCTGGCAAATTTGATAGTAGGACCTTGAAAGAAGTAAATTTCTTTTGACATATATAAACACATACTTTTCACGAAAAACCGAAAAAAATTAAGTTTTTACAGTAAATTGAGGCAATTTTTATGTTTTTAAAATGGTTCTCCTGTTTTAAATAGTAGAAACAGCCAAAATATTGTCTCGGTATATAACCATCAGTCGACAAATATATCTGAGATAGATATATTATAAAATAAGATCTGCGCAGCTGCAGGCTGTTGCTGTGTGCGCGTATATACAGATATGGGATAATTCTGAAAATAGCGGGCCATGTTTTCATAGATTTTCTTGTAATGCCAAGTATTACAACGTGATCTTTACTTCTAGTTTCGTTTTTTATTTTAATACTATTTTGATTAAATAATTAGAACAGTGATAATTTTCGACTGACAGATGTACATGTCTAAGTAAGCTAAATTACTTTACTGAAATTTAAAGTAAGTAAAAATTTGCATGCAGAAGACTGGGGTTGGAAACGAGAGGATCCGGGTATGTCGCCAATCCAGCCCCAAAGGAAAGTAACCAGACTGCAACCAAAGTTACAAATCTGGCGCGTTAAGTGTAATAATTGCATATTACCATCAAAACACTAATGCTTCGATTGCAACAAACACCAGCCGAAAGACTGATCCTACTTAAAGAAGCTCCCTTGCCAGTCGTCACACACCACTTGCAGACTGCAGTTTCGAGCTGTTGGCTCTCGTCAGTGCAAGGTAGTAGTGGTGTGTGACGACTGGCAAGGGAGCTCCTTTAAGTAGGATCAGTCTTTCGGCTGGTGTTTGTTGCAATCGAGGCATTAGCGTTTTGATGGTAATATGCAATTATTACACTTAACGCGCCAGATTTGTAACTTTGGTTGCAGTCTGGTTACTTTCCTTATAGTAAAATAAGGATTTATAGAGGAGTTTGCGACTAAAAATATTATATTTAATATAACATTTTATTTTAAGTTAGTTCAAATGTATATCAAGAAGTTTCACGGAACGGAGTTTCCCATAATTATTCCGAAACATCGAATTTTTGAGCTAATGTGACTCAAATAATAGATTTTTTACCATTAAAATAATCGATGTAAACAATTTCAATTGATTGTGAATCCAGGAATGCAGATTGTCCCTGATAATATCTCGGATGATGCTATTTCAGCATTAAACAATGGACTTGCCACTGCTTTAATGTTACTTAATTTTTCAAAAGCTTTCGATATCTTTGTTCATAGCCTGCCATGTGCCAAATTTGGCTACTACGGTGTCAGTAATATCGCAATTAATTTCTTTAATGATCATCTCATTAATAGAAAGCAAAAAGTTATATGAGGTATAATACCTCTGATCTGAACTCTATAACTTCTGTAGTGCCGCAGGGATCTGTCTTTACTTTACTTTTTCTTTTGTATACTTACTACAGATATTTTCTCTAAAATGAGTTTTACAGAAGTTTAAGCATACGTGGATGGTACGCGAATCTCTCTGTCTCTCGATCCCAAGCTAGCAAAATCAGCTAGTCACATCAGTATTAACTATGATCTAAACGTAGTTTTCAAATATTCGTAAGAAAACAATCTAAAACTAAACTATAGTAAATGCACTGTCATAGCTTCTGCCCTAAAAAAGTTAACATTTGGTACAATTATTATTATTATTATTATTAGCCGTTACTCGAGTTCGAGTATAAAAATGTTACAGTCGATAGATTGTGTACAATAAAAAAAAAACAAGTAAAAGGTGTAGTCTATTGTAATCCCCATTCATCTACGGTGCACACGACTATGGCTATAGAGGCTAATTCGGGAGAGCACATGTCGACCGCAGTCAGGACAAACATAGACCTGGTTAGGTCTTGGATTCGGCCTTCTTGCAGCAACATTTTCTTGATACATTTGGTACATTTGGACAATATAGTCTTAGTGATCTATAATTTAATTTTGTTACTATCGCAAAAAGTTTAGGAATCACATTTGATACTAAGCTTCGATATCAAGAACATGTTGCTCAGTTGGTAAAAAAAGTCCTGTATACCTTGAAGTTCTATATTCAACACAAGTATCCTAAATTACAAACTGAAAAAATGTGTGAAACCTACGTTCTACCAATTCTAAATTATAGTAGTGTAGCGATGGCTAGACTTCGCCTTATACATTAGAAATGCAATGTATTCGTTATACACTTACACATAAAGGCCTTTTATTATCATTCTTATTATTATTTATTAAAAGAGGCGAAACATGTCCAGTATTATAAATATATTATTTGGAAATATCTAAAGGCAGTGCTTGCTTAAAGTGATAATGATTATTGCTATTTAAGATGTTGAAAATTTGGTCAATAGTAGACACATAAATGTGATAGCTATTTAGCAAGTTGGGAATTGACTTGACTAAACAACTCGTTTTGGTCAGAACCAGTGGCGGCTCGTGCCTTATGTACTTGGGAGGGGGCAGTGGCGGTTCGCGGGTATCAAAGTAGTAAGGTCAATAAACAAAAGCACTGCAGGCGAAACATTTTTCAGGTTCTAATTAAATCATTAAAAAGTTCGCAAATATAAATTAAATCGGCTAATTAATTACTCACCATTATTTTTTGAAGTGAAATTCCATTCTTCTATTTTTGTCGGAGATAAACTTTTCAATAACTTTTTCATTAAAATTTGGTATTTCTCGTACCATTGACTTTTCAATTGAAAGCATTGCAAGTGATGTTAGTCTATCACTCACTCATAGTATTTCTTACATATATCTTAATTAATTTTAATGTCGAAAAACATCTTTCCGTTTCAGATGTAGTCATCGGAATAGTAACCAAAATTTTCAAAACTTTAACAATTTCCCCGAAAACAACGTCTAAACCGAAAGATATGAGAACGTTTAATGTTTGCAAGCACCCAGAGAAACTTTGAATTTCACTGGAATTTTCTGAATCTTGTTCTGTTATTTCTTTCCTGGAGTAAAATATACTTAGTTGCATTTTCAGAATTTCCTTATCTATCATAGGGTATGCTTCACAAAACTGGTTGATATCTTCCAAAGGTGGTGTTTTTTCATGTTCCTTATACTTTTCCTTTAAAAACAATTTTGCACCACATAAATGATTTTTAAAAGAAAACCGAATTCTTACTTCTGAAGTAATTATATCACATACCTCTCTTACAGACATGTTAATATTTTCTTGATTCAGTCTACGTCGCTTTTTTTGGAACTTCTGTATTCACTGATTCATTTGTTAAGGGAGGTAAATTATTTCTAATTTGTACAATTTCTTTTTCAAAATTATCTATGCATTTCTGGACTTTTATAACGTCTGTTTCAATTTTTTTGTAGCTGGATAAATAAAATATCAACATGTGGCATGACTTTGAAAAAAAAATTTAACCAAAATAAAAAGGATCATCTTCTAGCCATTTAATAAATCCAGCCGCTTGAGTCACTGTTTCAGAGTTGTATTGTTTTGGAATTTCTGATATTATATTTTCAAAACATTCAGTAAGGTTGTCTTTATTCTTGTAAACACTCTGTACTATATGAGAGTTAAAATTCCATCGTGTTTGAGAAGTTCTTGGAATGCGTTTATCACAAACATGTTGCAAAGCTACCATTCTGTCTGGCGATTGAGAAAAAAAGTTGATATTCCATTCAAATTTGAAAAAATATTCGTACACTACTGATGCTTGAAACTGCTTGTTCTAGTATTTTATTAAGCTGATGAGCGTAGCAATATACAAAATGTGCATTTTTGTACTGTTGGCGAATTTTCACGTTAACATCACCTAAATGACCACGCATAACAGCAGCTCCGTCATATGTTTGACAAATCAGTTTTTCTGGGCAATCTGGCAAAATCGGCAAAATCTGTTCTAAAATGCATTGAGACAGTCCATCTGCACCTTGACTTTTCGGATTTGCAAACCCCCAAACCCGCTCAAATATTTTTCCATTTAGTTCATAACGTAATACAACTACAGTTTGAGTTTGAGTTGATACATCTGTGGTCTCATCAGCCATAAATGCGAGATACGCAGATTCTTGAATTTCTCCAAGAATATGTTCACGACAAACCTCGAACATACATTGGAAAATTTCATTCTGAATAGATTTTAATGTGCCCTTGAACACTGTTGCTTGAATATGGATATTGCACTATCAGCGTTTGCTAAAAAATCAACCAACTCTAGAAATACCCCTCTATTTGAAGAGACTTTTTTCTCGTCGTGACCGCGAAGGGCAATATTACACGTTCCGCACAGTTTTAATATGTCTGTTATTTTTGAGAGTACATGTCGATTTTTGATCACAGTCTCATTATGCTAACGAATTTGATCCGTATAAGCCGTACTTAGAAATGTAGCAATATTAGTCTTTCCTAAAAGTTGAAAACTGACAACATTTTCTAGATGTTTCGTACTATTTTCGTGTTTTTTAATTTTCATAGAAATGTGCTTTAAATCGTTTACCCCACTTGTTGTCCACAAATCCAAATAGTTTTAATGTATATCTTTTTGTCAAACTTACGTATAAAAGCATTTTTATTTTTGCACTGTCGCTGCTCTTGCACTATATTTAAAACTGGCGTTGAACGGCCGTTTTGTTTTATTTCAAGTTTTTGATTTAAGCTCAAGCGGCTAAATATAAGTTTTTTAATTTCACTCACTTTCATAATTAATTATGTCTTTTGCATTTTTGCCGTCTAGTCTAATGTTTAATAAAGCTAAAAAAATCTGTAATGTAAATTACATTACATTATATATGCAACAAATCGATAAACTTTAAAAAAAGCACGATAACCTCAAAACAATTTCATACGTAAAAAAGCAATGAAAATAGAAACGACGAAGCAATTAACTCCTCCACAGCCGTGGGCGTATTGACCAGAGCCCCAATAGATAACGAAACCACGCATAACCCCCTCCCATTCTTTCACTTGTTGCCATGACGACCGCCAAACATATTTTAGGCGGAATATCTGGAGCCCATTTCAGCGTTTTTACATGCAATTCGGAAGTTAAATTAAATTGATCGTAAGTAAGGAGAGTATGCCGTTTGTTTTTTATTATTTTAAAAAAATAGTCTAAAGCAAGTTATCGGGAGATAGGTTATTGTCTATTGTTATTGTTATTTATTGTTTTAAATTTGGCAGGGAGGGCGGCGCCTCAGAGCCCTCCCTCACCGGCCGCCATTGGTCGGAGCAGTGAAACATTAAGGTTTTAACAAGATAATTTCCACAAGTAGTTAGAGATAATTAACTCTTACTTTTACCAATAGATTGTTTATTGTGTGAAGAAACAATTAGCGGGTATGATCTTTTCTGTTCAAGTTCGGGAACTGCAAAGATGCGTTCATAAAAACATATCTTCTAATACTGGCCTTATCTTGTCCAGCATCATTGCATGCTCTTCTAGTTGCACTTTCATATCATACGAATGCATGGTCGAGAAGTCCAAATAAGTAGAACGGAAAGAAAATTTTTTAAAGAGTCGTTTACTTAGCATATAATTATATACGACACGCCTATTTATATTATGGTTTTATCTTGAAATAAAATATTCTAATTTATACATTATAGCTAATTAAAAAAGAGCTACAAAGTTGCGTAAAAGTATGCAGCATGATTACTGCATCTAAAAGCTTGTTTGACTATCAAAATACTTACAATCAGCTTTTCTGTGTCCACAGTCGACTGCCCAATTGTAATTGCAGTGATGGTGTACAGCACCTTTGCCATCGAACAAAAGCCCATTTTCGCAGGTTTCTACTGTCAAAGTACCATTGGTGCAGAGGAAGAAAAGATTACAGGATTCTGGGTGAGCATAGGCTTGAACTCCGTGTTGCTCTGGACAAGCTGGGGCGTCTTGGACCAAGATGCCGCCATGCGCTGAAAAGAAATATTTGTTTGAGTGTTATTCATCTAGATTTTTTGACAGTGAGCCACCATTAATACGAGCTGTTAGGCCGTCGCTTTTTTATGAGGATTGAATTTTTGCATTTATCAAAAAAATTACACTTTCTTTTTACGTATTCCAAAAAAAATCTGCTATTAGAAATCGATGAAAAAAATTACGGGTGCCATTTGAGATTATAAACTTGGGGTGGTTGGGGGTAAGGGGCTGGATCATACCTCTTCTGAATGGAACGTGTCCTCCTTGACATTCAAGAAAATGCCGTTTACTGCATACAGAAATCTTAAACCTTAAAACCGATTTTCGAATCCTACAAATTTAAAACGCATTTATTTTTATTTTTTTTCCCACCCTGTAGGCCGCGCCTTTTTAAAATACACGCGTTTACCAGCTTTCTGTTTGCCAATACGGACTACGGACCGTCAGCCTCTAAATGAAACTGCCTACTTTATACCGTTTATAGAATGTAACACAAACCAAGTTAAAAAAAATGTTATATATGTCCATTCACCTTTTATCATTTCCAGCATCAGCAGGCCATGATAAAAGCGCCTAGCGGCACCATATGAATTTCAAATGCCTGCATTGTTTCTTTAATAAAAATTCTGATCGCGAGCGGCTTGTAATTTTACGATTTGTGATGTAACGTTTTCTGTTGTTTCTGAATGATCTGTTAGGGGCAAAATATAGTGACCAGATTCTTGACCTTGTAACAGTAATCGGTGTATTTATCAAAGTAAAAAAATGTTTGCATATATTTCTGTTTTAAGTGCTGCTTTAATCCTTTTGTTAGGCTGGTTAACATCAGTACAGTTATTGGTGGATATTAAAGATTGACAAATTAGACAAATATCTACTAAATTATTTGATATTAATTACGGTGAGGTGGATAAAGGAAAATATATTGTGTCTATCTTATTTGATCTATCTAAAGCCTTTGATTCTGTAAACTGTCCTGTCTTATTTAGTAAATTGGAAAATATAGGTGTAAGAGGCAACATTCTCGATCTAATAAAGTCTTTTATGGAGAACAGAACCCTAACGGTTAAATATAATGAAGCTTGCTCTGTCCCGCAAGCTATTACTCTAGGAGTACCTCAGGGATCTATCCTGGGACCTCTATTATTTTCCATTTACATCAATGATCTACTGTCGCACATTAGCAAGGGACTCACAATTATGTATGCAGATGATACTGTGTGTATCTCTGCATCTAGTACTGATGAGCTTAGTTCTGACATTAAAATAACTGTAGATGAGATGAGTGCCTGGTGTGATCGAAATAAATTAATATTAAGTAGGAATAAAACAGTATTCATAGATTTTAAACTTAGAAGCAACATATCACTTTGTGGTATCCCTTTAAGTAAAAGCATAAAATTGTTGGGCACATGTATCGACAGCACACTGTCATGAGGACAGCGTATCGACTGTTTGTAATAAATTAAATAAATCTTATTTCGCAATTTATCAATTAAAAATCATGCTCAGTGAAGAAGGTTTAATGAATGTATATCATGCTTTGGCTTATTCGTATATAACTCAAAATATATCCAGTGGAGTATCCAAAGTATTTGTGTTACAAAAATGATTAAAAAATAAATATATAAACTTAAGTATAGACAAAGCTGTAGAAACACTTTTATTTCCAGGAAAATATTAACCGTATCATGTGTCTATACATCGTGAGAAAGTGGTAAAAAATGTATTTTAGGTATTTAATATGCCACGAACCATCAAAAAATTCCAAAAAATCAACCTGGTTTTAGAGTTGGTCACAGCATTATGCTAGTTTGATGATATAATTAAAGGTTGTGATGCAGGCAAAATTACCGTTCTTGTGTTATGGTTACTCTAATGCGTTTGGTACGCTTAATCACGATGTATTGTTGTCAAAATTGAAATATAACTTTTTCAACAGTATTACAAATAATTATCTTACTTTACTAATCCTAAACAAAAAGTTCTAGTCAAGAATACCTCCTATCTCGTTGAAAGATCTAGAGTACTGCAAGGGTCTATTTTGATTGATTAATCATAGAAGAAAGAAAGGCTATGAAAATTTCTGTAAAGTGACACCCCGTCAAAAAATATTTTACATAGCTGTAGTTTCAAAACGGGTTGTTACACCGAATAGAACAGGGTCATGCTATACTCCCTTTTTCTTTTAATTTTAAAGATTAACGATTGAAACTTGGAACATCCTATATGCTTAATAAACGCGATTTCTTGACAAATAAATAGTTTTTCCACTTCCGATTTCACCGGCCTCCAAGGTCACCTGATTTGACTCCCATAGATTTTCTGTTTGGGGTCATTTAAAAATATTGTCAACACAACCACCGCTATAACTCGGAGCTACCAGTAAGACGTGCAATTAACAGCATAACGGCACAGCGATTGGAGAATGTTCTGCGAAATACAGCTATGGGAGTTCAGAAGTGCATTGACGTTAACGGACAGTATTGAACAACTGTTGTAATGTGCTGTGTTCCTTTTTTGTAGTCCAAAGCCACCTTATATCTGGTAAATAAATTCTATTTTCTTATTTCCTTTTAGCTGTAATTAATATATCACACTTTTACACGAATTTCTTTTAAATATTTCAATAATATTTTTAATTGTATCAGCTTAACGAACAAGGATAAGATAAGTAATTTTGATGCTTGATTAATTTTCAGTGTCTTGTCAAAGTACAACTAAATTTTGACTGAACATTTACATGTATAGAAAAGTATATTCTGAATGGCAACTTAGATAATTTAATACACATTAAGAAAAAATAGATCGTCACTCTGAAATGTATCTAATCCTAAAATAACAATATTCAAAATAACAATGTGTTATATCTATGAGAGATTTTAAGGTGAAAAATTTATTACAGAGAAATTTCGTCATTCAAAAATTCAACAACTGAGTAATATGCCTTAGATAATAACAATGATTTTATTTTGCGTTTAAATTTGTCAATTGAGAGGTTCTTAGCGGCACTTGGCAATTTGTTAAATAATTTGGCTCCCACGTAAAAATTATTAGATTTTTCATAAAAAATGGTGTTATGCTGTGGCAGAATAATTAAGTGACCGTGATTTTGTGTGACAGAACTAGCAAAATTATATAAGTGTTTGTTTTTGACGACGTGTACTAAAGTCTCAAGTATGAATAGAGATGGCAGAGTAAGAATTTTTAAATTGATGAAATGGTTTCTGCAAGAATGAAATTTGTTTAAACCAAGCATAATTCGGATAGCCTTTTTTGTAGTATAAAACAAGAAGGGGCATCAATAGAGTTACCCCATATACGAATTCCGTAAGCCAGCTTGGACATGAAACAAGCAAAAAAGCTGTTTTAATAGTTCGCAGATCAAGAGCTTTGTTAACCATTGCTCTAAGGCAAAAACAGCTGCTTGACAGCTTCTTGTTCAGAGTAGCTACGTGTAGTTTCCATTTCAAATGAGAATCCAAAACAAATCCCAAAGACTCTAGTTTATCAACATACTCTATATCAAGTTCAGCTTTATGTAAAGTTACTACCTCCCTGTTTATTGAAAAGTTAATTTGTAAGTTATTTGCACCAATCAGAAATCAGGTGGATATTAAAATTTACTCTATCTCGAAGGCGATCCGTGGATTTGTCACTTATTATAACTAACGCATCATTAGCATACAACGTGCACTCTGCTTCTTCAACGATATCTGGCAATTCATTGATATAGAGCAAAAAGAGAAGTGGTCCAAGGATTGAACCTTGCGGAACTCCACTCTCTATCTCGCCCCAATCTGAGAGATAAGTGTTATTGTCCCTAGATATAACTGTTCTTTGACTCCTTCTTGATAGATATGATGTAAACCAGTCAAGCACAACACCCCTGATGCCATAGAAATTAAGTTTTAACAGTAATACCTGAAAATTCACACTATCAAAAGCCTTGCTAAAATCACAAGCAATACCGCACACTTTGCTTTTTCTTATCCAAGTTTTCAAAAATTCTGTACGCTGAAACTGTCATAGCAGAACTAGTTGATCTGTTTTTTTGAAAACCGCGTTGGTGTTTACTTAGTAATTTTGAATTGTTTGCAAAGTTTAATAGTCTGTTATACACCAGTTTCTCTAGTATTTTTGAAATTGTTGTGATAAGTGCTACAGGTCTATAATTATTCATCGAATTTACGTCTCCCTTTTTGAAAACTGGTATTACATGTGATTTTTTCAGACAGTCCGGTACAACGCCTTGAATAAATTAAATAGATTTGATAATTCATCGGCTAAAGTGACAATGCATTTTTTTAATTAATTTAGTTGATATTTTATCGTAACCACTGGAGTTTTTGTTTGCGAGAAAATTTGTTATTTCAATTATTTCTTTTGCAGTTGTTGGGACGAGAAACATTGTTTTAGTATTTTCTATTGTTCCCTGTTTAGGTTGCTAAGTACTTGATTTCGTTCGCTCATGGAAATAGATCTTTTTTTGATAACTCCTAAAAAGAAATTGTTAAAAGTAACTGCCATTTCTATTGGATCGCTGACTACGATCTCTTCCTGTAATGTTCTCCCTTTTTTACCCGTATTTATACCTACTTCTTGATTGATACAGGGTGTTTAGTTAGTGTTCCTTCTCAAGATTATGCAAAAACGTCTACTTTATAATAAAACTTTTATAACAAAACTTTGAATATTTCGTCTTTACTACAATGTAAAATTATTTTCAATTATACAAAGTGTCATAAAAGCGAGTTACACGAGAAAGTATAATTTTTTAAAATGGAACGCCATGTATTTCGGATGCCGCGTTGCCAAGTTATGATTTTTTTTCCTGTTTTTATTGTATGTATGTATTATTTTTTTTTTCTAAAAATGTAGGACGTTATTTGATAATGATGTATTTGCTGAAAAACATTTATGAAATAAATTATTATTATTTTACCGGGAGTCCAAAATATTTGTCTATAATTTTTTTACGTGGATCAATAAAGCATACAATTTCCCACATTTTAATATTATACACTTTCTTTTTATTTAGAACGGTTTTTGAGATATGATTATTTCAAATCAAAAGCCATATTAGATTTTAATGCTAAAATAAAGAACATCTTAATTTACGCAAAAATTATTTGCAATAATGATATCTCAAAAAACGTTTGAAATAAAAATAAAGTGTATTATATTAAAATGTGGGGAATTGTATGCTTTAGTCGTCCATGAAAAAGAATTATAGGCATTCCATTTTAAAAAATCTCGAGAAAAATATCAATTAAACATCAAGAAATGTAAACAAATATTTTGGACATCCGGTATCATAATAGTTTATTTCAAAAATGTTTTTCAGTAAGTACATCATTATCAAATAACGTCCTACATTTTTATAAAAAATCAATTTATAAATCGCCGAGATATGGCAGTCAAAAGAATGTTAATAAATTGTCAAAAGAAAAACAGGAAAAAAATCATAATATAACTTGGCAACGCGCCATCCGATTGGCGAAATATTTTGGGTTGTAATACAGGACCCTTGGAGGCTTAACTAGTGCCAAAAAAATACAGGGTGTTCCATTATAAAAAATTATACTTTCAACTTTCATATGTAACTCGTTTTTGTGACACCTTGTATAATTGAAAATAATTTTACGTTGTAGTAAACAATCTTCCAAAGGACCACTAACTGGACACTGTGTATATTTTTATTCTATAGTACGTTATGATTGAATGGAGCTGAGACTGAACCAACTGACAGGCAGAATACCCTTACGTACAAAAAGTAGATAAACTATATACGCCTGCCTTAAAAAACATTCATTAATGTCCTAACATTCCGACAAATACTTTTGTTTTAATTCAAGCAAAACCATTTTCTCGTCAACTAGTTGCTGTAATCTATAAATGTCACATATTGGTTTTAAAAGAACCCGTCCAAACAACTTCCATTCACCGTAAACTGCCTTTTAAATAATTACACAAATAATTAGTGCGAGAAAACGAACAGGCAGTGAACACGCATAAACGAGAAAAGCAGTTGCTTATCAAACTATTTCTGTTTCTTGAGCGATTTGATGCAAATAATATTCTTGGGTCGTCATGGGTATGTGACTTACATAAAGAAAATGTATTATGCAATCAACATTTTTAAACGCGTTAACTAAAAACAGATACCAGATTTTTTTATTGTTGTTGTTTTTATATGAAAAAAGTCCTAGGAAAGGAATAGATAAATTTGTTCGTTTTATCTAGTATGAGAAGGTCTAGAATTATGTAGTAAAAATGCGCACTCTATATAAATTTTTTTAGAAATTGAATGTTTGCATTTTGATGGAAAAAATAATTTAAAAGCAACATTTCTATTAGTAGCGTTCTAGTGGTAATTTTGAACAATATGGTACTCACCAACAGCTGCGAAGGAAAAGACAACAATCACAAACGATCTCATGTTGACTGCTTATCCTTGGTAACTGCAGATCTGGACACTTAGCACTTTCTATACTCGCTCGCCACAGAACGACCGATGAATGTCTTATTCTCGATTCGATTCTTGGACACAGTCTAACTGCTACAGCAGATATATTTGTGTACACAGTGAACCAGAAATTGCGTGATCTTGAAGTTGCTAGAAGTATCTTAGCTTACTTAGGAATGAAATTCGTAGTAAATTCATAAAAAAGCATAGTAAAAATTTAATTAGATGATTAGATGCCTGGCTGATAAAGTATCAGTATGAGAATGAAAAAGGAGAACAAACACTCACAATGAGCATATACTCATACCGTGTTTCTCACTATTACACCCCAATATCTCGGCCATTTTTAATCGATTTAGATCAAATTTGGTATACTTCTTGTGTTTCAGATTGTGATTAAAAAGTTATTTAAATTTTTTTCTAATTTTTTTAAAATAACTCTTAATCACAATCTGAAGCACAAGAAATATACCGAGTTTGATCTAAATCGTTCAAAAAATGGCCGAGATATTGGGGTGTAGTGGTAAAATATGGGACACACTGTATTTATTTATTTATTTATTTATTTAGAATACAACTACCCAAACAGATAAGAAATCCAATTACAGGGTAGGAAAGAACGAAACATTGTTACAGAATATTTTTAGTTTGGATGCAATACAGATTGCTTAATTTTTTTAACAGTAGTACAAAATATATCAACATCGTCCTGTATATATGCATAGTTTGAACACATCATATGCAAGGGTGAAGATTTAGGTAAATTTGTACGAGGCGTATTTAGATAAAAAGAATTATTTGAGCGTGTATGAGCTGATGGTACATGTAATTTGACATAACTACATAACTCAGGGCAATCAATCACAATATTCAAAATTTTATATAAAAACACAATCGAAGAATACTTACTTATCATGTATTTGATATCTGTTTAATAGATCACATTGAGGTGTACCTCTTGCTGGATAAATTCCGTCATTTCTATACCAAAGATATTTACTGAAGATTCTTTGCGTTTTTTCAACGCCAAGTTTATGCACGGCGTATTCTGGACTCCAGATTATGGAGGCATACTCTAATTTTGATCTGACAAATGCATTAAACAGCAATATCAAGGTGTTATTATCTATAAAGTCTTTAGTATTTCTGATTATGAAACCTAAGTTTCTGTAAGAACTGGCCATGATAGCGTTTATGTGATTATTAAAGGTTAACTTACTGTCGAAGATGACCCCAAGATCTTTAAATTGACTACATCTAGATAGCTGAATATCGTTTAAAGAATAAGTAAACTCAGTTGGATTAAGCTTTCTTGTGAAAGTCATGTATTTACATTTATTAATATTTAGATGCAGTTTATTTTTGTCACACCACGTACTAATTTATTGCAAATCTTTTTGCAAGTTAAAGCAGTCATTTAAATTGTTGATGGCCGAATACAGCTTGCAATCGTCAGCGTACAGCAGAGTGCTATTTAGAAGTTCATAGTTAATGTCATTTATAAATATTATGAATAACAAGGGTCCAAGAACGGACCCTTGAGGAACGCCAGACGTTGCTGTTATTTCATCAGACTTAAATCCATGGTATTGGACAGTAAGTTTCCTGTCAGATAGATATGAATAAAAAAAGTTAGTAAATGTTTCGGTAAGGCCGAAGTTGAACAATTTTTGTAACAAGATACCATGATCGAGTGTGTCAAAGGCTTTAGAGAAATCTGTATATACGACGTCAACTTGACCTCCTCCATCTAACGTCTCCGCAATAAATTGAGTTATGCAAGCCAGATCTACCAGCGAGAAACCCGTGCTGATTAAAGCAAATTTGGGATTTAACATGGGAAAATAAAATATTATAAAGGACACTTTCAAATAATTTGCTGAAGTTACATAAAATGGTAATTGGTCTATAGTTTCCAACTGCAGTCTTGTCATCCTTTTTATAAACGGGACAAATTTTAGCTTGTTTCCATAGGTTAGGAAACGTAGCGGTTTGAAGAGATAAATTGAAAATAACTGACAAAGGAAAAGCAAATAGCACAGCACAATCTTTCAAAAGAAATGCGGGTATTCCATCCGGACCAGTAGTTAATTTCGGTTTGACCAATTTAAGCGCATTTAATACGTCCACTTCGTTAATTATTGGAATAGCGAGATGTGGTACATTACTATTTGAGTCAGTGCCTTCCATACCAAAGTTAGTGGACGTTGTAAAAGAAGATTGAAAAAGGATGCAAATCCGTTCAAAATTTGTTGAGGGTCCTTCAAAGGTACATTATCTTGCGTTATTACACTTGGAATCCTAGTAACATCTCTCATATTATTAATATGTGACCAAAATCTGTTCGGGCTTGACTTAATCTGCATTTCAATATTTTTAAGGTAGTCTTTGTGCGCAACGCCTATTTCCTGTCTGATTTTTCTCCTTAAAGATTTAAAATCTCTGTGAGCATTTTCGTCTCCGGTATCTCTATATGTACGCCAAAGACGTGATTTTTGTTTAATGTTTCTAATTATCCTACGATTAAACCATGGGAGATACGATTTATTTATGGGTGTGGTTCTGGGAACATTTCTTGAAGAAACACGGTCTAGTTCGTTGTACATATAGAGAGTTGCATCGTTAGCGTTACTAAATGACGTAATGCAGGTCCAGTCTATGTGATATAAGTCATCATACAGTTCAGTAAAATTAGCTTTCTTAAAATTATAACGTGATACGGGGCTGGTATGAAATTTCAAGTTTACAGAGTTCGTTTTAATCAAAAATTCTAAAGGAGGGTGGTGGTCATCCACAGGTAATAAGTAATTTTCGGATTTAATAGTATGAACTGTAGACCTACTAAAAACTAAGTCCAGAATACGTTGATTAGAGTTTAGAACACCATTGTATTGTTTAAGCCCCATAAATTCACTAAAATTTACTATCGGCATTATGCGTCTATTTATATAATATGGGTCATCCATATGATTTAAAAAGTTAGGTACGTTAAAGTCTCCCAGTAAAATAAGATCATCTTGGTTATTCAAAAAAATTATAAATATAGCAATTTTTCCACCGTTTACTCTATATAAAAGTGACATTTTCTTTACTCTACAGATGAAAATATATTTTTCATAACTAGAAGTGAAAATGAAAATGTCAAATTTATATTTTTAATAATGGACAGAAGAAACACTTTCGTAGTAGCCTGCGTATGTATTTTATCTACCATAGTAACGACTGAACACACAATTGATATTGTGATAGTTCGTTTATAATTTAATCATTTTTATGAGTATTATGGACTCAAAAGGTGAATACAGTGAATCATGCACACCCCCAAATACAGCTGAAGCAGCAAACTTTGCTTTCGACGGCATTTTGCCGGATAAATCCCGACAAAGGTATGAATTTGCTTACAACAAGTTTATAGATTGAAGGAATGAGAACCAAATAAACTCTTTCTAAGAAAATCGATATAGAGAAAAGATAATTTTGAAAATTTAGATAGTTACTAATGTCGGTGTGGCCAATCCAACTAAAATAATTCCAAGCAGCTAGAACTTCCGCTTATACCGGAAATCGATACCAACTTACTTATTTTAAACAGAACACCCTATATATTTTAGGGTTTTCGAAAAGAGCATAAAATTCTGAGTCGAAAATATGTAGCATATCCTATACCTAAACCTAGCCGTTTCAGAGATATTTGACATTTTATAGAAAGTTTGACAGGTGCAACGGTTTGCAAGAACCGTTATAACTTTCTTCGTGTAAAAGATCCTCATTTGCGTCTTGTCACATAGAAAGAACACAAGGAGAATACGTTCTACAACTGAAATAAATTCAATAATGTCATACCAAGTGTTCCGTTTTTCGCGTTACATTTTGTCAACTTCAAACCGCGAAAACTTGTTTAGGTCAAATGGAACACCCTGCATTTTTTTACGTCAAGTTGTGTAAAATTGAATTCCCTTTTTTTTGATAATAATATTGTGGCGGTTAAAGTTACAACTTTTTGAAATATTTGCGATTTTATTAGAAATTCATGAATTGTTGTAATCATTTCATCAAAATAGCCATGATTAAAAACAATCAGTCATTGTCTTATGTCAAAAAATGTCAGCACGTTTAAATTACACCCACGAAGACTTTTTAAATTTGTTTATTATTTATGGAGAATGTGATAAAGTAATATCAAGAACTTGCAGCACATTTGCTACTCGATATCCAGAAAAACGGAAACCCTCACCAAACACTGTAAAACGCATACTGGAAAATTTTAAAAATTATGGCTCTGACAAGGCAAACATGTAAAGAAGAAAGCCTATTGTTGATGACGAAAACATTGAAATAGTCATTCTGGAATATTTTCATGCATTTCCAAGGATGTCATTAAGACAAGCTGCTCTGGATTCGGGACTATGCAAGGATTCAATTCATAGAATCTTATTAAAACATAAGTTTCACCCGTTTTAGTTCCATATGGTTCAAGGATTAAAACAATCAGATTTCCTAAGAAGACAGAATTTTAGTGAGTTTATTCTAATAAGGTCTGAGGGGTCACGATTCTTATTTGGGAAATATTATATGGATAGATGAAGCAAAATTTACTAAAAATGGACTTTTTAATAGACACAATTCGCATCATTTGAGTGACTCAAATCCTCATATGTTCAGAGAGCGAAAAACTTTCAGGAAAGTTGGCAGTTCAATGTTTACTGTGCCATAAGAAACGATAGAGTGGTGGCATTACAATTTTATCAGGAAAATTTAAACGGTAAATTAAATTTTCTCTTCTGCTAATATGTGATATCTGAATATCTTACAAAATTTGAATAATAACTATTTAGAAAATTTACTTCTCGCCGAACATAGAAACATTTTTTATCGCACGATGGTGCTCCCCTACATAACGCATATTTAATTAATAATTATTTACAAGAAACTTTTTATGATCAATGGATTGCCAATAATGGACCTTTCTTATGGCCTCCTCGCTCGCCCGATTTATCAGTTCTGGATTATTTCATTTGGGGAACTATTAAAAATAACGTTTATGTGAGCCCATTAACAACCATTGAAGATTGTATGCAAATAGTAAGAAATGCATGGCAAAACATATCACAGGATTCAATTAGAAGAACTACCCATGAGGAACTAATCCGGAGGTGCGAAAAATGTGTCGAGGTTCGAGGGCGAAATTTTGAGCAATTATTAAATTAAAATGAAATCATATTTTAAATTGATCTTATCTCTGCTATTTTAGTTCATGCCATATCTTCAATTCAATTAATACGCATGTTACAGTATTAGTGTTATTTTGCATTTTTGTGGATATCGAGTAGCAAATGTGCTGCAAGTTCTTGATATTACTTATCACATTCTCCATAAATAATAAACAAATTTAAAAAGTCTTCGTGGGTGTAATTTAAACGTGCTGGCATTTTTTGACATAAGATAATGACTGATTGTTTCTAATCATGGCTATTTTCATGAAATGATTACAACAATTCATGAATTTCTAATAAAATCGCAAATATTTCAAGAAGTTGTAACTTTAACCCCCACAATGCTAATATCAGAAAAAAGAGAATTCAATTTTACACATACAGGGTGTTCCATTTGACCTAAACAAGTTTTCTCGGTTTGAAGTTGACAAAATGGAACGCAAAAAAGGAACACTTGGTATAATATTATTGAATTTATTTCAGTTGTAGAACGTAGTTCTCATTGTGTTCTTTTTATGTGACAAGAAGCAAATGAGGATCGTTTACACGAAGAAAGTTATAACGGTTCTTGCAAACCGTTGCACCTGTCAAATTTTCTATAAAATGTCAAATATCTCTGAAACGGCTAGAATTACTTATAGAATATGCTACATATTTTCGACTCAGAATTTTATGCTCTTTTCGAAAACCCTAAAATATATAGGGCATTCCATTTGAAATAAGCAAGTTGGTATCGACTTCCGGTATAAGCGGAAGTTCCAGCTGCTTTTAATTATTTTAGTTGGATTGGCCACACCGACATTAGCAATTATCTAAATTTTCAAAATTTTCTGATGCGTACTTTTCTCTATATCGATCGATTCAGTTCCCGGTGAGACACCCTGTATAAATCTTCGTCCATTAGTAATAAACAATACAACCTCCCCATTCTTCCTCGATTACCAAAATGGCAAATGTACGAATCTTGATTGGAATCGATAAATATGGAAATATTCCCAAGCAAATTGCAGAATATCTTAATTTGACGAATGTTTAATTGTATACGGGCCATTCATTAAGAAGGCCTTCTACCTCTGTTCTTGCGGATAGTGGAGCTAATCTACAGAAATAAAACAACATGGAGGTTGCGGAAATCAAGCGCAGCGGCAGAAAAATACATTGAAGACTCAATAAATAATAAAATTAAACGATGAGAGACAATATACCAATCTCTTGAAAATAGGTCTAAAACTGCAAATATGCCTGAAACTATAGTTAACTTCGATGTTGATGACTTCGACAACATACCAATAAATCGGCCTATAGCAACGAAATCGACAACCCAAACTTACCTTCAACAAGTACCACAGGAGTTAGCACTATTAATACAAATCCAACAGTCAATAATTATTATAATAGTATTTTCCACATTTATAAAAAACAAATAATAGCATTTTCTACTTAATATGAAAAACATTTTTGTCACTAATTATTTACATAATTTAATATGTATTTCCTTTTAAACTGTTAAAACTAAATAAAGTTTTGTAAATTCTAATCCAATATTTTATTGCAATATCGTAGAAAAATGTAGCATTTCCTACTCGAGATGAAGTAAGTTTATTGAAAAAAAAACAGTATTTTCATATATTGTTATAAAATATACTATATTCGTCTATTAATTTTATTCTTTATGCAATATAACACCTCGACATTTTTAATACGAATGGTAAATAAATATTTAGTCAAGAATTGTTCACCGTCTTTTATTGGTACAGCAATTTTGTCAAATTATTTGAAATCCCTTTGAAATGTTTTTCTAGATTTATTGGGCGTACAATACGGATAATGTGTGATGGAGTACCTCTAAATTTGCAAATGACTAACCCACAAGACCTCAATCCTTGTGATTTATTTATTTCGGTAGCATTCAAGGACACGGTTTATTCTTCACAAATTGAAATGCAAACAGAGCTTACAAATAATTGTAGTAAGAAAAATACTTTATATACACATTATATAGCCGTTAAAGTGTATTTATTAATTAGTTTTGTGCTCTCATGACCAGTCAATATTTTCTCATTATCTGAATAATCATAGAAAGAGATTAAATTTTTTAATTTCTGTCGTTATTTCATACACACTGTAAGTTTATCTCCAGTCATTGGTTCAATTACCCTTCACTCTTGATATTTCAGCTGGTGATCTACTAAACATATATTATTTAACATTTTAATTATTGCATTATTGAGTAAATAATATGCAATTTTTAATTTTTTAATCGTGAAAGTATCTACCAGAAAATTGATCTTGCATAAAGGTACGTATATGAGATTCTTGTATATACCTATACACACAATATGTCCAGCCGAGAGTTTACACTATCCATATTTCGAAAACTACTGAATTTTTTTTTATGAAGTTACGTGTGTAGTAAACAGTGTATGAGTACACAAAAAACAAGTTTAATTGTTTCATTTTTACAAATTTTAACTTAAGAACATAACTTAAAACATGACAAATGTTTCGCCACAATGTGGCTTCTTCAGATGTTAAGTATAATACTAAAATTACGAAGTACAGCACAAGGTATTTATAGTCTAAAACAAATAATAATCTAAGAGGTATATAAATAGCTAAAGACCTCAATTTACAAAAAATTTAAAAGTGCATTTATAGTCTAAAATCGGTAATCTTCTAAGAAATATATAATAGCTGAAGGCTTTAAATTTAGAACAAATTCAAAAGTGGTGAACGATTTAAATCCAACCGAATGATAAGGTTCTGTTTCGATTTCATTTACATCAATAATGTATTAATTCGTTTTAGATGATGCTTATCTCAAAATTTTAAATGAATTTAGAAATCTGTATTTAAATAATCTACCTCAACCAACCTACCTCAAATAGCGGTATCACTCTAGGCCGTCCTCTGTTGCATCTACAGTTTTCTAAAATATGAAATCTGGTCTACTGGTAGTCGTAAACTTTTTGAACAAATTCAAGAGTTGCAATGTCCGTAGACTTATTGCTTTATAACTAAATTGACTGTTAGTAAATAAATTATTCGATTTTAAGTACGAGTACATTTTATTGGCCACTACCTTTTTAGGATTTTTAGACAATCCTATCCTTTTGAACCTATAATTTTGAATGAATTGCGGATCATCTTTCATGTATAAGGGAGAGTTTCAAAACAAATTCTGGGACTGTCCGAGAGTTATTGATAAATTAATTAGGTATGCAAGAGAATCTCCTGGAACATATTTACTAAACTTTAAAAGCCTTATTTATTCATTTATTTATTGGTATAAGCCTACAGCTTTCACAAGCTAATTACACAGCATTCAGAGATAAGAGAGATGGATGGAGAGGAGATAAGGGTTCTTATAATACGAAAAATTAGTTTATATAAATGATAAATGCTAGACAATTGCTTTCAAAATGTCTATTTCTGCATATTGTCATTTATTTTTTAATTATATTGTGAACATGGCATATGTACGGTCGTGAGCAAAAAAAAATAGGACAGGTCTTATAACGGTATTTTGTTAAAATCTAGTTGTGTACATCTAACTTTAATTTTTGCGACATTGTCAGTTAGTTATCATAATCTATTGCGGTCAAGCTCCGCAGGAGTTTCGTGATACACTTTTAATCAACCTCTTTAAAAACAAAGGGAGCGCTGCGGACTGTGGAAATTACAGGGGTACAGCTCTCCTGGCTGTTGGAGGGAAGATACTCACTAAAGCGATGGCAAATAGGCTAACACCTGTTATGGAAAAGTTACTTCCTGAAACATAGAGTGGCTTTAGACCAAACCGAGGCACATCGGATTTAATCTTCACACTTAAACAGCTTCAAGAAAAAGCACTCGAACATCAAGGAGAAATTCACATGGCCTTCATTGATTTAACCAAGGCGTTTGACTCGGTGGACAGGGAAGTGCTCTGGAAAATTATGTTCCGCTTAGGTATCCCTAGAAAATTTGTGGAAGTATGTCGCAGTCTACATACAAACAACAACGCCCAGGTTATGTATAATAATGAGGCAACCGAACCTTTCCAAACCCTCACTGGAGTTAGGCAGGGATGTGTCCTAACACCCCTACTCTTTAATTTGTTTACCACTGCTCTAACAATTATTGTTGACAACAAACTGACAGTCAGAGGAATAGGTCTCAGATACCGTTTTGATGGCGGTCTCTTTAACATAGGGCGCTTTAGAGCTTTCACGAAGACACACACACGATTCATTTGTGATCTCCAGTATGCGGATGACTGTGTACTTTTAGCCTCTACGCCGGAAGAGCTTTAAGAACTTTTAGATGTGTATGCCCAGAGCTATGATTCCTTGGGACTTAAAATCAACATTGGAAAGACTAAGATTATGTCAACTCCTCATCAAGTGAACCAAATAGACATTACACTTAACGGAAATTCTCTTGAAGTGGTGGATCAGTTCAATTACTTAGGCAACGTTGTTAATGACAAAGCAAATATGGACAGCGAGATTCGCAATAGAATTAACGCTGCATCTAGAGCACTCTGGGGTCTTAGAGAGAGAGTATTTGACAACCACGACCTTGCTTTGTCAACGAAAATGGCTGTCTACAGAGCAGTTGTCATTCCAACACTGCTATATGGATGTGAAAGCTGGGTCACTTACCGTCGTCATGTGAAAGAATTAGAACGTTTTCAGCAAAGACACCTCAGAAGTATGATGAAAATCCGTTGGTTCCATCACATATCAAACGTGGAAGTACTCAGGAGAGCAAATAGCCTTCCAATTGAGGTGCTTATTTCAAGAGCACGCCTAAGATGGGCAGGTCACGTTCATCGTATGCATGATAACCGCCTTCCTAAATGTACACTTTATGGTGAATTGCTAAGCGGTAGAAGAAGGCGTGGCGGTCAACGAAAGAGGTTCAAAGACGCGTTATAATATTGAAAAAAAATCGGTGTGTAACATTTTAAGAAAGTGGAGAATAAACGGTACGATTATAGTAGAAATACTGGATCAGGGTGACGAATGATATCAACTCAACAACAAGATTTGCAATTGATAAATGCTTTAGTAGAAAATTCATTTTACTCAGTTATTTAGGCTGCCGAAGAAACGAATTTTCCTGAATCCAGTAGTACTGGTCGCCGACGAGTAAGAGAATCGGAGCTACGCTGTTATGCAGCAGCACAGAAACACTTACTTAAAGCTGAACATAAAGAAGCTCGAGTAGGATTTGCGCTTGAATTTTTAGCTCATGATGTAAATTTTTGGAACAAAATGTAATCTTTACAGACGAAAAAACTTTCCAGTCAACACACAGCGGTCGTATTCGTGTTTACCGCCTTCCGAATACTCGATTCGATGGGAGATATATATCTAACAATGATAAAAGTGGTAGATTTTCCGTCAATATGTGGGTTTGGATATCGGCACGTGGTGCTGGTGTTTTGTGGCATATTGAGGAACGATTTAATAGTGAAACGTATATTAGGATTTTAGACAATATTATGCTCCCTTCTGTGTCACAATTATTTCCTAATAATGAGTTCATATTTCAACAAGACAATTGTTCCGTTCATACTGCTCATACCGTAACTAACTGGTTTCAAGATAACAACATCAATGTTCTCAACTGGCTCAGTCATAGTCCAGATCTTAACCATGCGGAAGAAGTATGGGGACTACTCGTAAGAAATATCCAAAAGCGAAATGTGAGACCACGGAATGCCGAAGAATTACTGGAAATAGTAAATAATGCATGGGAAAATATTATTACTAATGATTATTGTATAAGGTTATTTAATTCTATGCCAAACAGACTTATAGGAGTTATAAATAGAAATGGTGCAATAACGAAATATTAATAGTTGGTTTCTTGTTAAGTAGGATATCCTTTGTCCTTAGATCCAGGATTTCTACTAATCGTACCATTTATTCTCCACTTTCTTGAAATGTTACACACCAAATTTTTGTTAATGTTATGACGCAGTGCAATTTGTCTCATTAACCATCCATCATTTACTATAGCAATAACTACAGCATTAAAATAAAAAATAAATTAAAAGTGATATCTGTTTTATTTCGGCTACTCGTTACATATTCAAATAGAGACAGATTTTTAGAAAAAAAAAGTTGTCCTATTTTTTTCTGCTCACGACAATATCTCGTAATATATCGTAACGAATTATAACTTTTTGCAATTCTAATAGGAGATAACTTTAGTTCATATTTGAAATACTAATTACGTGATCATTAAGTGTTAATTTGGAGTCGAATACCACACCCAAATCAGTTTCTGTATAAACCCTCTCTAAATGTTTGTTTCCGATTTCATATTTATAATCAATTATATCGTAAAAGTCATTACCTTGCATGTATCAATATTAAAGGTCAATCGATTTTCAACACACCGATTGAATTTTTCTTTGATGTCATCTTGTAACTGCAAGCAGTCTAATAGGCTAATTGATGAATATATATTTATAAAAATTAAAAACCAAAGTGGGTCTAGGTTTGAACCCTGGGGAACCCCTAACTCTGATGTCTAGTAATCCGACTAGAAATTATTTATCATTACATACTGTTACCGATTTATCAGGTAGGTAGACATAAATATTATTAAATCCGTAGCTTATTTAACAATATGCAACTTTATCAAATGCTTTGGCAAAGTCAGTATAGATCGTAATCATTTGGTTATTATTTGCCAAAGCATCCGTCACAGAGTTAACAAAAATCACTAGATTTCCATTTGCTGACCTTTTTTTCTAGAGCCCATAGGTTGATATTTTATTTTTTAGCGTGCCCATAGAGGTAGTATAGTAGCATATAGTAGTGTAATAGTAGTATAATATAGGTATACCGTCAAAATCTGTCGAATTCTTGTTTTTTATGTTCTCTATTATGGAGATGATTTCGTCTCGTGTTACAGATTGAAAAGAAAGCCAACATATTATTAATAGCAAACGAAACAGAACGGAAATGGAGAGAACAAAAAAAATCGCTTTTGTTAATCTTATTCAAAAACACCCTGCGTACAGCATGAAATTGAATTCTGATTCCTGGAACCCGAACTAATAAAGAAAAAATTATGAAAACCGTCATTAACGAAAAAATTCAAGAAGTATTTTTGCACAGAATTTTATTCTCGGATCTCTCCCCGACTGGGCATTTCTCGAATGTAGTAACTTCAACGTAAACAAAGAGGGACATCAGGCAGCTGTTGAAGATTCATCATTTTCTAATTGCCATGGTGAAAATTGTTGTTAAACATATGAAAGTACCTTACGAAATCAGCGACTATGTTGACATTAAAAATTACCATTACTTTTTCCTCTTTTGCCGAAGCCGAAAACCAGATCACCTTGCTTTTGCCTACGAAGGTCGCTAAAAATATTAACAATCAATTTATTGACTTCTGGTTAATAAATGTACCTAATAAGAGTAGACCGTTTTACACCGTTTACAGTACTCAGTTATGTGTACAATGAGCCAAAAAATATTGTCTGCAACTTTCACCGTTCTCGATTATTAGAATATGTCGTTACACAATATTATAGGTATACAAAATAATTGACAAATCATACGTAACAAGTATACCAGGTGGTACAGTATTGCTTTTTTTAACAATTATTTCTTTACCTTAAAATATTTGAAAGTTCTCATTCAATCCCGTACCGAAGTGATTACTGTTCAAAGTGATATTTTTAATTCTTATGAATGTCAATACAGGGTGTATTACCGGGAACTGAATCGATCGATATAGAGAAAAGTACCCATCAGAAAGTTTTGAAAATTTAGATAATTACTAATGTCGGTGTGGCCAATCCAACTAAAATAATTACAAGCAGCTGGCACTTCCGCTTATACCAGAAGTCGATACCAACTTGCATATTTCAAACGGAATACCCTATATATTTTAAGGTTTTCGAAAAGAGAGAGAGAGTCGAAAATATGTAGCATATCCTATACCTAAACCCTAGATATTTCAGAGATATTTGACATTTTATAGAAAATTTGACAGGTGCAACGGTTTGCAAGAACCGTTATAACTTTCTTCGTGTAAAAGATCCTCATTTGGTTCTTGTCACACAAGAAGAACATAAGGAGAACTACGTTTTACAACTGAAATAAATTCAATAATATCATACCAAGTGCTCCGTTTTTCGCGTTACATTTTGCCAACTTCAAACCGCGAAAACTTGTTTAGGTCAAATGGAACACCCTGCATTTTCTTACGCCAAGTTGTGTAAAATTGAATTCCCTTTTTTCTAATATAATATTGTGGGGGTTAAAGTTACAACTTTTTGAAATATTTGCGATTTTATTAGAAATTCATGAATTGTTGTAATCATTTCATCAAAATAGCCATGATTAGAAACAATCAGTCATTATCTTATGTCAAAAAATGCCAGCACGTTTAAATTACATCCAGGAAGACTTTTTAAATTTGTTTATTAATTATGGAGAATGTGATAAAGTAATATCAAGAACTTGCAGCACATTTGCTACTCGATATCCAGAAAGACGGAAACGTGTTTGGTGACGAAACACTGTAAAACGCATACTGGAAAATTTTAAAAATTAGGGCTCTGTCAAGGCAAAAATGCAAATAAGAAAGCCTATTGTTGATGACGAAAACATTGAAATAGTCATTCTGGGATATTTTCATGCATTTCCAAGGATGTCATTAAGACAAGCTGCTCTGGAATCGGGACTATGCAAGGATTCAATTCACAGAATCTTATTAAAACATAAGTTTCAACCGTTTTCATTCCATATAGTTCAAGGATTAAAAGAAACAGATTTCCTAAGAAGACAGTCTATTCTAATAAGTTCTGAGGGTCACGATTCTTATTTGGGAAATATTATATGGACAGATGAAGCAAAATTTACTAAAAATGGACTTTTCAATAGACACAATTCGCATTATTGGAGTGACTCAAATCCTCATATGTTCAGAGAGCGAAACTTTCAGGAAAGTTGGCAGTTCAATGTTTACTGTACCATAAGAGACGATAGAGCGGTGGCATTATATTTTTATCTGGAAAATTTAAACGGTAAATTAAATTTTCTCTTCTGCTAATATGCATAGGTAAATTTTTGTTTTTTTTTTTAGGTGAAAGATATCTGAAAATTTGAATAATAACTATTTAGAAAATTTACCTCTCGCCGAACATAGAAACATTTTTTATCAGTACGACGGTGCTTTCCCACATAACGCATATTTAATTAATAATTATTTACAAGAAACTTTTCATGATCAATGGATTGCCAATAATGGACCTTTCTTATGGCCTCTTCGCTCGCCCGATTTATCAGTTCTGGATTATTTAATTTGGGGAACTTAAAAATAAAGTTTATGAGAGCCCATTAACAACCATTGAAGATTGTATGCAAAGAGTAAGAAATGCATTTCAAAACATATCACATGATTCATTTAGAAGAGCTACCCATGAGGAACTAATCCGAAGGTGCGAAGAATGTGTCGAGGTTCGAGAGCGGAATTTTGAGCAATTATTAAATTAAAATGAAATCATATTTTAAATTGATCTTATCTCTGCTATTTTAGTTCATGCCATATCTTCGATTCGATTAATACTCATGTTACATTGTTAGTGTTATTTTGCGTTTTTGTGGATATAATAATAATAATAATAATAAATCGTCTTTATTCAGGAAAATGCATAATCATACATTTTAATTTACATAGGCGAAGTTTAGCCATTGGCTACTCTAACACTTAACCTATGTCTACTTAAGCTATAACTAATACCTATTATAATAATAATAATAATAACAATACAATTTATTTAAAATATAAAAGTGAAGTTAAAAGAAGAAAACTAAAACAGTAGAAGTGTAAATCTAAAATCCTAAAATTAATGATAAAAGATGGAAAATAAAAATGTGTACCCACATATTATTCGTTAACTAATAGTTGAGATCTTAAACTATTGCGAAGTTTAGCTACAGAAAAATGTTTCAAGTTAGTATCCATATTATTGTAGTGTTTAACAGCGTTGTAAGTGAAAGATTTTTGAAAAAAAGTTGTTGAGTGTTGAGGCATTGTAAAATTGTTAACGTATCTGATATCGCGCGAATGCAATGCGTTACGTGGCACCAGTTTGTCTCTCAGGTACTTCGGTATAGATGTAGTCAGCAAACGGTGTACAAATAGAAAGAAATGAAGTTTCCAGATATTGTTGATCTTCAGCCAATGAAGCTCTTTAATTTTAACACTGACGTGGTCGTATTTACGCAAGCCAAAAATAAACCGACAACATGTGTTCTGAACTTTTTAAATTCTGTTCTTATTAACCGAATCCAAAAATGGAAAATACATAATTAGGCAATAATAAAATATTGGTAGAACGAGCGTTTCACATAATTTCTTTCTTATTTTAAAAGATAAAAACTGTTTGCTAGCATATAGCATTTTTAGACAAACGTATGATTTCCTCAGCAAGCTATTTATATGCGGTGTAAAAGTGAGATTATTATCAAAGATAACTCCTAAATTTTTTGCCTCTGTTACTATAGGAAGAGTAGTGTTGTTGATTTTAATTATCATATGATGAGCTAGGTTTGAGTATTGATACTTTGGAGAAAATAATAAAACTGAGCATTTGGAAGCATTTAAAGTTAAGTTATGGTTCGCGCTATACGTAGAAATTGATGTAAGGTCGCTATTGATTTGATGCAAGGCAAGCTCCCGTAAGTCAGGAGGAAAGGTAAGATGCAGTTGTGTGTCATCAGCATAGCTTTGCATGGAGCAGAACTTTACGTGTTCATATATGTCCGCAGTGTAAATGAGGAATAGCAGAGGACCCAATACGGAGCCCTGTGGCACTCCTGCTCCTACAGATTGGGCAGATGATATTCCAATTTTGGTACGTACTCTCTGGTATCGGTCTGTGAGGTACGATTTGGAGAATCCTTGAGGTACAGTATCAAGCCCGTAGAAGTGCAGTTTAGCACATAACAGCTCGTGGTTTACAGAATCAAAAGCCTTTGAATAATCCAAAAGAATCAGGGCCGTAGCCTTTTTGTGATCGACTGCATGTACCAGGTTGTCACTTATATTAACAAGGGCAGTTGTGGTGCTATGACCTGCTCTGAAGCCAGATTGATGCTTTGGAAGTAAATTGTGTTCAGAGAAATATTTTTCGAGCTGAATATAAACGACCTTTTCAAGTATTCTGCTTAAAACTGATAAGAGACTGATAGGCCTCAAGTGACAAAGCTCAGTAGGATTATTAATTTTTGGTATAGGAGAAATTAAGCTTTCCTTCCAGCAGGTCGGAAAGACACCAAATTCAAGACAAACGTTAATTATGTGTGTTATATAAATGGATATGGCTGGAAGACAAAGCTTTATCATTTCTAGGGTAATTCCGTCCTTTCCACATGTATTAGATTTAAAATTTTTGATAATTTTTACAATTATGTCCGGTTCAACAAATGAGAAAGCAAACCTGTATTCAGGATTGTTAGTGTTGTTTTTATAACGTAATATTGTATTTACATCAGCATTTGTTGTATTAAATGCCTCCAAAAAACTGTCATTAATTTTCTCGGGATCAGCTAAACTTTCAGGCAATTCAATGTTTCGTTTAGTTCGAATATTCATATTTCCCAAAGATTTCCAAAACATTTTACTATTATTTGTCTCCAAAGTATTTAAGTACGCCTTTTTTTCTCTACGAATGGAAGCTAATGCAAAATTTCTTAGTTGGTTATAGTGTTGCCAATTTTCTTCAGTTTTATTTAAATTGTATTTGGTATATGCTTTATCCCTCTCCGACATAATTAATTTAAGACCGTCTGACAGCCACGGAGCGAAAGGTTTATTCATTCGGGCTGTCCGGTAAGGTGCATGTAGATCAAATAAAGCAATTATGTTGTTGGTTAAATAACTTATTTTATCTTCAATATTGTCTAGATATAAAATATTATGCCAAGGGGTAGAAAATAAATCATTGTTGAAAAGCTCGTTGTTAAAATGTGCCTGTACGTGTGCAATTTGGGTTTAGCCTTACCCGAGTAAGGAATCATAAAATTGCAATAAACCATTTTATGATCACTGGTTCCTACATCAATGGTACCGCTGGTACAGACATTTTCAACATTTAAGAAAATAGGATCAATTAACGTAGACGAAAATTCAGTAACACGAGTCGGCTCATTTATTACTTGCGAAAATCCATGTGCGTCCATACACTGTGACAATGGATTGGTCAAATTAAAGAGATTTATATTTACATCACCCGAGATAATAACATGTTCGTATGATGGTATTAATTCTGATAAGATGCTATCAAGAAAATCAATACACTGTGTTACGTTCGACTGCGGTGGTCTATAGACCACTCCAATGGCCGTGCTAAAATTGTTTAATTTAACCTTTATCCACAAGTGTTCAAGCGCTTCATTTTGTTGTATATCAACAGAAATTATTTCACAAGTATATGAACTTTTTATAAAAATTGCCACCCCGCCACCTCTACTAGGGCGATCCCTTCGGATATCGAGTAGCAAATGTGCTGCAAGTTCTTGATATGACTTTATCACATTCTCCATAAATAATGAACAAATTTAAAAAGTTTACGTTGGTATAATTTAAACGTGCTGGCATTTTTGATATAAGATAATGACTGATTGTTTCTAATCATGGCTATTTTGATGAAATGATTGCAACAATTCATGAATTTCTAATAAAATCGCAAATATTTCAAAAAGTTGTAACTTTAACCACCACAATGCTATCAGAAAAAAGGGAATTCAATTGTACATAACTTGACGTAAAAAATACAGGGTGTTCCATTTGACCTAAACAAGTTTTCGCGGTTTGAAGTTGACAAAATGTAATGCGAAAAACGGAACACTTGGTATGATATTATTGAATTTATTTTAATTGTAGAACGTAATTCTCCTTGTGTTCTTTTTGCGTGACAAGAAGCAAATGAGGATCTTTTACACGAAAAAAATTATAACGGTTCTTGCAAACCGTTGCACCTGTCAAATTTTCTATAAAATGTCAAATATCTCTGAAACGGCTAGGTTTAGGTATAGGATATGCTACATATTTTCGACTCAGAATTTTATGCTCTTTTCGAAAACCCTAAAATATATAGGGCATTCCATTTGAAATAAGCAAGTTGGTATCGACTTCCATTATAAGCGGAAGTGCCAGCTGCTTCTAATTACTTTAGTTGGATTGGCCACACCGACATTAGTAATTATCTAAATTTTCAAAATTTTCTGATGCGTACTATTCTCTATATCGATCGATCCAGTTCCCGGTGAGACACTCTGTATATGTATGTACATTCTACATACATTTGTGTACATTTAAGTACACTCCGATAATGCAACTTCCAGTAGTAGATGTAGAAAATTCGATATTATTCAGTAGTGTGGTTATTTACAAAGCAACATCGTAATGGCAAGGCCCAGCTGGTGGGAGGAGAATCATTGTTGTATTTCCTTGTATTTATGCTGAATAAAATCTTTGTAAAAATTAAGCAAAACTATTAATTTTTAACATATTTTATATGAACTGTGTACACAGTTAGATATATGTAATATTAATACCTTTTTTAATTTGCTTATTAGCAGAAGGAGTATAGGTTTTAAGTTTTAACTGTTTTTTAGCCAAGCCAGACCCAATCCCCCCGGCCCTGAAATCAGCCACTGCGAATCGCGCGGTGGTTACACGACCGGACCCGGAGTGGGTTCTGGGGAGGCAATTGCAATTAAAATTGAAAATAAAGTTATATTGAATTGAATTGTGTATACAGCATTGCCTCGCATCGCACTGACAATCGTTTTACACGATGCTAATAACAGAAACATCCGTTTCTACTTTTGCTATTCTAAAACAGATGGCGCGTCGATTTGCATTATCGAGGTGAATTAAAATTCTAATTTAGACTAAATGCATATCAATTTAACTCTGAACGGAATTGTATAATTTTCGTATTCGCTTAGGTTCTCTTCTTGTCCTTTCCAATTTCTCCGTTTCTTTTTTTTTAACTATATATTTTTCTTCTCTCTCTTCTGAACTACTTACTACCTTGTTCTCTGCGATCTCTTCTCTCAACTGCGGTTAAAATGTCAAAGAAATATGAATGAAATTTGTTCCCAGAGTTCCAAACTTGCACTCCTGCTCCTATTTATAATGTTTATCAGCGATATTGGTTCTGACCCGATAGATGTACGCAGTACATATGTACGATTTATAAATATACCAAAACAGTTAACGATTGTACCCTTTTCAGTATGATTTCAGTGTAGTGTTATATGTGCAGTCCCTTACCGATAGAAGCATCTGTAGTTGTTCCCTCTTAGTAGAAGCCTGTCTAAATAGTTACTCCATAGTGGTGGTTGGATAATCAGCCCATAGATGGCGTCACTGATACGAAGAACCGTTGCTGTATGAAGAATCATTGCAATTTTGATCGGTTACGGTCCAGAAATCGTTTGAATGGTCTAGAGCGCCAATCTACAGGTATGAAAGAGACCGGAACAGATGCATTGAGCTAGTTCGATATTGAATAGTAAAATGGGCAGAAATGGAACAAATGATCAATCCTCACTTCATTGATGTATAGGCAAATCTATAAACACTTTAGATGAATAAAATCTGGATATAGAGTAGCGAGGATGCGTATTGAGAGCAACATCGCCAACACCCAGCTTGATCATATAGATTACAAAATACAAATGAAAGTGCTAGATGTTTATAAAGTTACACCACCATTTGGCTGCGGACAAATACAATGATGATTTGGGAAACCCAGACACAAATTGGCGAAAACGTTCTAATAATAAAGATTCAAATAGGAACATTTGAAGGAGATTGACTAAGCTCACTGTGGTTCTACTTTGCACTAAACTCGTTTCTGAACCTCACTGTCTAGGTATTTCGATTATATCTCAAGGAGGCAAACTTGGGGCTCAGCTGTTTGTTATTTGCGAATGACATTAAGCTATACGCTGAGAAGTAAAGACAACTCAAGTCACTCTCACACCAACGTCAAAACCTTCAGCGATGATCCACAAATGGAATTTGGGTTTGAGAGATATGCTGAAATACACTCCATAAATGTAATGTTAACGTAGCAAGTTGAGAATACACGTGATTATGAGTAAGCACACACTCAGAGAAGGCGTGCAAGTACCCCTGAATTTTGCGGAATAGAACGATAGATTCGGGTATAAAAGAAGTTGAAAGCAAATTGCAAACGTTTAAATAAACTCCTCATATTAAATCTCAACGCTAGAAACATGATAAAAGCGATGTGTTGCTGTCCATAGCCCCCCGCATATTAATTTAAAATACAAAAGTGTTCAGCAGTGATGTAGTCAGGATTGATATTCATATACAGATCTAGTTAGTATTAAGTTTAGCATTAAGAAAATAGATGAATTATCGCAACAGCTAAGTCTCAAAAATTATCAGCAGCTATAATGATTCAAAGGAAAGACGACCAGGTGCTTCATGAAGTGTTTTTAAGGTTCTAAACAATTCAGAAGTTGACAAGGAGTCCTCGCTTCTATAAAGGAAGAAAATGAGGCCAAGAGATTTATAACAGACATCCAGAAATGTATCAGAATTTGAAAAATACATTCTGGAAGTTGTTTGAGGTCTGAGCGTTTTGTCCATTATAATGACGATTCATAACATACAAACCACGGCTATGTTAAACACTATCACTTAATATTCCCGTTTAAGCAATTAGCCATAATTCAATTTTCAAAATGGTATATTAAATAGTAACATACTAAAGAATGTTACTCATTGAACAATTCCAAAGCTCTTAGTTCGTTAATGTGTATAAAGACGAGAAGGTTCGTCGGCTATTCTACCATTGAAATCTCCAAGGAATTCTCTTATATATGATTAATTTACGTGAAATACTGATGAAGGACGGTGATCCTGCTCTTATAGTTGTTAAAAATTATCTAGGCCACAATGAATCAGGAAAGATAAAAACCCATCATTATTGATATCGGATAACCCCTAGTTAACGACCTGCAGAATACGAAAGTGGAAAAAACAACAAATATTTAAACTTGGATATTGAGCTTCGACATTAGATATTCGACATGTATAGTGATTTGAGGAAGTGCAGATTATTCCAGTCATTTTATTGACTGAAGATGTCACGGCAAAGAAATTGTTGAAATATAGTTTAACTTACCTAGATCCATCATAACGATTATTCAGCGAACTATGATTCTCCAAACCTGCCGTATCACGAGAAAGTTTTGAAATTACGTAGAGGAGAACCCTGAACCTGCTCCATTGAGATAATAGGACATGGTAACTTCATCCTCATGAAACTAGCCGGGTCCTAGTGGTGCTGGCGAGGTCTCAGTTAATGTTTTCTCACTTTCGCGTAAGAAAGTGTGATCTTGATTAACGTCACATATAGTGATAGTACATTGAGGATAACTTACGAAACTGTTGACGTGATGATAATGTCATCGATTGTTGTTTGTTTTAACCTTCCTGGTCGATGGTTGATTTTAATAGAATCATATTTTTAAATTGATTTTAATACCTTACTTATTGGGTATAATGGCATAAGTTGATTTCCTCAACCTTTAAATAGGCCAGTGGAATTTTATATAAGACTCATACAGGCATAAGATCTTCGTAAATGGCCCAAAACAGATATCTTCCTGCATTTTTAATGCTAACAAAGCGGTTGATAGATTTATTTGTTCATTTATATATTTATTTGTATTCTTCGTAGCAACATTATTATTTTCAAAGCAATGTGCAGTGAAGGAAACATATGCAGTGTTAGAACGCGTTTCACATTTTCATAAGGACATTGGTTTGAATATTTGGTTGCATAATTTTATAATTTAATATATCAGTATTCCTGAGTAAAAATAATATTTTATGCAGTCGGAGTGCATTTGAGTAAATTTGTTCGAGAGGTATTTATGTAATATAAACTAAATGACCTAGTCTGAAAAGTTGGTATATAAAATACAATCATTTAAAAAATTTGGAGCTTATCAAATTTACCGTTAATAAGTTTGTATAAATATGTACAGGAATTATAAATTTTACGAGTAATTAAATTAGATACATGAAACATGAGAAGGAATTAATCATGGAAAGCTCTACGAGAATAAACGCCTTCTTCTTGTAAATGCAAATATTTTACTTTTGAATACGTTGAAAATTGTTTTCCTGTGTTAAATAAACTAAATAATCGAAGGTTACTATTTCTGATTATAATAATAAAATAACATCTGCTTATTTTACTTGGTACTTATCACGTAGAAAAATTTTATGTCTTCTTAGACATAGCTTTCTAAGTACAAAAGTATTTCGGTAGATTAAGATTTCTTCGGAGAAAAGAAGTTCTTATGAATATATATCTGAAAATAGTTCATAAGTGAGCTAAAACTAAATTTTCTGACATTCCCAGGGAACCATGAAAGATAAAAATCTAAAGTTTGGTATTATTATTATTAGCCGTTACTCGAGTCCGAGTATAAAAATGTTACAGTCGATAGATTGTGCACAATAAGAAACAAGTAAAAGGTGTAGTCTATTGTAATTCCCATTCATCTACGGTGCACACGACTATGGCTATAGAGGCCAATTCGGATGAGCACATGTCGACCGCGGTCAGGACAAACATAGACCTGGTTAGGTCTTGGATTCGGCCTTCTTGCAGCAACATTTCCTTGATAGCTGGCCACAACCCCTCGCCATTCGGTTCTGTCCGCTGCAAGTTGTTCCCATTGCTCGTCTGCAATACCGCAGGATTTTAGATTTTCATGGAGAGCGTCTTTGAACCTCTTTCGTTGACCGCCACGCCTTCTTCTACCGCTTAGCAATTCACCATAAAGTGTACATTTAGGAAGGCGGTTATCATGCATACGATGAACGTGACCTGCCCATCTTAGGCGTGCTCTTGAAATAAGCACCTCAATTGGAAGGCTGTTTGCTCTCCTGAGTACTTCCACGTTTGATATGTGATGGAACCAACGGATTTCCATCATACTTCTGAGGTGACTTTGCTGAAAACGTTCTAATTCTTTCACATGACGACGGTAAGTGACCCAGCTTTCACATCCATATAGCAGTGTTGGAATGACAACTGCTCTGTAGACAGCCATTTTCGTTGACAAAGCAAGGTCGTGGTTGTCAAATACTATCTCTCTAAGTCCCCAGAGTGCTCTAGATGCAGCGTTAATTCTATTGCGAATCTCGCTGTCCATGTTTGCTTTGTCATTAACAACGTTGCCTAAGTAATTGAACTGATCCACCACTTCAAGAGAATTTCCATTAAGTGTAATGTCTATTTGGTTCACTTGATGAGGAGTTGACATAATTTTAGTCTTTCCAATGTTTATTTTAAGTCCCAAGGAATCATAGCTCAGGGCATACACATCTAAAAGTTCTTGGAGCTCTTCCGGCGTAGAGGCTAAAAGTGCACAGTCATCCGCATACTGGAGATCACAAATGAATCGTGTGCGTGTCTTCGTGAAAGCTCTAAATCGCCCTATGTTAAAGAGACCGCCATCAAAACGGTATCTGAGACCTATTCCTCTGACTGTCAGTTTGTTGTCAACAATAATTGTTAGAGCAGTGGTAAACAAATTAAAGAGTAGGGGTGCCAGGACACATCCCTGCCTAACTCCAGTGAGGGTTTGGAAAGGTTCGGTTGCCTCATTATTATACATAACCTGGGCGTTGTTGTTTGTATGTAGAATGCGACATACTTCCACAAATTTTCTAGGGATACCTAAGCGGAACATAATTTTCCAGAGCACTTCCCTGTCCACCGAGTCAAACGCCTTGGTTAAATCAATGAAGGCCATGTGAATTTCTCCTTGATGTTCGAGTGCTTTTTCTTGAAGCTGTTTAAGTGTGAAGATTAAATCCGATGTGCCTCGGTTTGGTCTAAAGCCACTCTGTGTTTCAGGAAGTAACTTTTCCATAAGAGGTGTTAGCCTATTTGCCATCGCTTTAGTGAGTATCTTCCCTCCAACAGCCAGGAGAGCTATACCCCTGTAATTTCCACAGTCCGCAGCGCTTTGTTTTTGAAGAGGTTGATTAAAAGTGTATCACGAAACTCCTGCGGAGCTTGACCACTTTCCCACACGACATCAAACAGTTTTTTGAGGTAGGGTATGAGCTCTGACGACACAGCTTTAAAGATATCAGCTGGGAGTGAGTTGGCGCCGGGAGATTTGTTATTTTTTAGCTGGCCAATGGCGGTTAAGATCTCTTCCGTTGTTAGTGGTTTATCTAAGTCTTCGAAGGTGGCATATTGAGGGATAAGATTTATAATATCGTGATCGGCTTGACTTTGCTGGTTAAGAATGTTAGAGTAGTGTTCCTTCCATCGGGCTCTTATTTCCTGGTCTTCTTTGAGGAGATTTCCATTTAAATCTTTATTAGGGCACATATTTTTCCGACTGGGGCCGTACACTGCTTTTACTCCTTGAAAGAAATTCCTGTAGTCGTGTGAATCGGCATACCTTTGAATTTCTCTGGCCTTGCTTGCCCACCACTCGTTCTTTATTCTTCTGATTTCGCGTTGCGTTTCATACATAGATTGGGTAAAAGCTTCTGCTTTTGATGAGTCGTTGGGGTGGTTGATAGCGTTTTGGAAGGCAATATGTTTGCGGTCAAGAAGTTCTTGTATAAAAGCTTCATTATCATTGAACCAGTCCTCCTGTTTTTTACTTGCTGCAGTGCCAAGAATTTCTCACTCGCACTTTTTAAACTGTCGTTAATTTGTGTCCAGGTAGCAGCGACATCTACAGAATTGGTTTCTTCTAGTGCACTCAAATTCTCTTGAACTTTTTGCTTTAGCCGTTTGACGATCCGTTGGTCACGCAATTTACTAATACAGAGACGGAGTCTACGTTTTACTTGAGTTCTTCGGTGTTTGGGTCTCATAACAATTTTCATTTTAGAGACAACAGGACGATGATCGGTCCAACATTCGCTATCAATGCGCGCCTTTGTAATTTGGACGTCCTTGAGATGCTTCCTACGTACGATAACATAGTCCAGTAGATGCCTGTGACCTGTTCTGGGGTGACGCCAGGGGCCTTTAAATTTATCCTTTTGTCGGAAAATGGTGTTTGTTATAACTAGATCATGTTCGGCGCATTTAGTTAGGAGTAGTTGACCGTTAGCGTTCATGTTGCCCAAACCGTTCTTGCCTATGATGCCTGGCCAGGTGTCTGCATCTCTCCCTACTCTAGCGTTAAAATCGCCAAGAATAACGAGTCGTTCCGTTTTAGGTCTTCTACAGAGGGTTTCTTCCAGCTGTTGATAGAAGCTTTCCTTGGTTTCGTGACTTGCATCCAGAGTGGGAGCGTAGGCGCTTATTAGATTTACCGCGTTGCCATCTGATAGCTCACAGCGTAGCAGCATTAGACGCTCGGATAGGCCTTGTGGTACTTGTGTTAAGTTGGATACAAGTTGATTCCGAACGGCAAATCCTACTCCATGTTGTCTTCTTGAATTGGTGGGAAGACCTTTCCAATAGAAGGTGTAGTACTTTTCTGTGAGAGAGCCTTCCTCCAAAAATCGAGTTTCGCTGAGAGCTGCAACGTCAACATTGAGTCGGTGAAGTTCTCTATCTATTAGAGCAGTTCTTCTTTCAGGCCGATCGGTGCGAGTGCTGTCGTTCAAAGTACGAACATTCCAAGCGCCGTAGATGAAAGAATTAGTTTTGTTGGATTTAACTTGTTGGTGTTTTTTCGACATTCGATGAGGTGTCCCTGTGGGCACCCTCCCTCGGAGATCCGATCGGGAGGGTATTTTACCTCCGGATGATTTTGTCCCACTTGAACGCTCCATCATTTTTTTAAAGCCTTAATCGACTGAAAACGAAGCTGCATTTGAAGTTTTAGCTGGAGCAGGTATGCAACTGACCAGCTCGGTTGCGGAAGGTGAGTAGTGTGGTCCCATGGCACAGAAGGAAACTGCGACGATGGGGTAACCAAACGATTCCAAAAGCAACCTTTGTGTGGGTTATTTTTACCGCACTCTTCGTGAGAAGGTGGATGTGCTCACGGCAAAAGGTAAGGGGTATTCCGCCCTTACTCGGTCGTTAGAGCCACGTTAGTGAAAACAGGGTGCACCAAGTTCAAATTGAACTAATCGCGAAGGTGAGGTTAACAATTGAGTAGGAGAGGCTATAACTTGCGCCTCACTACCCCATTACACCCCAAAATTTGATATTATTATTTTGAATTAAGGTTCATTTTTGTCAAAAACGAGATGATGGCACTAGACAATTTATTCTTTTCTTAGATATACTCTGATTTGGTTGGCACAATCGACTTCTGACAAAGGCGCCTTCTTTCCTTAATATTATTCAGTAAATAGAACAATTTCACTTGATTACAAAATAATGAATGGTAACATACTTCGAATTAACTGTATAACATATAAGACACTGGTGAAATCAGTAACAAACGTGTTTCAAAAATAAACCTTAATCTACTCCCTACCAAATATTCTAAACATTTACGAATTCGGGGCATTTGGTTGGAAGTCTTTGGGAGTTTTCACAGTGACAGAAACAAAAAATATGAATTAGAGATACGCGCATTGAACTGCTGCAATTAAAAATAAAAATACCACAAGGTACTTAGGCTTTTAATATCGTTAATGGTCTTGTGAATAACATGCAAATAAATATTTAAGAGACTCAGCTAATGCAAGTATAAAAATATGTTACTCTCATTTAAATTAGCTATAAATAAACATCGCTGTGATGAAACTAATTAGATTGCTTTTTCATTAACTGCAGCTAAGATTCCTGATTATAGCAATATAGACATTGAAGGTATTGTTACTAGTATAAAAAAAGTTTGTATTATGCTTTCTCACAGCAGATGCCTAGATAATTAAGTCACACCGTTAGAGTGGTGACTGAGCAATCGGCCCAGAGGTGGTGCTACTGGTTTCTAAATCACTAGTAAGCAATAATAGTCCTGTTTCAGAACCAAAGACCAGGATACTAGAGAAGGAGAATCAAGTATATACCGAAATGAGGTATAAAAGAGATCAGTGTAGTGAAATAGACGACGATTAAATAGTGAGCTATATACTGAGCAGTAGTTATTAGTGTTGTATTAATAGCTGTAAGTTGTTCTACAGTTTATTTAATTCACGTTTGGGGTGTTTATCAAGGGGTGTAAACGAGTAACAATTAGTATCAGAAGTGGGATTGTAATAAAGGACTCTGAAGTATTCGAGGAAGTTCCAGAGTGTTCTATTTGTAAATCACTGGAAACAGTTAAGTTTGCCCGGCGGACTAAGGGAGGTCAAGTTGGGACTTTATTGATGGCATAAGGACAAGGAAATTTGGTGAATTTTTAGGTTCTCTCAGCATCAAAATAGCAGCAAATCATTGGTACATGCGTTCGAGTTGGGGCCTCGGCCGCCTATAGATGCTCCATGGCAGAGAGTACGATCTGTGTTTGAAAAAGAGATCCACTCAAAAGAAAACGAACTTGGATACTAGATTGAAGGATATGCTTAAAATGATAGTTCATTTACTGACCAAAACAGATTCTTCAATAAAACAGGGAAAACGACGTAAATAACGCTATCAATTCTGATTATGCAACCAGAGATATAATATATGAACAAACTGTTTGATAGGTAATTGTCTAGCACCTACAATATATAACGTTCTTCCGCCCGAAATAAAATTAATATTTAACCTAAAAATATTATACGTATTTGTAGAACTTACGTCCTTTACAGAGTTTTAAATTTAACATTTTTTATTGAAAAAAAAAATAAGATGGGTTTAGTTACTTTTAGCAGTTTATTTTCGTTTTATTAATATTTAGCGTAAGCTGTTTTTAAACAATATGTCCATGTTAAAATTGTATCTATTGACTGTCACACTTTTTACGGTTCTCTAGTTCAGTTTTTCTATGGACCCGGTAGCAAGGTGTAAGGAAGACTGGAACGTCATAAAGAATTAGACTACGTTTGCCACGAATATATAAGAGGCGGATCCAACACACGTGGACAGTTTTATATGAGATAAACAAGTGAACAGATAAAATCAGAACAGCAATAAGTTGTGAATTATATTAGCGTCTATAGTTGTAACTAGTGTGTTATGATAACGATTAATTATTGTAATTAAGTATTAAATAAAGTGGTTAATGAAAATTCTTGTTGCAATTATTTGAACCTACGTACAGGGTAGGGTGTTTACTGGAGATTGTAAACACGTAAGAATATGCTTTTGGGAAGTCTATTTCTTCGAATGACTCAAGGATTAACCTGCTTGAAATACTACTACTTTATAAAATAAAGCAAACATTTGAATTTCCTTATTTTATTAACATACATACCAAATTACCGATATATACAAAACATTCCCTCATGGCACAAAAATAATATTTTATATATTACACATTGTTACTAACATTGTGTTACTTGGTCTGGTCATGAGCAATAAAATATTAATTTTAACATGATACATATATGGGCGGTTCATGTAAGGACAAACAACAATTTTGTATATTTTATTTTTCTCTTTACGCAAAACTCGTGTTTGTGTTCAGTTTAACACAGATTTTTATCATGTAAAGATGGAATCATTGAGCATTGCTATATACTATATTATTTTATATTTCGTTCATGAATTAACAGAAAACATATCCGTAACTTAATTGCTCTTTTTTGTCCCTAAATGTACCACCCTTCATGCTGAACATACAGATAATTTTACAAATAAATAATGTTATCAAAAATAATTTATAACTTCAAAAATTAATACGTATCGATAGAAGAATTCTTGAAGAGGACGAATTTGAGTAATTTTTGAAGAGTATATATTACTTTTCTTCCTTAAACGAGTAATTAGTTCTTCTTATCCTTCTTGTAGTAGTCTTCGCTAAAATATAAAAAGAAATAAGTTAAAAAACATATTCTTATGGAAAATTTGATTTCTGTGAAATTGTCTAAATTTTGTTCCGTTCAAATTTCTCGGTTGCTTTTAGGAATATTTTGAAATTTTGGCATATTATTTGCGACACAAAAAGCCACATTTTGTATTTATTAAGTCAAAAATGTCACTTCCGGTTCAACCAGAAGTAACAACAACTTTTGATTTTTAAATAGCGACCTATATATATGTTGTTTTTTAGGTTTTCGCGGGTGTTAAATGAAGTGTTGTTGTACTTCCGGGTGCTCTCCTGCGTTGCTCGAACTGAACTTCAGTTCGGTTGGACCGGAAGTAATATTTTTCATTTAATAAGTGCAAAATGTGGCTTTTTGTGTCACAAATGATATGCCAACATGTCAAAATTGTATTGCATCAGGACTAATCTTGTCACTTGGTATATTAACGTATGAGTATCATGTTAAAATTTAGTCGTCGTACAATACTTAATATAATACAGATCGATAGCTTTACATACCATCCCGGAACATTAGCAGGTTCATCACACGTAAACGTCTCTTCATTGTAAACATATCCGGCTGAACAAGATCCCTTTTGGGGCATCACCCCATTTCTACAAATGTAAAATTTCTGGCAGTCGTCTGGATGGGCGAAAGTTGGGTGGGGGAGTTTTCTGCCATTAGGACCCTCCGTCTCACCATCCGGGCATTCGAAGCCATCGTCTAGGCTATCTTTTTTGGATTTGAAGCAATCTTTGCGTTTGCTGTCGGTGGGCCAAGCGCAAGTACTCTCAATGTCATCGTAAATAAGACCTAAGGAAACAGAAATTAAGATCAAACTTTCTCAACTGGTGGTTAATGCTAGTTAAACTGGTCAAGAATAGCAATAACCTTGAAACTTTCATGGCTTTGTGAAACAATTTGAATGTTGCATTCTGAGAGCTTGTTTCGTTTGGATTAGTTTTTTCCAATTGATTTTGAGAAAAAAATTACATTAAAATATATGAAACTGTAACGCAACTATAATATAAAATTAGTGTAGTTTCAGTAGATGAATAAGGTGAGTTCTGCGCCACATGCAGATGTTATCAGGAGAAATGTAAACTTGAGCGACTGGGCGTTGTCGACAGAACTTAAGAGTTGTAGCAGTCGAAGAACAGAAAGAAAACGGGTCTCTTTTCTAACAGGACTGTTTTTATAAGTTTTTTGAAACAGGTCCGTTTTTTAAGTTCTTCGGCAATTTCAAGAAGCTTTCAACTCTGACGACAATCATGAGGGGCTCAAGTACATCTCTCCTGATGGTATCTGAGAATTGAATAATACGTGGGGCAGAACTCTCTTTGTTCATCTACTGAATTCGATTTATGAAATTTTAAATTTTTTCAATAATTTAAAATTAATATAAACTGCACATTGTCATACGTCCAAAATATAATATTTATTTGAAGTAGTTGTTCCCGTACCACCATTTTAAGAACAACTAGGAGTGATTCCAGCAAATTACTGTACAAGTAGGTAATCGCAGCTGGCCAGGTACAGCTGCAACATCTACTCGTTTATCGCCTTGGTAGACTGACGATACCTTTTTCAAATATGAATAAAATATCTGTCTCCACAATTTAATCTGGAATAAACTATTTTGAATAAATCTTTCACCAGTTCCCAGAATGTGTTGAAAAATAAACCAACCTGGAGGACACGCTAATTCATTTGGTTCACCATCTACACAATTGTAAAATTTATCGCAGGCAGTAGGTTCCGGATGGCGGTAGTAACCATTGGCTCTGGGACAACCTTTGCTGGGTTTTGGTTCCTCTGAAAATTTAAAGTAATTAAGTTTTCCCTCGATTTAATTGTAATTGGTCAGGTAAAAGATTATGTAGATTTATTTATCAGTATTGTCATGTCAATAAAAAAAATGAGATACATAATCAAGATTGATGTATATATACAATGTTCTGCACTTCAAATTTTTTTAGTTGAGAGGTTTTCAAGCGTGATACGCCATTTGCAGTACCTTCACCACGGTCTGTAAATGACTAATTACCCAAATAAAAGGATCGTGTGAAAGACTCAACCATACCATTAAAATATTTAGAAACAGATGTTGTAATATATTACATTTCAATAAATTACATAATTATTTTTATAAGCTTGTACTAATCATCTTATTTATTAAATTATTGTAAGCAATACAACACATTAAACTACGCAAGAACACTTCACTTTTATTTAGATATAGACCTTAGATAGAGGACCTTACATAAATAAGGCTTTACATAGTAAAATATTATGTATATTTGTTGAATATATGTTTTAATTATTCTGAATTATATTATAGGTACTATACAGGGTGTAAAAACAAGTAAAGAGTGCGTATACAAGTACGGTTAAGTTTGCAAAAATATAAAATATAAATTTGGATTCCAAAAAGGTACAGTGGCGGTCCTAAGGGGGGCATAGGGGCCCGGATCCCCCATGGACACATGAACTTTGTAAATCTGCCGATTGAAAATTATTAAGATCTCTCTACCCTATATTTACTTTCAACAGATCACAATAAATGCTCAAGTAGTGCTGTATTAGTAATGTCGGTGACAGGACAATAAAAAAGAAACACACTATTTTGCCGACATTTCAGTTATTTGGCACATACTTCTTCAGGGCTTAATAGTTATAATTATGGTGACTATATGTACTTATTTTAGTTAGACAGTACTTTTTTTTCGGATAGTGTCTTACTGCCTTAAAAGGGTCATTAAGTACACCTAAATGTATTTCTTTTTCTTGAGATACAAAAAATTCGAAATTTAAATTGTCATTTGCTTTTTGCAAAACGGGAGTTCGAACTTAAAATGAACTGAATGTATTTGAACGCGTGAATTTGAGAAAAGTTTCATGAAATCAATTTTTTTTCGTTCATGTGAGGCTTTTAAGGACTACATAGGTCTGGTATTGAATGAAGACGAACTATTCGGCGAAGTTGGTCTAATGCAAGCCAACGTTGCAGAAGATAAAATTGCCGACTAGAATTCCGAAAATTTTTGCACTATCGCACTGAAGAGGCCTTACTCGAGAGTCTAGATAAAATCAAAATAAATTAAACTTTGATAAAAAGCTACTTTCATCATTGTACTTCTTTTTCTGGAAAAAATATGGTCATCCTAGTTATAATGCAACATCTGTATGTAGGCAATTTCATCAACACCAATACTTAAAAATGTTGCATTATAACTGTTAAACCTTGAAGAAGTGTGTGCCAAATACACGAAACGCCGACAAAATAGTTTTTTTTCTTATTGTCCTGTCTATTTAAGCGTCAATCATTAAATCCTCTTGCAGCTGACGCTACATGTACATAGCTATGCTGCCCATCTTTGCTGCCCCCCCCTCCCACATGCGGAATTCTGGGACCGCCACTGAAAAGGTATATCTACACAAGATGCTGTACTGAATCTTATAGGCAAAATTTATTCGACGTCGACAGTAAAAAACCTGTCATTTGAGTATTTTTAGATTTATGCAATGCCTTCAATACGGTCTCATATCAGCAATTATTACACTCTCTAGAACAAATAAGAATAAGAAATGAGCCACTCAAATTAATAGAAAACTACCTATCAAACCGAACAATGCGTCAAGATCGGTAACAACTGCAGCGATTTTACTAATATTAAATATGGTGTGCCACAAGGAACAATATTGGGTCTCCTACTTTTTATTTTAGCTTTCCAAACGACACAGCCAAATTATACACTGCTGAAAACTGGCCACAGCTAAAGATCAAAGACGAAAATGACCTAGTGAATATAATAGAATGTTTCGAATATAAATTATTAACCGTCAGCTATGAAAAAACTCATTTTGTTCCTTTCTGTTCCTATTAAACATCCTTGCTAAAATTTAAACATCTGAAAATAGGTGAGACAGACAAGATTGCGATATCTTCAAAATGAAATACCTATACGTCTATCGATCAACATATAAACTTTGTAGTGAATAAACTTAGATCGAAAAATGGCTTACTACGCTCTTGTAGAGTCGCACATATCTTATGGCATTATCGGTTGGGGAGGAATTCTAAGTGACCATTTAAATAAACTAGATATAATACAAACAAGATCCCTCAAACCCATGTTAAATAAGGAAATTACTTTTCCTTCGGATCTACTGTTTATAGAAGCATCTCTGTTTGACGCTAGGCAACTATATTTCTTTGCACAGTGTACGAATGAATTTTTAAACAAAAAAGATATACCACTACATCAAATTAAGATACCCAACCAAAATAAAACAAAAACACCTAAAATGCAAAAGACGATCGGACAATACATCTCATTCAAAGGCCTATAACAACTTCCAAAGGACGTTAGAGACACTAAAAATGTTCATGTATTCAAGTCAAAATGTAAACTATTTATGCGCCTACACCGAGAGTAAAATTAAAATTGATATGAAAACCAATTAAAAAATAAATAAATCTAAAAATAGTATGTATGTAGGTATGCCTAAGTATGCCAGTATGCCTAAATTCGGAAAATAAGTGATTGATTGATACTGGTCGGACTCAAGCATAAAAAAAGTTAAATAAACATATTAGTTATTACTAATATTATAATACTATCTTTTATATCCTTGTAATTGTTATTGCAAGTTGATTAATTTATTATTACTGTGTTTTATTTTATCTTGTAAGTCCCATACACACGTTGCATTGTATTTTAAATAGTTTAAATTTTGTGAATATGTAAGGTACTAAATAAACCATCTATCTATCTATCTATCTATCTGTTTGACTATCCATAAAACATAAGTATAGAAGAAAGTCGAAGGACTTTGAATATCTATGCGCATAAGGAAATTTTGAAGCCAATAAATAAACGACCGACCGGAATTGCTCAATTTACCTATAATTTTTGTTCTAATTTTTTTTCCACATATAGTAAGTACATAAGAATATTTTATTATCTTGGCGTTTGTTCAGTGGGTTACACAGATTACTTATCGGTCCATCAAGATATCTGTTTACTATTGACTATTTCTAAAAATATACTTATGAAACATGATGTACAACACTATTTTAACTTAATTCTTGACATCTGAGTTTTTGAACACACTGTCACTTAATATTTTAATAATTCTCCTTGTACGTCAAAATGCACTCACTCTGGTTTATGGCAAACCAGAATATTAAAGGTTAAGGAGTGTCAATGATAATATATGATTTAGTTCGATTAAGGACAACTTTTGGTTATGCTTTAAAATATGTATAAAATTTCACATAATTATGGCAAGTTTCAACATTGATATGCATACAAGGTGGGAAAAAATTATCTCTCGATATTTCTGCGGCTGATAGTATAGGGTTATTCACTATATATTGACCCCCCATTTATTTCTGTTATTATTGAAAATATAAAAAAAAGTTTCATATAAAACTTGTAGGATCTTACCTATATTTAATTGAAACGTGATAAAAAAATTTATCATGTATAAGTCACGTGATACGAAATAAATATATGTTTTTTTCAACCGAACACCCTATGTATTATTGCATTTTCGAGAACACCTTTTTCTCCTGATTTCAAATATATATATTGTATAGGTATATCTTGAATACTTCTTGACATATTTGATATCCAAATGCAAATGAGCTGCTTTATTGCAAGAAGAGTGAGTCATGCGTGTCGAAACATAAGTGAAACAAAAATAACAAGGTAGGCCGGGAAAATAACTATTTTATTGTTTATTCAATTTTGACATTTCAAACCGTCATTATTAACATTAATTTAATCAAAATGGGTTATAGTGAAGCTGAAAAGGTCGAAATATTTTCCCTTTGTGTGAAAAATAATAAAAATAAGCGTGCCGCAAGAAGAGAATATATATCGTTGTATCCGAATCAAGCGATTCCTAATGTAAACATGTTTTTGAATGTTTATCGTCGTGTAAATAGGACCCATCGTTTTTCAAGAAAACGACGTAACGTTACAGCAAACGAGGAAGAAGATCTAGACATATTCTTATATTTGAAGGTAAAAAAATATTTTATTATAAAAATAGATCGATACCTTATTTTAATATTTGTTTAAATTCGGTTAATAGTTTCTTAAATGCTTGTCGTGAAACGGAAAAAAGTTATTTCAATATTCAAAGAACTTTGAAAAACCATCAATATGGGCCTTACAAAATATTACCCGTCCAGGAACTAAATAAATACCAAAAGCGTAGAAGATTGGAGTTTTGTCAAATCATGCTCCATGAAATAGATGAAAATCCTGATTTAAAAAAAAAAAATTATGTGAACACATGAGTCAAGTTTTGTCAGGCGGGAGTTTTTAATAGAAAAAACAGAAGTTTATATAGAGCAGCATCTATAGGACTGTTTACTGTCAACTGCTGGCTTGATAATAGTCTACTAACATTAAATGAAAAAAAAGACCAAATTCATAACTTTTTCTATTCAAGTAGTTGAGAATCCACAGACCTTAAGCTATCAGGACCTACCATGCCTACGTAATAATTTAGTGAATTGCCCATGCACTAGAACCATAGAAAAGGTTAATAATATTAAATATTTGGGAGTTATTATGGACGAACATCTAAAATGGAAAGAGCATACGGATTATTTAACATCAAAGGTACGAAAATTGACTCATTTATTCTTTCAAATAAAAGAATTCCTTAACAATAAAATTATAATAACGATATACAGGGCTTTAGTCGAATCCATATTAAACTATGCAATAATAGTGTGGGGAAGTACTTATAACCATGCTATAAATCATCTAGTACCTAACGTGTCAAAATGCGATTGTGAAAATAATATACAAAAAAGAAAAATTATTACCAACCTTAGAACTATATAATGAAGCAAAATTGTTAAGTGTAAAATATTTATATATTAAAGCTTGTATTATTTTTACGCACTTAACATAATAACATATATCCAAAATACAGTCACCTATCTGAAACTAGGAATAAAGAAAACCTATTACCAATAAGAACACAAAAAACACAATGCCAACATTTACCGGTCCAATGACTGAATAGGCTAGACAAAGCATGTTCTATACATTAAGAGCGCTCCGGATATAAGCCGGAAAGACGGTGCAATTTACTCTCACATAAATCATTATTTTAAAAAACGGCTTTCACTAAGAGACATTAAAAACATGTTACAATGTGGGATGCCGAGAGAAAAAAAAGTATATATAAAGAAATATTTTTTTTTTCTTCTATTTTCGATTTACAAAAATAATTCTTGTCATCCCACATAGATATTATTAAAATAAACATTTTCGCTTTTGTAGAACTAAAATAAAATTAGCCCTAATGTCCTCAAATGCACAGAGAAATTTAAAGATTAGGTATAATAAATTTGTTCAATGTCATATTCTACTACATCTCTATCTCTCGCTTTCCAAGCACACCGTACAATCAGCTGCGTCATTTTATTGACGTGAAGTCAATAACAATTAAAATTGGAAGCATGGATGACTAATACACTCCGAACAACTCTTAACACATGAGTTGTTGTGTTTCCCTACTATCTCATACATTCTATTATTAAAAAAGGGTGGAGATAGTTTTGTTTATGTTTTGGAACTCGTTGCCAGTGGCGTATATGTTAAAGAGGGTGATGATTTCGTATAAATAAGGTAATTCTAAAGGAGAACGGAAACCTCGAATTTTTGCGTGATTTTTTCAGGATAGCCTATTTTGGGGTCGTAGAACACGAATCTGAATTTATTTTTGCGTACATACGAACCGTTTGTCCAAAAAAATTTTTGAAAATTTTTCTTATGAACCACTTTTTCATGCACCTATTTCTACACCAACAGCACTATATCGTCTTTTTCCTTATTAAGACCACACTATGGCCTTTATAGAACAATAAACCCTTCGCTTATGGCAGATAACTTATTTTCCTTTAATAAAAAAAAAACAGATAGTTTGTAAAACATCATAAAACAGCTACTGAAAACTGTACAAGTGTCAACCCGATGCGCATGCATTTACAAATTTGTGTCTAAAGTACCGACACTGACCGATATCATGAGGCGATTTTTCACGTTTTCAATGTTAAATTAATATCCCTTTTGAAACCGGTATGGGTCATTCTATAGAACACCCCCCTCTTCTGCCGAAAAAACAGAAATACTAAACGACGCGGATTTCGAAACGTCGACCGGCCGCGAACGTGTCTTGAGTTATGTTTTAAATAATACTTTAACACCGTCTGCCCCAGATTTAATAAGGTGCTAAGTACTATTATATATCATGTGCCCTTCAAGACACGTTCGCGCCCGTCGACACTTCGCAATCCGCGGGAGCAGATTTCGTAGCGTCGACGGGCGCGAAGGTGTCTTGAAGGGCACAAGATATACGGATACGGCGAAGGGATACGGATATTTGCAAAAGTAACGGTAGAATACTGTATTGCAATCCGGTTTTAGTAACTATGCAAAATTTCAACAATTAATTATGTCAGGAAGTGTGTTAAATAAAGTATGCAAGATTTGGATAGAAACATTGTGCACACATTGTAAGTTAAAGAAAAGCAAGTAATAAAAGGAATCCAAGAAACTTTTAAAAATGCCTGCATGAATTTACATTTGCAAAATAAATAAATCTTCATTTAATATCCAATATAATAATAACCCCCATGTTCGCATCTATATTTCTTCCAATTCTATTCCACTTTAATTTTCGGCCAATGCCATAAAGATAGATAGATAAATAGATAGACGTTTATTGACCACATTATGTATCATAATTACATTTGTAGCAAGTCCTGGACTGCTGACTGCAGTTTAGATTAACATATAAATTATAATATAGGTAGCACATTAATAATAGATGGTTGTAGAGCAATATATAACATAAAATACAGAACAATTATAAGAAGTATAAAAAGATATATATATATATATATATATATATATATATATATATATATATATATATACATGTCAGAGTATAAAACATACAGTATAAAAACATACAGTATAAACATAGTAAAATAGAAAAAATGTGAGTATATTTCATAATACAAGAGATAACTCTGGAAGTATCTTAGATTTCCATGGGAATATTTATGTATTCATTTATCGAATAAAAACAGTATTTCAGTAGGTGGTTTTTAATTTTAATTTTAAATCTATTATAATCCAGCTTTCTTATGTTTTCGGGCAGTATATTATACAGTTTTAAATCTAGAGAAATGCTAGCCGATTTTGTAAGACGATATCTAGGTGCTTTTAATAAATTAGATGCTCTAGTCTCATAACTGTGACAATCTGAGTGTGTAGGGAGGGTGCTTTTATTTTTATGAATTTCCAGCATATAGTACACATATAAGCTTGGTAATGGCATTATACCGTATTTAAGGAACAGAGGTTTACAATGATCCAGATAATTAGCACCTGCAATTATCCTAATTGACCACTTTTGCAAGATAAAGATTTTGTAGGCCTGTGTGGAATTTCCCCAAAGTACAATTCCGTAGGTAATGTATGACTGAATTAACCCATGGTATGCAGATAGCAACGTTTGATCATTGATATACTTTTTTAATTGACGGAGAAGAAAAATATAGCTAGAGATTTTATTGCTTATATATTCAATATGAGCGTCCCATTTAAGGTTATCATCCAAGACAATCCCGAGGATCTTAACGTGGTCACCTTTAACATTCGCGTTATTGGTCGAAAAAACCTGCTTTTGGGTTTTATCTTTGTTTAGTTTTAGCATATTATTATTATACCAGTGCTCGGCAGAATTCCGAGTTTCGCTAACCATTGTTTGTAAAGTTATGAGATCTTTGCTTTTATTTATTAAGGTTGCATCATCTGCATACATAATAGTTTTGTTTGGATAAAGATAAAAGAAAAGATCATTAATGAAGATAATGAATAAGAGAGGACCCAATACAGAGCCTTGGGGTACCCCGTGCTTCATTATTCTGAAATCCGATGTTTGATTTTCATATCTCATGCATTGTCCTCGATTATGAAGATAAGATTAGAAGTTTAATATTGGTCCTCTTACACCGTAGTGGCTAAGCTTCTCAATGAGAAGATTGTGAGACACACAGTCGAAGGCCTTGCTAAGGTCTACCAGCGTAATTGCTGTATATTTACCCTCCTCAAAGCCCTCGACGATGTCCCCCACAATTCTGCAGACTGCGTCTACAGTAGAACATGATTTTCTAAATCCAAATTGGAATTTATGAATGAGCGGGTAACTTTCGAAATATTTTGTTAGGCGGTTTTTAAAGATAATCTCAATAATCTTACCGAACACTCGTATAATAACAATAGGGCGATAGTTATCCGGAATATCGGGATCCCCCTTTTTAAAAACGGGTACAACCCTACCTATCTTGAAGGCATCTGGAAAAGAACCCTCATTGAAACATAGGTTTATTAAATATGTTAGAGGATAGATAATTATATCAATTGTGTTTTTTATAATTTTGCTGTTTAATCATAAATATCTAAACTCTTAGAGTTTTTTAAACAATTAACTGCATCGATGACGTCTAAGATTGTAACCGGCTCAAGGAAAAACGTAATATGAGGTGGCGGAGTGTGTTTTAAAAAATTCAGTGCATCTTCATTACTTGGAGGCAGATTTTTTATAACATTATCTGTCACTGTAGCGAAGAAATCTACAAAGGCATTAGGATGTATCTTAGATTCTTTGTCATTCTTTAAAGAATTTGAATTTTTTTCGTTCTTAATAATCCTCCATCCGTCTCTAGACTTATTGTCAAATTGTTCCATGAATGTATTAAAAGCTATTTTTTTAGTGTTCGCAATTGCAATTCGGTATTCTTTTTGATAGGAAGTGAACGCGGCTTTGTATTATTGTAATTATTGACAGTCAACAAATGTAACATACAATAACTATCATTGTTCAAATGTGCTTTTAGAGGGCGGAATATTAAACATAATATTTTTAGTCGCAAACTCCTCTATAAATCCTTATTTTACTATAAGGAACCTAACCAGACTGCAACCAACAGCTACTCTCCGGGCTATGTGCCCCGCCGAGCGCTGAATTACAAGTTACAAGCCTGGCGCGTTAAGTGTAATAATTGCATATTACCATCAAAACGCTAATGCTTCGATTGCAACAAACACCAGCCGAAAGACTGATCCTACTTAAAGGAGCTCCCTTGCCAGTCGTCACACACCACTTGCAGACTGCAGTTTCGAGCTGTTGGCTCTCGTCAGTGCAAGGTAGGTATGCGACGACCGACATGAGAATCCTTTGACTATAATACATCCCGGTATTTTTACAATAGCGACATGTAAAACAGCCAGCAGGCGCCATCCAGCGGTCCAGTGTCTGTTGCAATCGAAAAATAAATAGCCTGACTTGGCTTAGCATAGTTCAAATGTGCTTTTAGAGGGCGGAATATTAAACATAATATTTTTAGTCGCAAACTCCTCTATAAATCCTTATTTTTACTATAAGGAACCTAACCAGACTGCAACCAACAGCTACTCTCCGGGCTATGTGCCCCGCCGAGCGCTGAATTACAAGTTAAGTTTAAATAGGATCAGTCTTTCGGCTGGTGTTTGTTGCAATCGAAGCATTAGCGTTTTGATGGTAATATGCAATTATTACACTTAACGCGCCAGGCTTGTAACTTGTAAGCCAAGTCAGGCTATTTATTTTTCGATTGCAACAGACACTGGACCGCTGGATGCCGCCTGCTGGCTGTTTTACATGTCGCTATTGTAAAAATACCGGGATGTATTATAGTCAAAGGATTCTCATGTCGGTCGTCGCATACCTACCTTGCACTGACGAGAGCCAACAGCTCGAAACTGCAGTCTGCAAGTGGTGTGTGACGACTGGCAAGGGAGCTCCTTTAAGTAGGATCAGTCTTTCGGCTGGTGTTTGTTGCAATCGAAGCATTAGCGTTTTGATGGTAATATGCAATTATTACACTTAACGCGCCAGGCTTGTAACTTGTAATTCAGCGCTCGGCGGGGCACATAGCCCGGAGAGTAGCTGTTGGTTGCAGTCTGGTTAGGTTCCTTATAGTAAAATAAGGATTTATAGAGGAGTTTGCGACTAAAAATATTATGTTTAATAACTATCATTGTTTTTATGTAAGGACCAATCTTACACAAGACAAGTTTAGAGTGTAAGAATTCATATTATTAGACACATATTTTGTAGTTAATTTTGCAAATATCATCAATAAACTATCTTCAACCCAAATTGATATGATTTAACAGTTGAGAGAAAAATCGATCAAGTGGCCTCTGACTTCTCCTTTGACATAAACGCCACACGCGTAAAGGTTGCTCTTCCAATATACGGACTAATTTTGTTGTTTTTGTAGAATTTGTGATCAAAAGATACATGTGGTAGAAAAACACATAAAAATGAGAAATTTATATGAACAAAACCCCACAATTAACATTTAGATAATATAAAGTATAATTATTACTTGCAACTACTGGGCTGATGTACCTGCCAACGAAGTAACGCTTCAATTGACCACCCCGTCAAATATTAGAAGTTACTGCGTTCTAATGAAAGAGTACTTACGTAATGCAGTTCTGTCACCGCAATCAATATTGGCGGGTATGTCGCATCTTTCATGATTCGGGTCTGTGTCATCAAAAACCAAACCATCTGGACAAAGTTTCTGTTCGTATTCTCCTTGGGAGCAGACATAATACAAATCGCATTCTTGAAGGTCGGGAAAGAAACCCGTTCTTTGGGGGCACTTAAATTGGGCGGTTACACCTGAAATTCGAATGAAACATGAGCAATATGACTTATTTATAATCTCTATATCGAAAGATACGTATAATGGGTTATTGAAACTAAATTATCAAATAATATCTACTATTACTAGTTTCTTATACAATTCGTTTTAATCTGTATATCCAGGTATTATTCTTTTAGTTTTTACCATAAAAATGATTTTACAATTCAGATAAAAACTGTTATCTCGAGAATACTTAACTTTTTTCTTCTGACACTTTCAAATTTACATTTTCAAACCATAAGTATTTGAATTACATTTCATTTATCTCTGTATTATATAACGCATATATTTTGTTTGTTTTTTCTAATTTCTTACATAAATACTTTGCACTCATAAAGCTGATTAACTTATAAGGAAGTAAATGGATTATATTAAAAATATCCAATTTACTGCTATTGCAAACAGTTCGTTCAGCATTAATGAGATAATATAAATGCTCCTATGAAGCAGGAAATACCGACTTAAGGTACTTTATATAACGGATAATAATTTATGAATGTTTGGAACTAAAAAAATAGACTGTAATCAATACTGTATCAAAATTATTTAAATTTTACATAATACTATGAGGAATATTGAAATTAATTATCCTTCTAAAATTGAACTTACCTGCTATAAAAACAAGAAATAAACACTTGTACATTTTAAAGTCACTAGATAATTTAGGTCACAATTCCTTAAACAATACAACAGAACAGTCGAAAAGTCTATGGACATGGAACTGAGCAAAGAAGTCGAGTTGAGACTAAACTTTTACCCCGAATGCATCGCAGTACTCATGGTGAGATCTTGTGTAGTAAGATTGATCAAAGTTATCTGTGTCTTGCAATAATACCGGTTCATTATACTCCGCCTTCTGCGTTTTTAACTCTCATTTTTATGAGTATTAGATAATTTCTCTATTTTCTTTCAGTGGGAGGGTTACGTAACGGTCTGTGCTGTATTTATTTATTTTATTTTGACCTAAATCTATTTTTGAATATGCAACATCTTCCTTTTGAATACTTTTTTTTATTAGGTTAAGTTTAATTCTAACTTCTAATAACAAACAGAAAGCAGCATGGGATATTATCAATAAAAATAGAAAAAATAAAAATACCAATATAACTTCTGACTTAACAGCTAATGATTTCTCAGACTACTTGTTCGATGTTATAAACAACTCAATGATTAATTTTGATAATGTTGATGACACGAAGTTTTCAGATTTTGTAAAGAATGCACCTAAAGCAAACAAATCTTTTTTTCTATTTCCAGTTTGTGATCTGAAAATCAAAACCATTATATCACACTTAAAAAATAGTAAATCTAAAGATATTTACAATCTTAATAGCGAAGTTATAAAATTAGTTGGTGATGTACTTGCAAAGCTTATTGCACATTTAATAAACATGTGTATTGAATGTGGAATTTATTCAGAAATTTAAAAAAAATCGCAAGTTACTCCTATACACAAAAAAGGACAGTTTAATAATACAGACAGTTATAAGCCTATTTCGATTATGCCTGTCATCTCCAAAATATTTGTAATCGTTTTAAAAAATAGACTGCTAGGATATTTTGAAAAAAATAATCTAATAACTAGTGCTCAATTTGGATATAGATAAGGGAAATCCACTGTTAACGCAATCTGCGAAATGTATGTAAACGTTATAGAAGCTTTTGAAGAGCGAAAATTATGCTCCGCTAAATTTTATGATATGTCCAAAGCGTTTGATACTGTCAACCATAGTGTTTTGATACAAAAATTAGATTATTATGGGATCAGAGGAAATGCCTTAAGTATATTTACGTCTTATCTTGCAGACCGTCAACAATGTATTAAATTTAACGGTAAAGTGTTCAAACTTTCAAATGTGAATTACGGGGTACCACAGGGGTCTGCCCTAGGGCCTTTGATGTTTATCATCTATATTAATGACCTGTCATTCAATTTGACTCCTGGAGTACTACCAATAATATATGCTGACGATGCCACATTTTTGCTAAGGGACACCCTTTTTTCCAACTTGTGTATTAGTAGTAAAGGATTCGATAATCTAATTAAACATTGGTCGAGGAGTAATTATCTTACTATAAATGATAATAAAACCAAAACCTTACATTTTTCAACAAAAAATAATGAAGCATACATTGAACCTATTAAACTCCGCGGTGTGTATTTGGATATGTCATTAAATTTTTTATCCCATATTCAAAACTTGTCAAAACGGCTATTAACTTCCATTTATGTAATAAGGCAACTTAGTAATAAAACAACAAAAGATTGCTTAAGAGTGGCTTATTTTGCAATTTTCCACAGTATAATTGCATATGGAGTGATAGTATGGGGATCATCATGCCATTTAAATAAAATTTTTAAATTACAAAAAAAAAAGTGGTAAGAACAATGGCGGATGCTAAATATGATGGATCATTGTAAACCGCTCTTCAAAAGTCTTCATATTTTAACCCTGCCACCATGTTTCATATATGAATGTTTGTGTCATATTAAAGAATTAAAAAGTGACGACAAAGTTACCAAGCAGGAGGACATACACTACCACAATACTAGAACGAAAATAAATTTAAGATTACCAAAATTAAATCGCAAAACTCTTTCTTATATCAATCATTTAAATTTTTCAACTTGTTACTTAATAACATAAAAAATGGTCGATATGAGTGTAAGCATGTTTAAACAAAAAATAAAACATATTCTTTTGCAAAATGCGTTTTATACATATGACGAATATTTTGAATATTTTGACACCTTATCTAATTTATCGTCTGTCTAATACTTGTATATTGTGGCTTTCTGCATTAACTGTTGTTGGATTATGTTTGTATATATATTTGTATATGTGTATATATTTATTTTTCTATAGTTGTAATACTGTTTTTTTCATTATTGTGTATTTATTAATTTTTTTAACTTACGCATATTGTATTTTATTGTGTCTTTTAAATTTTTTTATTTTTTATGTTTTTATATTTACACTATTAGATTTTATACTACTTTTATGACGTATGCAAACATTACTAATGTAAGTATAGCATGAATAAAATTCTATTCTATTCTATTCTATTCTAATATAGTTATTTTATTATAATACAAAATTGTATCAGATAATATTGAAATTACGTGTAAATTAAGGAGGTTATGAAGTCGAGGTTGGCAATAAATTCTAGGAACGACTTCCTTTCTTTCCACAAACTTTCCACACTAAATAAATTTGGACGTATTATTTTTTGCAGAATACGCAAGAACACGTCAATTTATTGGAAAAATGCCTCTATTCATTCACTCTAAATTATCCCTTATAAAATTATCTACAATTTAGCTCTTTAGTAGTACGATAAATATTTACATAGATATAGCTTCTCAAATTCGTAAAAAAAGAGTTTTGCCGTCGTGTAATAAATATACAACAATTGTTTCACCAACTTTTGGCAATGTTTGCACGACGTTAGCGAGACAATGTTTTATCACCTATAGTGACGCTATAAGTTGGAAAAAATTGTAGGTTGTCATATTTTTCTCGTTTCCACGCCACCTATGAGGTAGAGAAATTGTTAACGATCCATCTTTACACGTCTGAAGGACTTTTATTATATTTTCCAAAGTGGATATTAAACGTTCACAAAGAAGCAGTGGCGGCTCGTGCCTTATGCACTTGGGAGGGCGCAGTGGCGGCTCGCGGGCATCGAAGTAATAAGGTCAATAAACAAAAGCACCGCAGGCGAAACATTTTTGAGGTTCTAATAAAATCATTAAAAAGTTCGCAAATATAAATTAAAGCGATCAATTAAGTACTCACCATTATTGTTTGAAGTGAAATTCCATTCTTCTATTTTTGCATTTTTTCATTAAAATTTGGTATTTCTCGTACCATTGACTTTTCAATTGAAAGCATTGTAAGTGATGTTAGTCTATCTTCACTCGTAGTATTTCTTACATACGTCTTAATTAATTTTAATGTCGAAAAACATCTTTCCCTTTCAGATGTCGTCATCGGAATAGTAACCAAAATTTTCAAAACTTTAACAACTTCCCCGAAAACAACGTCCAAACCGAAAGATATGAGAAAGTTTAATGTTTGCAAGCACCCAGAAAAATTTCACTGGAATTTTCTGAATCTTGTCGTTATTTCTTTCCTGGAGTAAAATATACTTAGTTACATTTTCAGAATTTCCTTATCTATCATAGGGTATGCTCCACAAAATTGGTTGATATCTTCCAAAGGTGGTGTTTTTTCATATTCCTTATACTTCTCCTTTAAAAATAATTTTGCACCACATAAATGATTTTTAAAAGAAAACCGAATTCTCACTTCTGAAGTAATTATATCACATACCTCTCTTACAGACATGTTAATATTTTCTTGATTCAGTCTACGTCGCTCTTTTGGGACTTCTGTATTCACTGGTTCATTTATTAAGGGAGGTAAATTATTTCTAATTTGTACAATTTCTCTTTCAAAATTATCTACGTATTTCTGGGACTTTTATAACGTCTGTTTCAATTTTTTGTAGCTGGCTAAATAAAATATCATGTGGCATGATTTTTGAAAAAAAAATTTACGAAAATAAAAATGAATCATCTTCTAGCCATTTAATAAATCCAGCGGCTTGAGTCACTGTTTCAGAGTTGTATTGTTTTGGAATTCCTGACATTATATTTTCAAAGCATTCAGTAAGGTTGTCTTTATTGTTGTACACACTCGGTACTATACGAGAGTTAAAATTCCATCGTGTTTGAGAAGTTCTTGGAATGCGTTTGTCGCAAACATGTTGCAAAGCTGCCATTCTGTCTGGCGATTGAGAAAAAAAAGTTGATATGCCATTCAAATTTGAAAAAAATATTTTTACACTACTGATGCTTGAAACTGCTTGTTCTAGTATTTTATTAAGCTGATGAGCGTAGCAATATACAAAATTTTTTGTACTGTTGGCGAATTTTCACGTTAACACCACCTAAATGACCACGCATAACAGCAGCTCCGTCATATGTTTGACAAATCAGTTTTTCTGGGTAATCTGGCAAAATCGGCGAAATCTGTTCTAAAATGCATTGAGACAGTCCATCTGCATCTTGACTTTTCGGATTTGCAAATCCCCAAAACAGCTCAAATATTTTTCCGTTTAGTTCATAACGTAATACAACTACAGTTTGAGTTTGAGTTGGTACATCTGTAGTCTCATCAGCCATAAGTGCGAGATACACAGATTCTTGAATTTCTCCAAGAATATGTTCACGACAAACCTCGAACATTACAAAATTTCATTCTGAATAGATTTTGATGTGTCCTTGAACACTGTTGCTTCTTGAATATGGCTATTAAAGGCACTATCAGCGTTTGCTAAAAAATCAACCAATTCTAGAAATACCCTCTATTTGAAGAGACTTTCTCGTCGTGACCGCGGAGGGCTTGATTACACGTTCCGCACAGTTTTAAATATGTCTACTAATTTTGAGAGTACATGTCGATTTTTGAACACAGTCTCATTATGCTTACGAATTTGATCAGCATAAGCCGTACATGGAAATGTAGCAATATTAGTATTTCCTAAAAGCTGCAAACTGACAACATTATCTAGATGTTTCGTACTATTTTCGTGTTTTTTAATTTTTATAGAAATGTGCTTTAAATCGTTTACCCCATTTTTGTCCACTTATCATTGCCCCCAAAAAGCTGACATACAAAACAAAAAAACGAATTTGTTTCCTCGCAACCACAAATCCAAATAGTTTTAATGTATATCTTTTTGTCAAACTTACGCATTAGATTAGATTAGATTAACGAAGGAGCTGGTTGTTTAGCCTTTACCACCGCGACCTTTTCAGGTCTATTGTGATGCTCCCAGAATATCTTCCTTATAGTACCTCATCCAGCTTTGTCCTTTGTACTAGACTCCACAGCTTTGATAGAGGCCCTTTTGTATAGCTGTCCGCCCTTGGTTTTTCTTCTCCGGGTACTTGGGATCTCAGCCTCACCAGGCCTTCACAGTGGCACAATACGTGAACTGAGGTTTCCTCTTCCTCTTGGCAGAATCTGCATGTCGCGTCCTCTGCCAGGCCCATTAGACTCATGTGTCTATTGAGCCGGCAGTGGCCAGTTAGAAGGCCTACCATTACTCTGATGGCCTTCCTATTCTGGCTTACTAGATCTTCCGTAAATTTGGCCGAACGTTCTTTAATGAACCCCTTGGCCTGTCTCTGTCTTGGGAGATTCCTCCACCATTCCAGAGATTTATTTTGCAACTTACGCATAAAAGCATTTTTATTTTTGCGCTGTCGCTGCTCTTGCACTATATTTAAAACTGGCGTTGGACGGCCGTTTTGTTTTATTTCAAGTTTTTCATTTAAGCTCAAGCGGCTAAATATAAGTTTTTTAATTTCACTTACTTTCATAATTAATGATGTCTTTTGCACTTTTGCCGTCTATTCTAATGTTTAATAAAACTTAAAAAAATCTGTAATGTAAATAACATTACATTATATATGCAACAAATCGATAAATTTTTTAAAAAAGCGCGATAATCTCAAAACAATTTCATACGTGAAAGAGCAAAGAAAACAGAAACGACGAAGCAATTAACTCCTACACAGCCGTGGGCGGACTGACCAGAGCCCCAATAGATAACGAAACCACGCGTAACCCCCCCCCCCATTCTTTCACTTGTTGCCATGACGACCGCCGTACATATTTTAGGCGGAATATCTGGAGACCATTTCAGCGTTTTTACATGCAATTCGGAAGTTGAATTAAATTGATCGCAAGTATGCCTATTGTTTTTTATTATTTTTAAAAAAATAGTCGTAAAGCAGGTTACCGGGAGATAGGTTATTGTCTATTGTTATTGTTTTAAATTTGGCAGGAAGTGCGGCGCCCCATTGCAAAGAAGGTTTCAAATCAGACAGAGATTAATACAAAATCTATACTTACTGTTTCGGTTTTGCTTAACTGCTTCACTGATGGTATCAATTGGACATCGTAACACTATAAATCTAACACAGTAAATACTAACACTTTCTTAAATTTAAACCTGAAAAGGAATTTTGAAACACAAGACAATATAAAGTTCAAAAATATATATTAAATCTTTTTAAAAAAATATGTTTTTACAAAACGTTCAAGAAAAATGTATTGACAAACTATAGCCTGGCCCGTGTACAACACATAGTGAGGAACGGAACGACTCATAATGTACCAACTACCATCCAATGTTTAGTTTTTAACTAACGATTACACAAAAAGATTCAGTAAAAAGTTCAATGTTTATAATTTTTTGGTGGGCTTTTGCTTGCCTGTCTATTGACGTATTTTCAGTTCAACGTTAATTTTGGTCGCTCCTCGGAGCTTAAAAATGCTTGAATCGCAACGACTTTGAATTATATTCTTGCTGCGCACTTTTCTAAACAAACCTTAACTAGTGGTGGATTGCAGCGTCGAGCATAACAAAATGCACGCTAGCTCTAGCCGTTGGGGCGGGGGGTTATTTATAATAGGGGCACCACTGGTTTCCCCTTGCTGGTCCAAACCAGAAGACCACCAGGTGTGAAGGAATCCACCACCAGAAACAAGCAAAATAAACAGTTACGATTAGGACAATTTATTACGATTAAAATTTTACACACCAAAAAAAAGACCGAGCGTGACGTCAGGCTTGGCTAACAATTTGTTTATTTCTATAAATTAATTTTAAACTTTAATTTCTGGTTTCTCCCAATAAATTTTGTGGTAACAATTAGCATTCCAAAGAATTTAGTTATTACAAAAAATATTAAAACAAAAAAAGGAAATAAGTAACATCGACGTCTTTAATGAAAGATATTGATCGTGCACTTATCTGTTTCGCTGTCGAGGTAATCAGTCTAATCCAAATGTCTATCTACCAAACCAAGGACTCGTGCTGAGGGCTGATGTGAGAACTGATAAACCTGGCCAGGATACACGAAGAGAGGCCTGGGTGAAAGAAATGACCGGAAGTCCTTTAAAAGAAACCAGATTATGGTATACATTACTCGAGCAACAGTTACTCACCTCTCCTTGAGAGCTATTCTTCTATAGACCAAATAAAACAAATCAAACGATCCAAAATAGTGTATTTCTAAAATGATTTACGTGAAATTTAAAATGTCAATTTGAGAAACGTCAGGTACTTACAAATTTGAAGAGATCCCAAATCCTTTTAAAAGGTATAGATTCAACAACACAAGGTTGAATGTGAGCAGCAAAAGAATAAATCCGAATTACAAACGAGAAACACAATTTCCTTTTCTGCTTTTCTCATCAAAATTATTTGTTCCCTTAGTTACTCATAACAAACATTTTAATTTAGGCCTGCTTCCAAAATATATTTATATTAAATTTCCATACAATAGACTACATACAACAGAAATACAGTAATGTATTGCGAGTCACTAAATAAATTTCAAAAATGAAACGTTACATTCTGCAATTATAGATTCATACGTTCAGGCAAGGCGGTTCCATGCATGTTCGGAGTAACATGGTCACTATACTTTCTTTGGTTCGGTTTTCGTTATACTTCCTAAATTTTGTGGTCGGGGCGACATTACGTTCCCGTGCCGCGACATTTAGTATACTTTCTAAAATTACACTCCTTGATGAGTTTCTGATATTTTTGCATAAAAAATGCTCCGTAGAGTGAAAATGTGATTGAATGTATGAAAACCTCTTCCAACGGCATTTTTACGTGAAGCACGCTTTTCATGCGGATTTCAGTATGGCGCCCATAAGAAAATTGAAAATTGTGGGTCGTATCTCAGAAACTAAACCTTTAGAAGGTCAAAGTTTTATCTTCGTACGATTGCTCGTTTTTCAAATTTTTGACAAAAACTAAAATAACTCGAAGACGATCGAGTTAACTCTGATTTCTCGACGGATTTACAATCAGCTTTAAAATTGCTACAACTTTTCTAATTTAACCGGCTCTCTATTTCTTATAATTACCGATATCCCAATGGTGGGGATCGAATTTGGGACACACTGTATAACGAACTAAAAATAGACAATTTTCTTTATTGGAAGTTAATATACAAAGTTTAAAGACAAAAAAAATATGTATTGTAAAAAAAACATTTTTTTATTACACTTCTAGAGCGTCAAAAAACGGGAAATTGGTGTTTTTTTAATTTTTAAAAATTAATAACACTGAAAATATCAACTTCACGAAAAGAAGTTATTGAACATTTCTTGTTGACAATTATTTCAGTCAAGGCACCCTTTTCATACATGCACAATTCCATGCAACAGTTAAATTTCTTCGGAAATTTCTGAATTTTTATTTCTCTCAGGAAAAACAAAAATATGACTTATTCAACGAAATTCGGCACAAACACATTTAGAGGGTTGCTGAATCCAGTGGTGCACTCAAATTTGAAATAAAAAAATTGCTAATAAGATTTCACCATTTTCTGACCCGAAAAAAAAAATCATAGTAGGCCACGCTATTATGTTTTATAAAATTTAATATAATACAAAGATGCGCTTTTCAAAGATATTAATTTAAAAAAAATATATCTATATCGGAAATTAAACATACTTTATAGGGGTGGTTCCAAGCAAAATGGGACATTTTTATTTCTCTCAGGAAAAATCCAAAAATACGACTTTTTCAACGAAACTTGGTACAAACACATTTGGGTGGTTGCTGAATCCAGTGACGCTCTCAGATGTGAAAAATGGCTAATAGATTTCACCATTTTCTGACCCGAAAAAGATGAACTTTCCAAGCAAAATGGGACACGCTGTATATGGAAATTACTGCTCAACTAGGCTTTTAAAAAAGTACTAATTAATGTCACCACACACATCTGATATTAAACTACTATTTAAATCCAACTGCATTTTTTCTACATTTCCCATGAATAATTATTATTAACATGTCCACTTCACATCTCTTCCATAAATTTGCGGCATTTTGAACGAAATTAACAAGGATTATAAACAATTTTTGAAGACACAATCAAAACACTGGTAAACCAATAAAAATTTGGCAAGCTAAATATTTCTTTGTTTTCAAAGCCACTTTAGTTACTTCTTGCCATATAATTACAACAAAATTGTAGTTTCTTATTTTCCTTCGGCTGTAATTTTGATTATATTTGAAATGTTACTTATGTGGTATCATTGGGGTAGCGTTTTTAAATCTCCATTAATCAGTTCATTATTAAAATTTTTAAAATCTCTACAGTAGTACATGAGTTTCAATTTAAACTTATTATATTTTGTTTTACATTGTATAAGTTCATGATCTGCTAAATCAATTCCATCCACGACACTGGGGACCACGGAAGATGTGTCATTGTATAAAATTACATCGATAAGAGAGAGCTTCCTGGGATGTAATACGAGTCGCTGCAATTATTATTATATGATCGTACAATTATTTTCAAATTATGTTTTTCTATTGAAGTTATCGTAATAGTTAATTTCAGCCTCCAATAGTTTTACTTTCATTTAAGGCCAAGTTCATAAACCCCGTACAAAATCGAAATTGTAACAAAAAAAAAGCATATAAGTGATTCCGGTTTTTATGGTAATTTCTAATTAAAATAGGAACGACAAGTTAAAGTATTTTGTACTTGTAGCTTTCATGGTCGTATCGGTCTGTTCATATTGTTTCCGTGCCGATTTTGGTGATTTGTATTTAGAATCAACGCGGAAGGAAACTTGATGCGGCATATCCTGTACGTACTTGAATGGTTAATATGTATTTATGCGGCATATTACTTATTTACATTAGAAAAAATTGTATGCGTTATAGCTATAAACGTTAATATATTCAAAGCCAACCCGTTATCTGTTAATTGGCAGGTTTTCTGCATTTAATTTTTATCTTAATTTCCAATCTGCATCTGAAGGCCGTCTATAGGCGCCAAGACATTTTAATTTGCACTTTCATTCATGACTATTGTTTTACTGATTACTCTAAAACGATTTCAGAATACCTAACCAGATCAACGTAATTTTTCAAATTATCGTTTTAATCCTCAGTAGATAGTCTATGTGACCAAGTAGAGGGGTTCCCAATGACGTCATGAACTGGATGGCATGTGTCCATCAGGATATAAAACAGATTTTAAACAGCAATAAACAGGTCCCAAGCAGTCATAGACAGGTCTTAAACAGCTATAAACAGGTCTTAAACAGCTATAAACAGGTCTTAAATAGATATAAACAGGTTTTAAACTGATATAAATAGGTCTTAAATCACAAAGACACATGCCATTCAGTTCATGGCGTCATTGAAAATCCCCAGTGCTACTTGGTGGCCCCTTAGTGACATAACCTCTCTACTATCCTCAAAACGAATTATTTAAACTTTTGTACATTCTCAAAAATGCTTATTTCGGCGTTGAAGTACTTGTTGTGTTGTAAATCAGACAAATCGTATATTTTTACGTTTTATTATTAAATAACATTTTTTGTTCACACAAAAATACACACATATACAATAAGGTAAAAAAATCAGTTCAACTCAAAAATTAAGAAAAATACAGAATTTGTTTACAAAGAAAACACTAACAGAGAGGAAGGAACGACTTGAGAGAGCATGGGTATAGATCTAGTAGACGATAAAAGGAGCAACAGGATTTGGGACAGTGGAAGGCATGTAGAGTTTACAGATCATTTTTCAGTAAAGTAATATTACAAAAGTAAAAAAATAAATAAAAATATTACCAAAGTTTATGCTTGTACAAGCAATTGTTTTCTAACGAAGAGTATTTCTTAATTTTATAAATGGAAAAGTAAAACAAAAGTCTATATTTATTTACAAATTAGTTTTTCTTTGCTCCTGGTTGTGCAGCCGGCTCATCCTTGTACCAGTCCTCACTGAAAATATAACATATACAATTAGGTGGATTTTTAAATTCGTCGCCGAAATCTAGAACATCCGCGATTACTTGGCTGTTTACGATAATTTAGAAAAGTTGTTAGGTTCGAAGATAAACAGTACAATGTGTGTGTATCTACGGATTTAATGTTCATAGCATACATTTTATAGTTTTATCTAAATTAATTATTTACTGTGATTTATTTTTTTAATTTCAGCGTTTGTGACTTACACTATAAATAAAAAATAAAATAAAAGAGAAAAGTAAACTCAGATATAAAGGCCTATCAAATTATTTTTTAATTGGTTGGGGATGCAGGAGAAATTGTCGAATGAAGTGCATAGCTTCGGCCATCTTAATATTCATAAATAGCAGAGTAAGAGTGGTGTGCTAGATTTAGACTTCTGGGCTAACTATAAGTAGGATCAGTCTTTCGGCTGGTGTTTGTTGCAATTGAAGCATTAGCGTTTTGATGGTAATATGCAATTATTACACTTAATGCGCCAGACTTGTAACTTGTAATTCAGCGCCCGGCGGGGCACATAGCCCGGAGAGTAGCTGTTGGTTGCAGTCTGGTTAGGTTCCTTATAGTAAAATAAGGGTTTTATAGAGGCGTTTACGACTAAAAATATTGTGTTTAATATTCTGCCCTCTAAAAGCACATTTGAACTACATAAATCATTGTTTCTTATAATAAAAAAAGTTCCTCTAGCAAATTTGGCGAAGATCAGTTAGGAGGCTGTTGAGTTATTGCAATAAAACGAAAAAAATATTGAAATTGAAATTTGGCACCCTGTATCTTTTTCGTATATCTATTATTCTTTTTGTGTATACATATTTGGGTACACAGGCTATGTGAAAACCGCCGTTAATTTTTCATAAAAATGTTGGCACACGGAATTAATTTTGGTATAGTCATTAAAAAATAACCAGTCTGTCTCAAGCAGTTCCTGATAAAGTAGATTAAAATTACCGTTTCGAAAATTAAAAGTACTTGTATAATGAATTGGAAATTTATACAAGTTATGTCCCAGCCCTAAAGGACTAAATCTTAAACAAACCTCCTGCTATACTAAACTGCTGGCCACTCGAACTTACACATAGAGAATTTTAGGCAAAATTTAAAGTTCAATATTTTCAACAGGAATGCAAATTTTTGAACGCGGCTTGCAAATTTTAAGAGCTAGTTTTTTTCGGATTAAGCTGCATGACGTATATTTATCGTAGGACATAAGCTTATTATATATGGGGGTGATCAATGAAGTCATGCAAAAAATCAAAAAGTTTGTATGAGTGAAATTTTCGCAAAAAATTTTTTTGGTCGTTGCAATATGGTTCGTTACTAAGGTAACATCAATATCTCTAGACGGTTTTGTCGGTTTTTGGATTAAGGCCCTTAGACCTTGTACACACTACTCAACATAAAATTTGGATACCGAAATTTTTAAAATGCTATAACTTGACATTGGATTGACGGTTCTTGATGATTTTTGCGGATTTGGAATCCTTATTTCACGTAGATTTTCTATGGTCTAAGCATTTTATTTGAGGGTTGAAATTTACACATTATGCCGGGTCGATAATAAACAAAAACGTAGGGTACGACGCGCTCTAAGGTTTGGCATTATTTAAGTTTTTGTAAAAATAAATTCTCACCTCAAGTTGTTTTTATTTAATGTTCCTCTCACTGTTCTGTCCGAAACTCACACCCCAGTTTGTTGTCTTAAAGAGTCATTCAGTTTTACAGAGTTCTTTGTCCACCCCCAAGCCCATAATTATGATCGGGTGTAATTTCTACGCGACGCGTCAATTTCAAAGTAGGCATTGGAAAAACAAATTTGTTGCTATGCAATTAAAAACTGTTTACATTATTTTAGAAATAATCTGACACATTTCAATGTTATAATTTTGTAAAGTTTAATTAATATGAGGCGTTTAACCACGGCAGAAAGGGAAAATTGCATTCGACTTCTCAACGAAGGAATGTCAAAACAGCAAATTGCGCTCATTTACAATGTCAGCCGAAAGACAATTTATAATTTGATCCGCCGCGTCGAAACTACTGGTGATCATATTTATGGGCATGGGGGTGGACATACAAAAAAAATAAACGAAAGAACCGAAAGAATTTTAATGAGAGAAACTATGCGGAATAGAACAAAGAACTCTAGAAAACTAAATGACTCTTTAAGACAACAAACGGGGGTGAGAGTTTCGGACAGAACAGTGAGAAGAACATTAAATAAAAACAACTTGAGGTGAGATTTTTTTTTTTAAAAACATAACATAATGCCAAACATTTTAAATTATAGAGCCCGTCGCAAATGTGTGCGGTTATTACAACACCATAGAGCGAATAGGCGGGCATGGGCAAATCGACATGCGAATTGGGGTAATGCAGAGTGGAGCCATTGTTTATTTACTGACGAAACAAGATTTAATTTGTTTCACTCCGATGGTCGAATTTTAGTTTGGAGAAGGCCAAATCAGCGATATTTGGAGGAAAATATGGACCCTCAAGAAGCATTTGGTGTCGGAGGTGTTACAGTGTGGGGAGGTATCATAAGAAATGGTAAAACTGAGCTATTCATTACCAACCAAACCATTAATGCTACTGTTTATCAGGAGGAAATTTTGGAACCTATTGTTGTTCCTTTTGCTCGACATTACGGCCCAGAACTTCTATTGGTGGATGACAACGCTCGACCTCACAGAGCGCGAAGGATCACAGAGTTTTTGCAGGCACAAAACATCAATAGGATGGACTGGCCTGCAAAGTCTCCGGATGTTAATGTCATCGAACACGTTTGGTCTTATTTAAAACTTAAAGTAAGATCTCTTGATGTACCCCCTGAAACCTTAGAAACGCTCAGTGAGGCCATTCGTGAAGAATGGGAGAATATTCCACAAGATTTTATAAATAATCTTGTGGATACTCTACCAAATCGATGTCGGGAAATAATATTACGAGCAGGAGGACCAACAAAATATTAGCTTCTCTTTTTTTTTAATTAATGTACCTAATTTTAATTAGGTAATTTTAATTTAAGTTTAAATTAAATTCATTTTTAGTTTTTTAGTTAAATTTTTTTTAATTATTAAAAATTACCAGAATCAGAATTATAAATTTTTTAAGAATTGACTTTTGGCCGTTGTTAAGCAATCTTGTACATTGTAGAATATAATGTAATAAACTTGTTCTTGTCGCTACGTTTTTGTTTATTATCGATCCGGTGTAATGTGTAAATTTCAACCCTCAAATAAAATGCTTAGACCATAGAAAATCTACGTGAAATAAGGATTCCAAATCTGCAAAAATCATCAAGAATCGTCAATCCAATGTCAAGTTATAGCATTTTAAAAATTTCGGTATCCAAATTTTACGTTGAGTAGTGTGTACAAGGCCTAAGGGCCTTAATCCAAAAACTGACAAAACCGTCTAGAGATATTGATGTTACCTTAGTAACGAACCATATTGCAATGACCAAAAAAATTTTTTGCGGAAATTTCACACATACAAACTTTTTGATTTTTTGCATGACTTCATTGATCACCCCGTATATAATAAACTTATGGTCCTACGATAAATATACGTCATGCAGCTTAATCCGAAAAAAATTAGCTCTTAAAATTTGCAAGCCGCGTTAAAAAATTTGCATTCCTGTTGAAAATATTGAACTTTAAATTTTCCCTAAAATTCTCTATGTGTAAGTTCGAGTGGCCAGCAGTTTATATAGTATTGGCAGATAAAAATATTCAATTGATGCATATGTAAGATAGAAGAGAAGAGAAATGGCCAAATATGCCGAAAAAATTTTTATTATCTTTTATAGATTCATTTTATACCTGCCAGTACTGTATACGCGCTATTTCCTAGTCACACTTACCATCCTGCTACATTCTCAGGGGCGTCACACCTCTGGCTTTCTTCGTTATATACTTCTCCCACTTGACAACCCAAATCCCTGGGCTCGACACCGTTCAAGCAGACGTAGAACCTCTGACAGTCTGTGGGGTGGGCAAATTTAGGGTGGACAACGAGGTTACCGTTGGCATCTTTCTGTCCTTCTGCCGGACACTTGAAGCCATCCTTTAAGGTATCTGAAGAAAAAAATAAATTATCAAGTCATAATTCCTTTCTTTGTACATAGAAAAGTCATAATACAGATATGGCATTTATCACGCAAAATGTCAATTTTTTACAGTTCTATTACAGGAACGTTATACTCCAGTCAGTAGGGAGTTTCACCAACGATGGACGCTGCGCGGTATCATGCTTTCAGTACGTACCACCAAGTCCAATAATGGTATGGGAACCAAAAAAATCCAGAAGACTGGGGCTGGAAACATGGCAGCAATGGGCTCGCTCTACTTACAATGACAGAGCAACCAGCACCCGAGAACTTATTGAAATTCATTGTATGCACTTGTCGAAAAGGGTGCAGCGGAGCATGTGATTGTAGGAAAGCGGGTTTGAAGTACTCTATTGTGTATGGCTTCCGCAGTGGTCAGGCTAGCGTAAATGTACCCGAGGTTCGTATCGACAGAGAGAATGAAGATGACGAAAATTTGTCAATAGAAGAACAATGGATTCTCAGAAGCACCAATGATGACATTGAGGACATCAACCGACCAGGACCATCAAAAAAAGAGGAACAGTAATAGTGTAATTGCGAGACGAACGTCATTCACATCTAAAATCACTAAGTGGATTAGGCCTATCGGGGATACCACAATAAAAGAACACGTCATTTACTCTACCTCAAGATGGTGTGGAAATGAGTATACTTTGAATTTACAAAACTAATAGAACTGTGCAACAAATAGCGAGAAACGATTGAAAAAATCACAAAAATAGGGTTTTACTATGTTCCCGCCGCATATGGGTGTCTCACCGGGAACTGAATCGATCGGTATAGAGAAAAGTACGCATCAGAAGATTTTGAAAATTTAGATAGTTACTAATGTCGGTGTGGCCAATCCAACTAAAATAATTACAAGTAGCTGGCACTTCCGCTTATACCGGAAGTCGGTACCAACTTGCTTATTTGAAGTTTAACACTCTATATATTTTAGGGTTTTCGAAAAGAGCATAAAATTCTGAGTCGATTCATTTCCCGGTGAGACACCTTGTATATACTTATTAGACTTACAAGAAAAAAAACTTTATAGAAAGAAAAGTGAGAAATAGTGTCTTCTTTAACTTTGTTGCAGACATTTTCGTCGTTGGATCAACCGCTGCAGTTATTTTCAAAAAAGTAATTTTTTCTACCTTCTATTCAAGATGGCGTGGCGGGTCGCGCGGTCCCCCCCAAAGGTCGAAAACTTGAATTTTTGTCATGGTCCAGACCTCAACAACATCTTTAAAAATCATTACTACCCCACCTTTTGTAAGGCAAAGGCCTTTTTTGAGCCCTACTGACTGGATTATTAAGGAATTTGGCAACAACCAAGGAGGTATTTTTTTATTCTGATATTAAAGGCTCAAAGAAAAGGAAGGATACCTAATGAATCAATTAACTTTACTCTTCATGACAGATAGCATACTAGAAAATAGGAAGTAGGAAAAATTACACTTACAAATCTAGTGCAATCATATACTTATTAGACTAATACTGCTATTTTATAATATGTTGTTAAGCCAAGACTTTAGCGTACTCGATAACTTATGTGCATGTACTGATCCCTGACAGATGATTAAATCAGGATGCGTGCGATCATTTTCGTCAAGCATAAAATTATTAATAAAAATAATTTTAGCACAAACTATTTTTAACTACTGTATTGGAAAGTTCACATCTTCAGCGCATTACAAGCCTTATGAAACTTGCAATTAGTGCTAATAAATTTTTAATAATGAAAACAGACCGCCAAAAGTTTGGCGCATGAGTAGGCGCAAGGTTCGCGGTACGCCAAGTTTTGGCCCAATTTTACTGCAAAAGAGATATAGGAAGCTAGCAGTCACATGTTACTTTTTTATATAATTCTAACAGTTATTTTTGTGCGGTACTTACTATTGTGAGCGGTACTTACTATTTTGAGCGTTACATCCCTGTCTTCCAGCTGCATCGGGCCACACGCAGGTACCAGAGTATTCGTCGAAGTGTAATCCAGCGGTGCAGGTGATTTCAATGTGGTCTCCTTGTATGCAGTTATAAAATTTGTTGCATACGGCAGGATCTTCATGGGCGAAGAATCCGTTTAACCTTGGACATACTCCTTTGGGCGTTGGAGGTTCTGAAACGGAATAAATATACATGTTTGTGGGGTGTGTTGATGTGTAAATGTGAATATTTAATTTGTTTATTTTAAGAGATACAAAGGATGAATCCATAGACGATTATTATGTTTATAATTGAAAATTTTTATGTGTGAATATGTTAAGCTACAAAGATTTTGTATCATTTGTTGATATTACTTATTTCATGCAAGTTGTATATTCGACTCTTCATCCTGTAAATGGATTCGACAATAAAGCCATTTTTTGGTCTCAGATTATAGATTTGTCATTACTTCGATAAATGAAAAAAACATTATATTATATCCCTTCATTACGGCATACCCCGTATAGCATCACCGCAAAATAACTTATACTTTATTACAATAATCTGTATAGAGTCGAGCTCAGATTTACGATACACTTTGAGTGCAAAAGCAATTAAAAACTGTACGACCTCATTAAAATACCGGTAAACTAGTCGCAAAAGTAATTGCGCCCAGGTACACACTTGAAATATTTATATCAGCAACTCAGTCGTTCAATTTTAACAGCGCATTACGGTCTAGTATTATTAATGTGTACATTCTAATATACATATACGAATTTTAAGTTCGGCTCTGTACTATTTCGTTTGCAAATTGACTAACTTACCTTTATAGGTTTTTAATGTGCATCGGCTTGTTTGATTTGTTTGATAACACCACGCCGAATGGTCCAACGGCGATAATATTGAATCCGTTAATTTTCTGTTGCATTTTTTGAGCGCATCGTAAATCTGAGCTCGGCTATACTCATATTTCCTTTATTCACACGAGTCTAGTTTTCCCATGCAGGGAATTGCTTCAATTACTTAACGTTCGCTTAACTAAGGGAGATACTTACGAAGTTCTGTACGATCTCCACAGTCCACATTGAAGGGTTGATCACATTTGCTTCTTTTGCGGATCAGCGGGTCGAAAACCAGACCATCTGGACACAGCTTTTCTGTGGCTACCCCATCCACACATTCGTAGTATTTGTCGCACTGACGGCCGTCCTCGTACTGACCATCCTTTGGCGGACACTTGAACTGAGCATCTAATGAAAGAAAATATATACTATCAAAACAATTCTGTTATATATTGTTCATTACACTAGTTTGAAGGTTGTTACTGTATAGTAGACCTAAGATTAATAATAAATAACGGCAAAATTAGTATATCTACTATATATTTTACTCTCTATACACAACGTAATACAAGCCCCTCCCGACCCCGGCTATGCCACATGTCGGTTTTCATCTGAACGCTGTCTACTGCTGCTCCTCGTTGCTCGAACTGAACTACTTCAGCGAGAACCTGAAAATGGCAGATGAGATTCTGCTCAAACGTCGTTTAGACAGCCGTGGCTCTGGGAGGAACCGATCATCGGCACGGGAGAGCACCTGGAAGTACAACAGCACTTAATTTAACACCCGCGGAAACCTAAAAAACAACATTATATGTCTCTATGGGAAGAAGGCATTCCACCAGACCAGAGTCTTTGAGAAATTGAGGTCAAAAAGAGGGAAAGTTTTTTGCTACATTCCTACAACGCTGCAGAGGTGATAACATCGCTCGAAAATGTATGCAGCTGACGTTCCGTAGAAATGACCACCACACTAAAAAGATGTTCAGAAGAACCAGCTTCGCACTACTTAGGGAATCCATTCATGATACGAGACGAACTTTGTATAGGAGTAATAAACACTAGATCTGCACCTATATTTAAGCAGTACCATCCATACATTATGGACTATCATCGACCAGCTTCTAGCCGATAACGACGTTACCCTATGTACGGATAAACAGAAGAGGAAATTTGATCGCCTCCAACTCCAACAGAAGCCAGTTAAGAAAGTCGAGCCGCTGGAACCTACAAGTGTGGTTTATAACTTGTCCAACTACTCTCTTGATGACGCCTCTTTAAATGTCAGCCAAAGAGATTAATTTCGCAATCGCACCAGCTCGTGTTCCAGTAGAAGATATAATTTGTGGAGTAGAATCAGTAATTTCCAGTATGGATAATAGCATAGCTGAAACTATACGGTAAGACGCAAGTTCAGTTCGAGCAACGAGGAGCAGCAGTAGATAGCTTTAAGTGAGAACCTGAAGATGGCAGAGATTCTGCCGAAACGTTGTTCAGACGACCGTAGCTCCGGGAGGGCCGATCATATATCGCTTGTCAAGCTCTATCAAATAACGTCTTTGAATCATATCACATATGCCAAAGTAGCGATAGTCAACTTTGCTATGCTATATGCTCTACTTTTTTTGCCGATTATTGTAGAGAATTTATTTCTGCATGCAACTGTGTAAAAAAGTATACACTTCCTTAAGACAAACCTCGAGAAAATTAATAAAATATGATAACCTCATTCAAAGGTTTTGTTTCTGAATCAGCTTAGTTGGCCATGGAAACACTTGAATTTTGGTGTGGAGCGACTGGCACGAGAGCTCCTTTAAGTAGGATCAGTCTTTCGGCTGGTGTTTGTTGCAATCGAAGTTCTGTTGGTAATATGCGATTATTACACTTAACGCGTCAGGCTTGTAACTTGTAATTCAGCGCTCAGCGGGGCGCATAGCCCGGAGAGTAGCTGTTGTTTGCAGTCTGGTTACGTTTCTTATAGTAAAATAAGGATTTTATAGAGGAGCTTGTGACAAACACAACACATGGGTAACAGGTCGCCGCTCTGGGTATTTGCAAATGCAGGTCGCTATATGTTTGATGAACATTGACGATGTTCCAGCGTGTGATAGCATTGACCATTTGAGAGGTCTTGCTTACCTCTCAATACTCCTTTATATATATATATATATATATATATATATATATATATATATATATGAAGTGTTGTTGTACTTCCGGGTGCTCTCCCGCGTCGATGGTCGACTCCTCCAGGAGTCACGGTTGAGACAACCGTGATTCCTGGAGGAGTCGACCATCGACGCGGGAGAGCACCCGGAAGTACAACAACACTTCATTTAACACCTGCGAAAACCTAAAAAAAACAACATATATATATATATATATATATATATATATATATATATATATGTTATTACATATGATTTGTTTTCTTAAAAATGTTTTCTTAACCGCCTCTCAAGTTACCGAAGTAAGCCCCTGGAAGATCTCAAGGATCTTGTGCAAGGTGAAGAGAGACGAGGCCCTACAGTTTAATGTGGACTCCGAACCACTCTTGGGGCAATTTTTTTAATGAAAAATTGTTTCGCCTTGCGGGAATCGAACCCACTTCGCTAGGCAACTCAGTTTGCTAGCCAGTCGCTTTAACACACTGAGCGATTTGCAGGAAACAACTACTCACGGGGCAAATACCCCGACCTGCATTGAATTATACCTTACAAATCATGAAAGATTGGTAGCCAATGTCACTTGTCAATATATATATATATATATATATATATATATTTCAAATGTCAAAATAATTGGTTTTTAAATACAGAAGCTATAAGCCTAAGCCTAGTATATAATTATTCGTTTAGCAAGAAATTATACACAGGTATTGTATGTTACTTTAGTTAAATTCAATTAGAGTGAATTAAAGTGACATGAGAGTTTTGGTAAAAAACCAACCAACTTTTGCTGAAATTCAATTAAACCGATAACAGTATTTTTAAATAAAATTTAAATATCACTCACTACTTTCTAATTTTTTCATATCTAAAAGTATAATTGCATCGGTGAATATTTGGAAACTACAAAAGCATAATTAGTACTATAGGTTTAGCCTTAACTTGCAGGTTTTAAACATTCTTGTTTACTTTTAAAAGAAAAAAATAATTACACTACGTGAAATAAATTCGTTTTCCATATGAATGACTTTGCCAGCTGTTGCAGAACTAACTGGTTCTTTTTGTGACATTTTTTCCTCTCTTCGGCTATTTCTAACTTGAAAACAACAACAAAGGCACAAGATTGCGGTGTTTCTAATAAAATAATAACATACAGTTGCCCAGCTGTACAATCGATATTAAATGTTATTCATACTGGACGCCCTTTGCACATGGGCACAATGTAGGTCAATTATTATTTATATATACAGTGTAAGTCGTCTTTTTTAATACACTAACGGCCACTTTTCCACATATGGGTTCCACATACCTTTTTCGTTAGAAGCATAAATAATAAACATAATTTTATATCAAATAGGTAAATTGAAATTGAAAATCATATTTTAGTTTTATTACACTCTTTGCGAAATCTTGGATAAGTCACTTATAAAATGTGACTACTAAATCATCGAAAGAAACATCGAGAAAAAAGTTGACCTCGTCAGAAATTCATTGCAAATGTTAAAACGATAATTTAACAATTACCAGGTAATGGAAATTATAATTTTTGGGAAGACAGACCGGTTCTAGTCATTACAAAACTTCACAACACCTTTCACTTTTGTTATTATATAAAATTCGCTTAATATGCATAGCTGAACCTTTCGTGGAGGGGGCGGTCCATACGAACTAAATATGTTTAGTAAAATTATCAAAATATTACCAAAGCATCAAGTATAAACTGTATCTTCAAACATAAATCTGCCAGATAGAGTATTTCTAAATCAAAATTGATTCTTATTTAGCTTTTTGATAATTTTTGCAAAATAAACAACCTTTACTTTGTGCCAGATTAGAAAAAACACTGATCACGAAGCTTACGCGTTGTCAACAGTTAAGTTTTATCAAAAAATTCCAAGCGACTTTAAATTTGAAAGAAAGCATATGGATACTGAAAGTGACACGTTGAAGCAAGAATATTTAACCTTCTTTAATTATTTGGCAGCTACCAGTATAGGTAAACAAGGAAAACAGAATTTTTATTGTCGAGAATTAATATCCATACATTTTTATCCACAGGAGAAACTAGTCGATATCTAGTCGAAGTCAACCTTATAATTATTCAAATTCTAATATTGGACACTGCGTGCATATTGTGCAAAATTAATAACGATTTTAACTTTCTCTACTGTAAAGTCAATGGTGACACACGCAGCACATATCTTAAGCTGTCGTACCAGTTTTTCGTTTAAAAATTATGCAACAGGAAATATTACAAAGCTATCATGACAAACTACAAAAGTAATGGAACTGAATACTTACTTGCTGTGGATGCTATAGCCAAAACTGCCAAAACGAACAACCTCATTTTATATATTTTTTTATTATTTTTTAAAATTTTATTGCGGTATAATTAAACAAGTGAGGTGAGACAATGTCTACCTCTTGAATGTGACTGAAAGGAAGCTTGATTTGTCCTTATTTAAGAACTTGGAAGGTGTAGCTTAGCCAATGATTGAATATCAATCTCCATGAGCGTCGCTACGTGGGGGGAACGAGTAGTTAAGGCTCCTCAACTGTGATTCTTCCTCTATTGTTGAACTGAATAAATATCTTACAACTGAGGCCAGTCGGTGTAGTACCAAATAATATTTACAATTGTGTTGGAATGTTTTGGCACCTTACATTTGGTTATCAATTTTTGGTTACTCTTTGGAAAAACCACTCAGTGCCTTGATGTCTTTGACTACCGATACTGATTGCCATTTTTTTCTCCGATACCCCAATATATATGAATTCTGGTTATTCTGCAGTTTCACCTCCAATACCATATATATTAATCTTGGTTGATTTCTATTGGTTATGTTTCATACATACTAGTACTCTAAAGCCTGGTTATGTTCTTTTCTCTCTCAGAACTAGTCTCCGAAGGTAGGTATCGCAGTCTTCTAGGATTATTGTGATCTTTCGCTTTTAACTTTACACTACCCATTGCAGCATTCCTTAGCCACTAACCAAGTGATACAAGTCTGTGGTTGGGCGTGTGTTAATGACTTCCGGCTCCATTTTCATTCGGGGACCCAATTCTTGAAACCATAGGAATTGATTTTCTTGAGAAAATGTTCTCTCACTGAAATTCTCATGCGAATCAACAAATCAAAAGGATTGATATTCTTGAATCTCGCAGGAATCAAATTCCAATGGGAAATTTTTCAATTTCAAATTTAGAAATTATTAAATTAAAACAGCACTTACAAAATTATTTATATATTTCTATTAAAAATCTTTTTTCATAAAGTCAACAGTAAATCAAATATTTTAGAAATTTTACAATTTACATTACTTCATTTCGTTTCTACTTACTACCCCCAATTATTTTGTTTACTTATAAATTTTATAACTTTCTCCCACTTGCTTTATGGCACTAACGACCTTTTCATAAACCCCCTTCTTTAAATAGAATCGATTTTTATTCAGCTAAGCTATTTACAATAGTAAGATAATTTTGTTCATAGTCGTTATTGTGCTCTAACATCTGTATATAGTTTTGTAACATTCTTAGTAAACAGTTTTAAACTACCAGAGGATTTAACTTTAGTGGGTAAAACATTGTACGCGCGTAAACCATCACTAAAAGTTGACTTTTTTAAGAATGATATTTTGTATGGTCTATATGTTGTAGTTTTCAGCAGATCTCACTGGATAATTTTGCAATTTAGCTCTTTTAACTAAGAAAGGCGGGGGGCGAGCGTAGGTGCGTCTTTACTATGTACATACTTCGGTATGCGATGTAAAGCAACAACAGGCGCAGTTAGTACTTGGATGGGTGACCATTCCAACGGAAACCGCGTCCTCGCCACACACATCTTCCAGCGGCTTGTATATCAGTGTATGCGCGAAAGCTATACAACCTTAGGCGAGGGTTGTATAGGAGATATACCATTCTTCGGAGGGGATGTAAAGCCGTCGGTCCCTTGTCTATTAAATGTTAGGCAAGTAAAAGATCCCTACTGTTCTTAAGGGAAGAGGTTCGGCAAAATTCCTGGTTGGGAGTAGCTCGTCTACAGGCGTCGGTGTTAGACCTCAGTAGCGGAAATAGGCCGACGTTAAATAAATGTATAAAAAAAAAACTAAGAAAGGTTTAAGATAGGTAGGTACTAGATTTTTGTTTATCTTATATATTAAAATTAAATTTGCTCTTTCAACGTGTTTTGATGTTAACTATAGATCCAAAATAATTCCTAATAATTTCATTTACAAATTCAATTGTTGTGCTATTAATGCGCAGAAACTGTTGATCATTTATATATTTCTAGCAATTAGCTTTAGTTCCGAGAACCATACATTTAGTTTTTTCATAATTGAGTTTTGATTTATTTGCATATAGCCATCTCTGTTCTATTCTATCCGTGATTACAAAACGATTTCTTCCAGATACAGAAATTAGTGTCATCCGCAAAAAGGTTTAGATATGAATTTTTTAGTACACGACTTATGTGATTCACATATAATAAATAGAAGGGGCCCCAACATACTACCCCGCGGCACCCTATATGAGCTGGGGACTTTAATAGATGTCCTATTGTTCACTTTGGTCTTATGGTACGTATCTTCTAAATAATTTTCAATCCATGTTAAGACTATTTTTATCACACCATACTCACTTAACTTTTTAACGGACCTACATCTATCAATAGTTTCAAATGCTCGCTTTAGGTCTGCAAACACACTCTAAACTACATTACCGTTATTGATCTCGTTCTTCCAAACTGCACATGCTAATTGTAAACTCAATCAATGTCTGTCTAAATCCCGATTAACCACTGCATAAAATTGCTATTTTTAACCAGTGTTTTCTGTGCATTGATTTTGTTAAAACTGTTTAAAGTTATTACAAAAATACTGTGTTATTGATTGTTGGGGCAAACGTTTTATTGGAAATTATTTAGGTTTATATGCAACGATTAATCGGTTGTACGCCTCTGTTGAAAATGTTTAGATTTAGGATGTGATTTTGCGACAACATCGATAATAGTTTACTATTGCATTCATTTAATTTTAATGTGTTTACAATCCGCTGATAATAAGCTGTTTTCGACCACTTTCGACTACAAGAGGGCGCGGACAATAGAATTATAACTACCATATAATAGTGTAAGTGACTAGAAGAAACTTATGTAACACCTGAGGTTTCATTAAAAAAATATTAATTATTTGGATGGAATTTTGTGTTAAGGTAGACAATGGTTTGTTTATATTTCAGATTTATAGAATTACTTTTAAACTAATCATTTCCGGATAGACTACCACATTGCCACCACATTTTGACTTATTACATTGTAAGCATACTGTAATACACCTTTCTTTGGGGCGGCTGTACAATTAATTAAGGAAAGAAAACGGCATTCTCCGTAAATTTATTATTTGCATGATTCGTATTAACTTTCCATGAAGAAAGTTTGCAGTGTCCTACTAGGCTGATGCCAATGCCTTTTTGGAAAAAACAATTTAATAACAGACAAGGATCAGCCGGAAAATTTAGTTAAGGCTATAACTAAGACATAAAACAAAAATTAAACACGAGATATTCAATCAATCAATCAATCAATCAATACAACTTTATTAATAATTAAAATTTACATCTGCCTCCCCAGAACCCACCCGGGGACCGACCGTGCAACCACCGTGTTGTTCGTGGTGGCGGATTGCAAGGTCGGGCCGAATGGGACTGGTTCGGCTTAAAGACAATTTAAAACATCTTAACCTAAACTCCTTCCATCGCAGATGAATAAAATTAGGTGATAATATTGTATATATCTAAAACAGACTTAACTAGACACGAGATGAAGTGAAAATGGAAATGAGGGTGCTGTTTAGGGGTTGAAAGTTGTTTTTTTCGATTTTCGGCGAAACGTGACATCCTAGCGGAAAATATTCTTTACAAAAGTTGTAGATAGTAAAAAAATTAAAAACTTTCAAATGAAGCATTTTTCAACATAACTTCAAATTTGCTGAGAAAACGGCGGAAAACCGGTTTTCGGTTTTTGATTTTTTTCTCATAAAAATAATTCAGTTTACATGAAATTGTGTGAAAGTATCCCTCTTTTACATTGAATAAGCATGATTTTTTTCGAATCTGGGAAATAATCAGTATCCGAGATATTTACATTTTTCGAAAAAAAAAAAACCCAAATTCTTCCACGAAAAACTTTATTGGTGTTTTTTGTATTTAAATATTCTATATGGGCTCATTTTAACCGTTGAAATGTCTACTTTAAAATGGTCTATATATGTTGTTGATTTATTTTTCGTGAAACCGCTTAAAATTGAGAAAAACAAATGACTTTTCGAATCACGCATTTTTCAATATTTTTTATTATTTTCCATTTAAAAAAAATTATTTATGTAAATAATGGATTAAATTTAAATGACAGAATTTACTTCAATATAATATTACTAAAGTTGAATGAATTTAATTGAAGAAAGTGGGGGAAAACATTCTGAAACTTAAGTTTTTCATGGCTATGCACGGTACCGTACTGAAAGACGTAAGCTAGAGTTAATTCACTGGGCCTGTTAGAGAACACGATAAAACCCTCGATATACTTTTCGAAACTGTAACAAAATCCGAATATTTCGCTACGGAGCGTTTTTTATGCAAAAATTTCAATAACTCCTCAAGGAGCGTAATTTTAGAAAGTGTAGTAAATGTCGCCCCGACCACCAAAATTTAGAAACAGTAACAAAATTTGACTTTAATTTCGGAAATTTCAAAATTAAAAACCCTTTTACGAATCCACGTTGTTAAGCACTGCAACTCATGCGTTGTGTTAAATATGAGGACAAATTAATCCAGTCTCTATTCAAAGTATATCGAGAGTTTTAGCGAAAATAGCCTTTAGCGACAAGGGACCCCCATCATTTCCTAGCAGTCGATTTTGACGGGAAAATGATGGGTTTTAACGGGATTTGCCCTAAACCGGTTCCTCAGTGATTCGGTGTCAGAAAAGTATAGTTACCATATACTCATATGTGCATGGGACCCTTGCCTGAACGTATGAATTTTTTTAAATTTTTTTTATACATTTATTTAACGTCGGCCTATTTCCGCTACTGAGGCCTAACACCGACGCCTGTAGACGAGCTACCCCCAATCAGGAATTTTGCCGAACCTCTTCCCTTAAGAAGAGTAGGGATCTTTTACTTGCCTAACATTTAATAGACAAGGGACCGACGGCTTTACATCCCCTCCGAAGGATGGTATATCTCCTATACAACCCTCGCCTAAGGTTGTATAGCTTCCGCGCATACACTGATATACAAGCCGCTGGAAGATGTGTGAGGCGAGAACGCGGTTGGTCACCATCCAAGTACTAACTGCGCCTGCCGTTGCTTTACATCACATACCGAAGTATGTACATAGTAAAGACGCACCTACGCTCGCCCCCACGTATGAAATTGTAATTGCAGAATATAATTCAAAGTCGTTGCGATTCAAGCATTGCTCCGAAGAGCGACCAAAATTGATATTGAGCTAAAAATACGTGAATAGACAGAGGCAAGCAAAAGCCCACCAATATTTTATAAACATTGAATTTTTCTTGAATCTTTTTGTGTAATCGTTAGCTCAAAAACCGCATATTGGATGGTAGTTGGTACATTATAAGTCGTTCCGTTCCTCACCATGTGTTGTACACGGGCCACACTATAGTTTGTGAAAAAAAAATTCTTGAATTTGTAAAACATGAATTTTTAAAGAGATTTAATATATATTTTTGAACTTTATATTGTCTTTTACTTGTGTTTTCGAAATTCCCTTTCAGGTATAATTTTAAGAAATTGTTAGTACCTATTGTGTTAGATTTATAGTGTTACGACGCCCAATTGATGCCATCAGAGAAGCAGTTAAGCATAAACGAACAGTAAGTATAATTTTTGTGTTATTCTCCGTCTGAAACAGTCGTTTTGAACCCTTATTTGTGAACGTTAATAGTCATTTTTGAAAATATAGTAAACGTCCTTCAGCTCCAAAAGATGGATCGTTCACAGGCCAGTGTGCATTTTTATTAATGTACATTTTACTATTTTTTTCATTAAATAAATGGTAAACGATGAATAATCTGTTTTAGGTATATTTGAATAAATAATTATTAAGTTAAACAATTAATTTATTGGTATTTTTCTAAAAATTTTGACTCGCATCGGCTTCAGAAAAATATTATTTTGTCACATTTTTTTTATAAAAATAGAAAATGTATGAAAAATTATAATCTAATGAATTTTTGATGTATTGTGGTTGTATATCAATAAAAGTTTCAAATTCCGAAGGAGCTTCGAGATTATCGACGTTTAGGAGCTCTTCAATTTCAACATCGAGACTCTTCTCTGGCTTTTCATAGATAATCTCTTCCGAATCACTTAGTCTTCAAATATTTCTTCATCTGTATTTGAGCAGATTTCATGACAATTACTGCATAAATTCGTAGATATTAAGTCGTATTTTTGGCAGCCGCATCTTTATTACAACCACTTTCACAGCCGCAGCTAATAATTTTTAATAATTCTTCTGGAATTTCAGCCCCATTGCTTGCCTTTTTTGTTATCGGGCTCGTTGCCCAAATAACCAAGCCAAGTTTGCAATTGGTAATAAAATCTATAGGAGTGTTATGCAGTTAATCCTTCAGTTGGGGGAGCCTTTTCCAATTTAAAAGTAGATTTGTTAGTTGCCAGTTGGTTAATGCTCAAATCTTAATTAATTTAATGATATATCAATTTTTTTACTTTTGTAAATACTGGCAATAAGTTGAGATACATTTTTTGCAATGTTTATTTGGTCTGCATTAAAAAAAATTGTTTTGTTTGTTTCCTTTTCCAGCAAAACCGGAAGTTGTATTTCAATTCGAAAAAGAGTGAAGAAATGCTATTATATTTGTGTACGATTCGTGTTTAATTAGATGTATAAAATGAATCCTTTTCGTTGCCTGAGCCTGGTTTGTGGAAAAAATACTGAGACCATTTGAATTTAGTTGATGCAGATGTAGGTAATAGTAGATTGTAGATTGTCTTATGGGGTCGTTTGGCTTCGAACAGCCTTACTTCACTTCGACCTAAAAGATCTTTTCTGATTTACCCTACATCTAGTTGTTACCCAGAATTCCAAGGCTTTTTACAAAGCTTGTGATTTCCCTGGGGGCTAATTTCCCTATGTCTTCAGGCGTTAATTCCGCCTGTTCTAGGAATTTTAGCCTAGTGCGGACTAACACCTTGCATTCACAAATTATATGTTCCGCAGTTTCAGTTGCAGTATCGCAATATCTGCATTTGTTGTCTACCGCCTTGCCCATATTCTTGAGATGATATCTTAAGGAGCAGTGGCCAGTTAGAAGGCCTGTGATTAGCCTTAATTCGGACTATTCAAGTTCGAGAAGCCTTGTAGCATTCTTTGTCGAATAAGTTATTAACTTTTCGCTTGTCTTTGGTCTGGAGTATCCCTCCAGTAGGACTTTTTCTGGTCCTTTTCCCATTCTTGGATTTCCTCCGCTATGTGTCCCTTGGCCAGGCTACAGAACGGTTCAGATTCAATGAATGGTGCTTTAGATCCTTTTTTTGCAAGGCTGTCAGCAAGTTCATTTCCTTGTACTCCCTCATGCCCTGGCATCCACATCAAGGTAACCTTGTTGTTGTTGGCCAGTTGCTTCAGGGATTGTCTACATTCCCAGGCAATTTCAAACTCAAAGGTATAGTACCTTAGAGCTTTTAGTGCTGCCTGGCTATCAGATAATATATAGATCCTTGCCCTTCGGATGCCTTTATTTAGGCATTCCTGGGCACACAGATCTATAGCGTAAATTTCTACCTGGAAGATGGTTGGGGTGTTACCGAGGGCTTTAGATAGTCTACAGTTAGGCCCTGTTATGCCCACTCCTACCCCTTCAGCCATCTTAGATCCGTCTGTATACCAGATGAGTGACCCTTGTTCCAATCACGGTGCCTCTATCTTGCTCGTCTGACGGCTTTCAATTAGCACATCAAACGGGCAGTCAAAGTCTTGTTTGATTGGCATTGAGTCAGTGGGTTTGGTCATGGACTTCAAATGGATTAACTCCAGAATCCTTAAGTGATCCACCAGATCGCCTGGTTTAAATTTATGTGCCTGGTACAGTCGTAAGGCACTGAGTGCTGCCTCCTTCCTTACATGCAAGTGCAACGGAAGTAGGTCAAGCATAGCCACCATAGCTGCTGCGGGACACGAGTAGGTACTAGTAAATCAATATGTTGGCCCACGACGACGATAGTTTTATCATCATGTTTTACTAGTTCAATTGTAGTATTTATAATTCATGCATCGACGTCTTCGGGAGCTTATCTGCACAAAAAAAATATCCTCTGATTGTAGTTTATCTGATATAGTGTGTATTAAATTGTTTTTGTTACTTTGATTGGATACAAATTTCTCTTGCAAAAAGGGCATTTTACTTATATCTTGATATTCATATGTAGAGATGTTTGTAGATTTCTTACGACGTGAACTTTCGGTTTGTTTCGTGCCCATCGAAGTGGAAGCAGATGCTGTAAGTGTTGTAGTTAAAATTTTATTTACTTCGGAATACCAATCGAATACTATAAAACTATTAGCTGCATAATGGCTTCGAACATAATTAATACTTATGTTTATTTGCAATTTCTTCAATAGTATCGTTCTTTTGCCAAATTTCCGAATTCACAATTTTGTAAATTTTTCTACTACGTTTAGATACGTAACTATTTTTTTTATATTAATTTATTATTTATTTCAAAGTCTCAGGATAGTTTCCGAAACTTTGTTCAATTAAATTCATTCAACTTTAGTAATATTACATTGAAGTAAATTCTGTCATTGAAATTTAATCCATTATTTAAAGACATGAATAATAAAAAAATGAAAAATAATGCAAATAAACCATCAACATATATATACCATTTTAAAGTAAACATTTCAACGGTTACAATGAGCCCGGATAGAATATTTAAATCGAAGAAAACACTAATAAAATTTTTCGTGGAAGATTTAGGTTCTTTTTTTCGAAAAATATAAATATATCGGAAACTACTTGTTCCCCAGATTCCAAAAAAAATCATTCTTATTCAATGCAAAAAAGGTATACTCTCACTTAATTTCATGTAAATCGAATTATTTTTACGAGAGAAAAAAAAAAACCTAAAACCGGTTTTCCGCCGTTTTCTCAAAATGGAGTTTTAGATGATTTTTTTATTGTCTACAACTCTTGTAAAGGGCATTTTCCGCTAGGAGGTCACGTTTCGCTGAAAATCGCAAAGAACTACTTTCAATCCCCATTTCACAATTTCGTTCTATTTCTATCTCGTGTTTAATTTTTGTTTTTTCTCTTAATTATACCCTTAACTAAATTTCCCGATTGGTCCTTGCCTGATATTAATTTTTTTTTCACCCAGTGAAGTTGAAACAGAAATTAGTGACCTCTTTAATGCTACATAATTTGGACTATTTCACTAGAGTTTATTACTGATTTTAACAGATCACTTTCAACACTATTTTTTTGGGACGGGGTAAAAATTTTACTTTTTACTTGTCGAGTTACATAAACATTTCCTTATGAAAAATATCTCGGGGCGCCAATGTCGTTTTGTTTAGTCAGATTTGATCGTGCATAAAGAAGTAGCGACACTACCCCCACCTCTGGATTTATGCATGAAGAAACGTTTAACCTTTCTTGCTACAACGTTAGCATTCTTTGGTGTACATCAAATTCTTTGCTTGAATTTTTTATCATAATGCACCAGAATGGAGGCTTTATATGGGTAAAGTCAGACTTATATTTTATAAAAAAGTGGGAGTTTTTCCGTTCACTTTTCGTTTAATATTTGGAAGACGAGATACGTGTCGACACTAATATGTTTGGCAACATATCAAATGCCAAAAGTGAGCGGTTATGAAAAATTGCATCTTAAATCGTATAAAAGTGTATATATTAACATTTGAATAATATATATATTTAAATACCACTTATTTATTTACTATGTTCTGAAACATCCTTACAAATTTGAATTGCATCAGTAGTAGGTATTATATAATCAAAGGTTATTGATGAATGAAATGTGTGATGCATAGGTGCTATTGTCGTCGTACTGTAGGAAGGTTCTGGAAGGGAATGACCAACAAATCTGAAGCAGTAGTGACGTTATGAAATTTAAGACATATAAGACGCTAACGACCCCCCCCCCCCACTAACCAACAATAACCAGTGGTCAATAACAATGAACAAGATTCATGGTTAAATGAATCAGTAAATATTAATTGTACTCTGTGCATAAAAAACTGGATTACGATTTCTTTGTTTCGCAAACTATATAAATACGTACCAAAACTAAAAATACGCAGCGATTCTAGAATAAAACAAGCCTTGTGATAATAAATTCATATATTTTATTGATTTGTTACATGCAATTGCTACATGACCGTAGTATCTCGTATATTTGTAATGACTAATGATACGGTGGTGGCGTGTAGTCACGTTTTAATTGCGACATTTCTGAAAAAAGAAAATATAAACAAACTTGTTAAATAAATTCATCTCCGTAACAAAGTTATATAGTAGATAGTGCAATATCATTAGTTGAGATAAACTAATAAAATATCTTCATTCTTCTGAAAAACAAATTTATGCAGACCATGTTTTGTAGAAATTTCACTGTATATTCGCTATTACAGTGGACAGCCTGGATAAGACCTACAAGATATACGTACTCATTCTTTTGATGAAGTCCTACATAAGTTTAAACTTTCATTATAAAAATATTTTAACTACGTCCTTAATAATAAATATGTATTGCCCTAAATTCAAGGCGAACATTGGCATTGTTAATAAAAGGCAGTAAAATGCGTGACGTATAATAACAAACATAAAAAACGTATACAATACATGTCACAGTAAAAAAGGTACAGAATAGAATAAATTCTTACAAAAATGTTTTCACCGTGTTCCACGCATTTTTGAGAGCGAGTGAAAAGCTCTGTATAACTGTTTCTAACCTCTTGTAAGAATATTGCCTGAACAACTTCCCTAATGTGGTCTTTCAACAGATCAGTGTTATTATCTAAAGACGTACTGTACACAATTTACTTCAATCGACCCCGCAAATGAAAATCCATATTTGTTAAACCGGGGGAACTCGGAGGCCATGGACCATACCGACCAATCCATCAATCATCGAACTGGTTGTAACACTGGCTGCAGAATGAGCCGGACAACCATCTTGAAAATACAATGAAACCTCGATTTATTCACTGGGTACATTTTCTAATTCATCACTGAAAAAAGTTTGCAATTTAAATATCTATTGCTGTTACAAGTATCTTTAAAAAATATAGGCCTATGATTCCATGGTAAGACGCTGCGCACCAAACATTTACTTTTTGAAAGTATTGTCGCCTGTATTGTATTCTAAAATTAGGATTAACTTCACTCCAATATCGACTATGGTGCGAAGATACAATCCCATTAGTCGAGAAAGTGAATTCATCCGTAAGGATAATTTTTTTTTGAAAATTTCTATCCAGGCGTCCAATCCCTTTATAAAAATAAAGACGTTTTGATTCATCACCTGTTAAGGTGTGGTAGGAAATCGGTTTGTAGGGATATACCTTATTTTGTTTTAAAATTTCTTGAATCTGAGGTTTCTTAATCACATTAAAGTATTTCGCTCGTCTTCTTAATGACAGTCTGGGATGTTCCTCTACTGACTGTAATACTAACAGAGTGCCTGTATTATCTTCATCATTTTTTTTAGGTCTTGGTATTTTCAACAACGATCCAGTTCTTATAATTTTCTGTACTAATTTGTGGCAACTCAACTGTGCAACACGAACGCCTGGGTATTTTAAATTAAAATTTTCGATTACTTTCCGATAGCAGGACTCACCAATTCCATAACACTGTATTAGATAAATTTATTGCTGTAAAGTTAGCATTTTTTAATAGTTATTAATAATGAAGTAGAAAATGATAAATAAAATAAGAAATAAAAAGTTTACCCTCTTATCCACTCTCCAGGGTGTCTCACCGAGAACTGAATCGATCGATATAGAGAAAAGTACGCATCAGAAAATTTCGAAAATTTAGATAATTACTAATGTCGGTGTGGCCAATCCAATTAAATAATTACAAGCAGCTGACACTTCCGCTTATACCAGAAGTCGATACCAACTTGCTTATTTCAAATGGAACATATTGTGTAAAATTGAATTCCTTTTTTCTGATATTAGCATTGTGGGGGTTAAAGTTACAACTTTTTGAAATATTTGCGATTTTATTAGAAATTCATGAATTGTTGTAATCATTTCATCAACATAGCCATGATTAGAAACAATCAGTCATTATCTTACGTCAAAAAATGCCAGCACGTTTAAATTACACCTACGAAGACTTTTTAAATTTGTTTATTATTTATGGAGAATGTGATAAAGTAATATCAAGAACTTGCAGCACATTTGCTACTCGATATCCACAAAAACGCAAAATAACACTAACACTGTAACATGCCTATTAATCGAATTGAAGATATGGCATGAACTAAAATAGCAAAGATACGATCAATTTAAAATATGATTTCATTTTAATTTAATAATTGCTCAAAATTCCGCCCTCGAACTTCGACACATTTTTCGCACCTTCGGATTAGTTCCTCATGGGTAGCTCTTCTAATTGAATCCTGTGATATGTTTTGAAAAGCATTTCTTACTCTCTGCATACAATCTTCAATGGTTGTTAATGGGCTCCCATAAACTTTATTTTTAATAGTTCCCCAAATGAAATAATCCAGAACTGATAAATCGAGCGAGCGAGGAGGCCATAAGAAAGGTCCATTATTGGCAATCCATTGATTATAAAAAGTTTCCTGTAAATAATTATTAATTAAATATGCGTTATGAGGGGGAGCACCGTCGTGCTGATAAAAAATGTTTCTATGTTCGGCGAGAGGTAAATTTTCTAAATAGTTATTATTCAAATTTTGTAAGATATTCAGATATCTTTCACCTAAAAAAAAACAACAATTTACCTATACATATTAGCAGAAGAGAAAACTTAATTTACCGTTTAAATTTTCCTGATAAAATTGTAATGCCACCACTCTATCGTCTCTTATGGCACAGTAAACATTGAACTGCCAACTTTCCTGAAAGTTTCGCTCTCTGAACATATGAGGATTCGAGTCACCCCAATAATGCGAATTGTGTCTATTAAAAAGTCCATTTTTAGTAAATTTTGCTTCATCTGTCCATATAATATTTCCCAAATAAGAATCGTGACCCTCAGACCTTATTAGAATAAACTCACAAAAATTCTGTCTTCTTAGGAAATCCGTTTCTTTTAATCCTTGAACCATATGGAATGAAAACGGGTGAAATTTATGTTTTAATAAGATTCTGTGAATTGAATCCTTGCATAGTCCCGATTCCAGAGCAGCTTATCTTAATGACATCCTTGGAAATGCGTGAAAATATCCCAGAATGACTATTTCAATGTTTTCGTCATCAACAATAGGATTTCTTCTTTGCATTTTTGCCTTGACAGAGCCATAATTTTTAAAATTTTCCAGTATGCATTTTACAGTGTTTGGTGACGGTTTCCGTTTTTCTGGATATCGAGTAAATGTACTGCAAGTTCTTGATATTACTCTATCACATTCTCCATAAATAATAAACAAATTTAAAAAGTGTTCGTGGGTGTAATTTAAACGTGCTGGCATTTTTTGACATAAGATAATGTCTGATTGTTTCTAATCATGGCTATTTTGATGAACTGATTACAACAATTCATGAATTTCTAATAAAATCGCAAATATTTCAAAATTTATAACTTTAACCCCCACAATGCTAATATCAGAAAAAAAGGAATTTAATTCTACACAACTGGACGTAAAAAAATACAGGGTGATCCTTGTGACCTAAACAAGTTTTCACGGTTTGAAGTAGACAAAATGTAACGCGAAAAACGGAACACTTGGTATGATATTATTGAATTTATTTCAGTTGTAGAACGTAGTTCTCCTTGTGTTCTTTTTACGTGACAAGAAGCAAATGAGGATCTTTTACACGAAGAAAGTTATAACGATTCTTGCAAACCGTTGCACCTGTCAAATTTTCTATAAAATGTCAAATATAATATCTCTGAAACGGCTAGGTTTAGGTATAGGATATGTTACATATTTTCGACTGAGAATTTTATGCTCTTTTCGAAAACCCTAAAATATATAGGGTGTTCCATTTGAAATAAGCAAGTTGGTATCAACTTCCGGTATAAGCGGAAGTGCCAGCTGCTTGTAATTATTTTAGTTGGATTGACCGCACCGACATTAGTAATTATTTAAATTTTCAAAATTTTCTGATGCGTACTTTTCTCTATATGGTTCGATTCAGTTCCCGGTGAGACACCCTATATATAACTTTGGACATACTTAGGTATATTTCGTAAAAATGCACGTCTTGTTAATGTGAGATTTTTTGGGCTTAGATACTAGGTTTCGCGTTTATTTTAGTCATAATGAAACGAAACATTTTTAAAGAGGAATAACTTTGACAGTACCACAATTTACAAAAAAAAGTTACGAAATGTTAGTTTGTAACGAAAATATGAAACTTTATAAGTATTAATTGTTTACAAATAAATAAATTGAAATTATAACACAAAATTACAGAAGTTTACTCCACAGATCTTGTATTAATATAATAATTGAAAAGAAAATGAAATTTGTCTTCTTCATTAATCATATAGATGCTCGAGTGTCCAAGTTTTGTTTCCCGTGCGTGTAAACGGGAAATAACTATAAAGCAAATGAACGCAATTTTAGGTCGACATAGCAATTTGTTTATATATAGACAATTAAAATATAAAAGTCCTATATTTCTGTTCCAAATTAACAATTTGATATATTTTTCAAGTTGTAGGTCTGTTAAACTATGGAGCTATGATAATTGTGGTACTTGGATTATACATCTTATATTGTATTTCTAACAGACACAAGTGTTGACGCTTCTCTGTTAACTTACCGTTGATATCTCCAGACTTTACGTAATTACCGGAACTCAATTAACAAATAATATAAGTTCGCGCATTCAACCATAGATAATTTTTCAAAATTACAATTATAATGCTATTTTGCATACCGAGGGACAAAAAACTAACCCGAATTGGTGTTATGTAAAATGTAGTTAACATTAATTTGGCGTACATAACACTTTCTGACTTTCTTCTAGGTAAGTAAATAAAAGTTGGAGAATGTTCACATATTTTACAAATTGAGCCAATAATATAATTGTCCCTGTTTCTTTAAACTATAATTTTCAGTGCGTTCCTGACTGTACTATACCTTTTTGGAACTAACTATACGTAGAAGCATTGCACGTCATTTGCTTGACAGTCAGTATCCATGTGTATCTAGCGAAATTCTCCTTAATATACAAACTTTCTTGTAGAAATATCGGTAACTGTTAATGAACTCGTGGTATTAATAGAATTTTAAAACGAAAACAACTCCCTTGTGATGTATTTGTTCACGAAAAATCCCACTCGAAAACTTGTCGATGGCGATGTCATTGTCTTTAAATAATTAACATGTATAAGGTCAATATCTTGTTTCTTGGCTTGGGCTGAGATAAATTTATTTTGTTAATATCTGCCATAAAGACTTATGTTACAACAAATATTATTATTTTAAAATTATTTATTGGTGAATTTGTTGGTTCCTGAATTAACCCTCGGCAAGTAAGTACCAAAAATCGGTGTTCCCTAAGGACAATTTGGATTAAAATTAAATACACTGTTACATGTTTACACCCTTCAGTAACCACCCCAAGCTTCACCAGTGTCTTACTTCAGCTTATTTTATATACCATGATTCTAGATAAGTTCCGGATTATCTACAGCTCAAATCATGAATATTGCCGTTCACGTCATCATCCTTTAATTTCCAAATCAAATCATCTTAAGGTCACCCAGAATGGCACGCATGGTTGTATCAATGTATGCAAAAGACAAGCATTTGTTTATGAAAATATCTGAACAGTAATAGCATGCGATACAATTAATTTTAACATCAGTTGCCGCATTTAATTTTATAATTCACCTCATGGATTTCTTGCAAAGGTAAAAGGGAACATCCGTTACGTTTTTCCTAATTAAAGCACTCGTTCAATTTCACCACCATGTCTCTGGCTACTGTATTCAGTCTTTTATCCACCGCACGCTACTAAGTTGACAGAGAACTGACAGAATGCTCAACGTTGGTTGCAGCTACGACTAATGCTTATAATATTCATTCGTAAAACGAATTGAATATGCGAACGAGAATATTCGTGATTTCAGCTATACACCAAATTAAAAAGTGGGGAGGTGCCTGCTCTCTTAGACGCCCGGTATAGCAAAATACCTGACCGATCGCCTACCATTTACTCTATTGTTTTGCTACATTTTTGGAATATCTCAAATAAAAAATGGGCAAGTCAGTGTCAAGGGGAAGTAGCTACTGAATTTTTGCCAAATGTGGTATGCACAATCGCTTTATCAAGACCTTGCCCAAGTTCCTCGGTACATTTCAAGCATAAGGAAGTACCGCAAATTTGATTTGTTGGATATTGAGAATTTAAATTCGGTCTTGACCTGAAGACGAGGTCTTACCTACTTCTTATGACGTACACACCTACTGGACCAGTTTCTTTTGTAGGTGGCATTCATACTAGCTATTATTGAACTACTACAAATACCTTTTACACTACTTACCCTTTATCCTTATTAAGAATTAACTTAAATGTTAATGATAACTAAATATGAAATGAACTGTTTTTTTTTGTTATTAACATGTGATATAGCATTTTAAATAGGTATTTACTGGGAACACGTTTAAATAATGACAAATTAAATAGCTACCGGCTTCTAAACTTTGTGCGTAACGAATCTCCATTATTAGAAGATGTCCCCATCAATTTGCAGTGCAATACATGATCTCAGCAAAATAGTGAACCATCGTACGCTATAATTATGGTTTAAAATCATTTTTTATTTGTTATGTGGTTTCATCTTGTTAATTTTATATAAAAATAAAACACTATCTAATAACTTCACTTCCAGTATGAAAACAATAAATAAAAGTTATTTAATACAGAAGTATTGAGCAAGTATCAAGTGACCAGCACAAAATTTTTGGAATTAGTTGGCAAGCACATTATAATTTACGTAAAAAATTATACTGCGTATGTTTTCCCCTACAATATGTCAAGTTGGTAGTATGCATGTTAAACTATCATATTATTATGTAGATATGTACTCGAGAATAAGATATTGTATTGCATTTTGAGGATATTCGATTTTCGCTTATAGAAAGAAAAAGGCAGTCAGAACCATTGTTGGTGTATCCTATAAACACGAAAAAAGTAATAATATCGCAAGGGGTGCCTCAAGGCTCTATTTTGGGCCCCTTGCTGTTTTTACTGTGTCAATGATATCTCCTCTTTTGTCGACCTCGTCTCATTTTACCAGTTTGCAGACGATAGCACATCGGTACTAAACAGAGTCACCATAAAAGAACTCTCGATTAAATGTAACAATGCCCTTCAAAGTATGCAGGATTGGTCTAGGAATAACACCACTTACTCACTTAAATCAAGATAAAACTGGTCTGCAGTAAAACTTTCAATAATACCAAATCTATTTGAAAGAAAGTAGATGAAGCTGAAAACGATCAAGGGAATTTATGGCGTACTATAACGGATATAACACAAAATTACAAAAGTAAGGTAAGCAAAATTACAATTAAAAATCAGGATGCCAGTATTCTAGAAGATGAGCGAAAAGTTGCCAACTATTTCAATAAGACATTCTCCGAAGAAGGTAAAAACTTGGCTGAAAAAATTATACTCAACGACAATTACCAAGAAAGGCGACACATTCAGCAAAACACATTTTTTCTAGCTCCTACAAATATCCCAGGAGTGACACAAACCGTGAAACAACTTAAAAATAAAAAATCTCCCAGTTATGAAAGTTATGAAACAATCAAGTACATTATAGACTATATAACAAAACCCCTTGTCAGGATAATTAATATTTGAAACAGGCTACTTTCCTTATGTATTCAAAACATCAATAATTATTAGGTAATACTGACCCAGGGAGGTTAGTGAGCCTCGGTGGGGGTGGCCGGGTGGTTCTAAGTGTGGTGGGTCCTATAATTATGCAAATTCCATCTTCTCATGTACAAATACTTAGGTATTTTAATGAGTAATTTGCATATTTACGTGAATATTATTATTACTATTATTATTTTAATAAACATATTCTATTCTATTCTATTCTATTCTATTTATTTTAGACTAGATTCCAGATTTATTCAAAATTCTCAATCTACAAAATCACGATGTCATGGCAGGTCTATATTGATGACTTGACAGCTAAACTAAACAGTGCAACTCATGTCTGTCGACTTATAAAACAACAGGTACCTATAGATTATTTTCAGCACAAAAAAATATATCCTATGTTTGTTAATATATTAAATGTATGAATAATATTTTTTTTTAATTTTGTTTTAGTTTTCCTAATAAATGTTTTCAATGCTGTTGAAAATAAAAGTTGTTTAATATAACGATGTAATTAACTGTCTTATTTAACAATTTTTGTAAGAAAAAAATAATATTCATTTTACAGTAAGTTTTACAGCATGATATCACTTGATACTTATGAAATTTCATTATGTAAAATTGGAGATATCGACGATGCGCTAGACAAGAAGCGTCAACGGTCCAGTATCACAGTTACCTAAAATGTATTTATATACCTATATTTACAATATATAGTTTTCAAAATGTAATGTGCTCTTATAATTCAACCAATATTAAGTAAAAATATGAAAGAGCAATTACAAGTTTTCTATTGGCTCGATTTTCAAATGCCTATGACATTATTTGTGCATACATTTTATAAATTTTCGACACAATCATAAATAGTTTCGCTGCAATAACAGTTTATCAAGCAATTTTAGGAATACTCATTTTTGAAAACAGAATTTCCTGTCACAAAGAAACAAAATAAACGAAAATGTTGATGAACTAATTCCAGGATACTATTGTTCTACATGTCGTGGTACAGATTGAATGCACCTTTTAATTTATTAATAAAAAATATCATGTAACAGCAACAGCTAAACGCTTAATTATTTTCCTGTAATAATTATTGCCAAGTTCTTGGTATAGCTACTTGCTTTCCCGGTTACTCTAAAACCACTACAGCTTCACAATAAACACTTAACCTTGAAATACTCGGTATATTAATAGTTTATCGTCAGCTAAAAACACCGAAGAATGTTTTTGTACCTCCCTACAGGCATTATAATTGACCTTTTGGAGGTCGCCGCAACAGATTGCTTTCTTTGTGGAAATTTTTATTTAGCAAGGATCTAAATGTCATGCTACAAAATATGTATGTATATTTTCAGAATATAATAAGCTCTAGTTTAAAGTGTGTTTATATGTATAGATACGAGTGAGTCACACTTCGCGTGCATCTGTGACTGATAAATTGTGCATGTAGTAATATTAAGCAAAAGCTTCAGGGGCTCACCTATCCCAGTTAATGCTTCAAACAAAAAGAAGAAGAAACAAATCAGGTTTTATTTTATTACAATAACAAGTCCATCTGCTGTTTTTCATTCACTGATGCCGAATCAGGACCGTACCTCTCCGGTATTTATTTTCGTCAAGAGCAATATTGGGATGGAATTATACGAATATGTATAATACATTTTTGTGATTATTATACGCCTGTCCGTTTTACGAGGGCCCCACCAAATATCTCGCTTTATATCTATTGTAGAAGAATACAGTTTTAGAAGCGGTTATCCCATTTTTAACACGCTTTTATTAGCTTCACCGGTATGTTTGTTTGTTTGTAACGGAATCTTTGAAACCCACTTCGAAACGTCAGATTAAACTGAAACTTTGCACAATTATCAATGACCGATGACAATACAATAATTTTACAACTATGTTCTAATGTTCTCACCAGGATCATCAGGATAAAATAAAATTTAAAAAATGACTAATCTATTGTCGATATTTTCACTGAAGCGCCGCTGTTATTTCAATATATATTTTATAAATTATAGTTTAAAAAACTAAAAAACACGTTTTAATAGCAAACCGAACTAAAAAGTAAAAAATAATGTTTAATTATTAAGACTTTGTTCAACTTTTGTTCAATTGATTCTATTGTAGGTAGAGCATGGATTTCAAATTTCTTTTTACTGAAAGATAGCTCAAAAAAATGGGATAACTGTTTCTAAAGCTTTTGAAATAGTCAGACGATATACAGCATTTATACTATATTATAACAAAATGAGCTAGATTTCAAAACTTTCCAGTTTTCCATTATATTTTAAATTCGCATCCTTCATGTTCTGAATTAAAAATACTGCAATAATAAACACTGAAGAGTTTTAAATACATAAATATTCACTAATACTTTCACAATCGTTCTTACTCGCACTTGTGAAAGTCCCGCGTAAAAATACTAGTAAAACAATGTCTACTTTACAAGATTTCTTACACAATATTTCTATAGATAGGTTGCCATAAAAACTAGAACATGTGATATTTTAAGTTTGTATATGAAATGTGCACTGTAAAGGTACATGTTGTTATTAAATGGGGGATTGATTGATTTATCTCTTATAGAAATAGATATTTGTACAAACCAAAATGAGAGAAAAAGCATTAGTCGAGTCCTTTCTCGTGGCGACTAGCAATCTGGCAGTGCCAAGGTCGGCGTAAGGGAACCAATATCTGTTGCAATATGTTGTGAGAAAAATGAATCTAGTTTTCCAATAATCCTCCTTTATATTGAAATAATAATAACAATAATAACCGAGATCTTAGCCGGCAGAATGCAGAAGGCTGTCATCATCGGTTCATTGTGTCTACTCAGGGCACACGATTCACGGACCCTGTAGTCACTCACTCCACGGGCGTGGGGAGTGGCTATTGGTATTTATTTCCAGCTCCCCTCTGTGAGGGTCGGAGCCAAAGAGTACGGTGACTGGTTTTTTGTAAAAAAAAACAATAATAATAATAATGCTTTATTGTCCATAAGTCTAGTACAAAGAAAGAAAAAAATGGTATCGGACTCGTCCATTATACAGAATATAAGGGCATACAGATTACAGATAGATAACATATAATAAGATACTATATATATCAAGAAAGCTTATATATATATATATATATATATAAGTAAGTGAATAAAATAATATAACAAATAGTAGAACAAAATATACATATTAAAAATCAAAGTTCAATAATTCCTGAATGCTGTAAAAAAGATTATCTAGCAGTAGTTGTTTCACTTATTTTTTAAACTTGACATTGTTAATTTGTTTTAAATGATTGGGCAACTTATTGATAAGTCTTATACCCATGTATTTAGGGCTTTTCTCATAAAGGAACACGGAATGTATAGGAATGGTCGTGATTATATTTAGTTCGTAAAAGCTCTTCAATATTTAATTTTATAAGAGTAACAATCAGCAAAATGTATATACAGGGCAAGATTTTCAACTGTTTGAAGTAAGTTCTACATGAGATTGTCTAATTAATTCCTATATCTAGTTCTCATAAAACGTTCATAATTATCGTATTCCTGTTATATTTCTTATTGCCATTTTTGCATTTTGAACACTCGTTCAACGTGACATGAAGTACTCCAAAATTATATACCATAAACAGCTCTAGAGTAAAACTGTGAATAATAGTAGTTCAGCAAAACTTCCCTGTTTGTAATATTTCTTAATCTCTACAGCTGTTACATGGCCTATGCCCATTTAACTATTTTATATAAAAACTAGTATTTTGTTTATATTTAGCATGATCTGTGTAACATTTTGATTCAATTTTTGTAAATGAAACTGTTTTCAACTAACAGAATTTATTTGCATAACTGCTAAACCATATCACATTGTTTTATGTACTTATTTTTATATCTTAGGAACTCAGTCATGTTTTTTTACACTATTATGTATCTCTGTTCTAGTTCTATTACAGCATCTAAGGAAACAATTGTCTAAAAACATTTATTTACATCAGATACCTATATTTCAATTTTTATATTTCTGTTTACTATGTAAGTACATATGGTTATTTTCCTTACCTTTCTCATTACTATATATAGTATATCCTATAAGAGGTAATGTATTCACTGAGTTCTCACAATACGTTTTACTATTTATTACGGCAGTTCATATTTTTGGTTATGAATAAAATAGAAATTACAAATTGTTGCAACCTAAGTCAGGTATGTGGAATTCTAGATTTATTTTATCGATTCTGTAATTTGTTTGAGTACGGGAGTCTACATAAGATAGGTTGTTGCGCTTAACTCAACAATTGACAGATGGCCATACCTGTACCATTTCTACGTTTTATAGCTTTCTATATAATTAGGGAAAATAGATTTTTCAAGTTTATCTGGTGGCATTATTTTACAGTAAGTGGGACAAATAAAGTTTACCTTATTAGTAAAACTCACCAGGAAACCATTTGCTTGCAGCTTTTGTACTCATTCGAACGTATATAAACTTAACTGTGGACTTCAGCAATTGATATTACATTTTATATCCGCGTTAACAAGTGTTTAACATCCAGGTAAACTTCATTTATTAGTAATTTAAAATTTCAGTAATTTTCAATTTTTGTCTTTTCAATTATTTTTAAAATAAATTTAAATTCAAATTTAATTCTTTTTAATTTAATAAGTAGTTAAAATACTTATGTACCACATGGTTTTAAAATATTTTTTTCTTTCTTTTTCATTTTTTGGCAATTTATAGTTTACGAAATCAGCTTATACACTTATATACTTATATATTTATACATTTCTGTACACGTTTCTGCATAGCTTCTACATTTCTGCATAGCTTTTGCATATCAATTATCTTTCTGCACATAGATGAAATTTTCTTCATATTGAAAATTTTGACTTCTTTTTTATTTTATGCTTATTCATTAACTTTTCAAAAACCACATAGTTGGTTAATTTTCCTACAATTTTCAAACTCCATTTCATTAAGAGACGTAAACTAAATTGCCAAGGAAACCTTTAGAGAGACAATTGTGGGCCTGGATTGCTGTTTCAGAACCAGTCACCTCAATAATCCTCAATCCCGGAATCTAGGATCCTGGTATAAATTTGTTATATATATATATGTATATATTTCTTTAAATTTCAATTAGTCTTTGTTAACCGATTTATCTATTCATGTAATATATTTTATCATTCATTTTAAACTATCGTTTTATTTTTCTTACTAACAATTTCAGTCTGATCTATAGTAGACTGGTTATTCGAGAAAAAGAGACAATTATACTTAGTTTCACTATAGATGGTGCCCAATTTAACATCAATTTTTCTTTGTCACCTTCTCTCGAAATAAATAGAAATCTGTCAATTATGCTGTACATTTCAAAAAGGTTAAGTTTCTCCACTCTTACGAATATTATGGATCCACGGCTCTTTGCTCCGACTTAAACCAGCTAGTCATCTGCATATGTTGCCTCAAAAATAAATAATAAGGGAAAGGAGGTAACACAGCGTAAAGTATGTAGAAGGCAATTTTTTGCACAAGTTGTCGATGATATTCCCAATTAAAGGAATTGTCTAAATTAACATCCAAGAATTTTGTGGTCTTCACCTGCTCCAGGGACTTAACATTTATTTTGAGTAAATAGCTTTCATTACAGTTAAACATTCTCGGTGTGAAATATATGAAGACAGTTTTCTTCTCGTTTATCAGTAACTTGTCATTACTAAACTTCATAACAAAATCGTTCATTTTGGTCTGGGTAATTTCTTTTGAATTATCTACATTATCATCGGTAGTTAAAAGTGAAGTGTCGTCAGCAAACATAATTAGTAAACCCTCGTTGAAAGTAGCAGGTAAGTCATTTATGAAAAGTAAAAATAAGAATGGCCCCAATACTGAGCCTTGGGGAACTCCACAGGAAATAGTCAATGCATTTAACCTTACACCCTCTATCTTCACAAACTGCTTGCGATTGGACAGGTATGACTCAAGCCAGTCTCCCAGCTTAATCCATATTTTACCAGTTTTTTGTAGAGGATGATTAACCAAATAAACGCCTTAATTAAGTCTATAAAGACGCTTAAATATTTTTTATTATAATCAAAATATTCGTGAAGCTCATTGAGGTAAGTAAGGATTGCTGACTGAGGTCACTTGCACTTACGAAACCCATGTTGCTCATCAAAGATAATGTTATATTTAGAAGAAAATTTTTGAATTCTGTTGTAATTTGCTGTTTCTAGTATTTTAGAAACTGTAGATAAAAGTAAAATGGGTCTATTATAATTATCAATGGAGGTTGCATCACCTTTTTTTTTAATAACGGTATAATTTTTGCTCCTTTTAGTACCTACTTCTGGAAATACACCTATCGAGATAGACCAGTTTATCAAAAATGCCAATGGCTGGATTACATTATGTATAAAATATTTTAATATACTGCTACTGATATTGTCCATACCGGAAGAATTAAATTTTTTTAATTCAACAATGATATTAAATATTTCTGTTTCTGTTACAGATTCTATGAATATTGTGGGATAGACCTTATCTATATCAATATTATTGACATCTGCATTGCTAAATTTTTTTTTTAGTTTTGAGGGTAGATTTCAAAGTCTTCATTCACATTATTTACTACTTCATGCGGATCTTTTACTAATTTACTATTGATTCTTATTTCCTATAAATTGTTGGACTTACTTTTGTTCTTCCCTAGATATGTGTTGATAATTGACCAAGCAACCTTAGATTTATTTGAGGCTTTTCTGTAGAGATTGTGATTATATAGTTGCTAGCCTTTATGATTTTTTCATAGACTTTTCTGTAAGGTTGATAACTTTTTTGTCCTCGATTCGTTCAGTTGATGTCATAATTTTATGGAGAAGTGTCAGTTCTTGTGTAGACACCTTAAATTAATCTATTCGTTTTTTCTAAAAGAGGCTGAATGGTTTTCAGTTACTTTCGGTCGATAATCATCATACAAAGGCTTAGAAGACCACCTGTAAGGAGCACTTCAGAATGAATTAAATTTCATCCGCATAAAGTAAATAAAATACTAAAATATCATTAATAAAAGTATGAAAAGGAGAGGTACCAGAACAGAACCCTGGGGAACGCCGGTTGTAACTGATATTTCGAATGATTTTACGCATTCATAATATTGTGTTCTTTGGCTAAGATAATATTTAAATAAATTTAACAGTAGTATTTAAAGCCCATCAAAATTTAGCTTGTGTAATAATCAATTGTGGTCAATTTTATCAAAGGCTTTGATAAACATTGAGCGATATACTGCGTAACAAAAAATAAGTTTGAGACCGTGGATCTATTTTTAACTAAGCCGTGTTGGTGCACACTAATCTGTCCCTCTATATGAGGATAGAGCACGTTATGTAGAGCTATTTCAAAAACTATTGCGAAATTACAAATTATAGTAATTTATCGATAGTTTTCTACATTGTTTTTGCAAACCGGACAGACAGGTGATATTTTTCATAAATATACCATACTTCAAAGGTATATTAAAAATTATACGGAGGGGCTCTGCAAAAACATGAGCATAATCCCTAACAATAAAAGCTGGTACGTCATCCTTTTGTAAATTTAGGTTTTAACTTTTTCGGGGCAGATAAGACATCATTTGTAGAAAATTTATCAATATGTAAATTATTATTATTCGCACTGAATGATTTGTTAAACGAATCGTTATTTGTTGGTCTGGGATTAGTTAATGAGGTACTGAAAAATATCGCAAATCCGTTCACAATTTCTTGTGTATTATTTAACGTAATGACTAGGTGCACTCCAGAGTGCACGCTATTTTCAGCGCTGAGTGCACTCCAAATTACGAACGTCATTGATGTTAAAACGTATTGATATAATAAGAAGTATGTAGGTTCCTCATCACCAGTCCGTGGTGTAGTGGTTAGGTTGTCTGATTCTCACACGTGAGGTCGACGCCGGTGTGGTACAGCATACCGGCCACGACAATGAGAAAATTAAAAGTGCTTGAGCACAAATTTATGCGCCTCATTTCGAACTCTGGAAGGAGATCTTTATGCACGTTGCAACGACATAACACCAATAGCGGGTTACGTCCAGAATACCTCCCAAAAATTCTACTCTTTCAAACTGGGCGATAGTCTGCTTACCGCAAACGTTACACAAATTAGACAGCATAATGCACCATTTAGGATCAAACACACCCTAACATACCAGATGTTACCAATCTTCCGGCAACCACTATAGCCAAACCTTCACCTACTATAACTTCCACTTACCCTATCCACCGTTACTGACATTTCATACCTTTCGTATCTTTAAATCTTTCCTGTCCCTCTCTTCCTGTCAGTTTGTCCATTTTGTTTCGTGTTCTTGACCTCTTTTTGTGCGTTGTTTGTCTCTGTTCTTGTTATCGTTCTCTTTTTGTGCATTTTTTCACTCAAAATTAGCTTCACTACAAAATTTCAAAAAAAAAACCTCAAAATTTCGATAAACCACAGTTTAGGCAGCCTTGCGCAGCCCTGCAATACCTCATTTCGATGAAGGTTCCCCATTTTAGATTTGGGTACCTGTGTCAGCTCCAAAATTAGTTCAGTGCAGTGCGACGGCTTCGAGTTTGTGTTTAATTTTAAAGCTTTGTTAAATTTTATTTTTAAAATGTTTTTTAATTATATTGTCCTTTGTAATTTAGTTTAGCGAAAGGAGTCAGGACTTCTCTCCCCATTTTCTTTTAGCCGAACCGGAGCCGCACCGTTATTTTCCTGTTCTGTAGTAGGATCGGCGAGTATGCCGGGGTGCACCCAACGGTGAAAATAGCGTGCACTCTGTAGTGCACCTAGCCATTGCGATTATTTAACTGGTAATCTCTATATACTAAATTTTGGGGGATAGTGGATACACCTTTCTAAGAGTTAATATAGTTCCAAAATGATATAACGTCATGTCTAATATTGCTTATACATGACGTTAAATCCTTTATGAACTATATTATTGTAGTCCAGATCTAATATTTATCGTACAATTATGAAATTTTCAAACTTTATAATAATTTTCTGTTGTACTTCTACTTCTAAATAGCAGAGATAGCCTTTACTATTCTGCTTCTAGGAGTTTTATTGTGAAGAAATAACCCTCATTTTTATTTACTCAATATGATAAACGCAACCGGACATAATCCAGGAATAACGATAAGAAATGTAGATTAAAGAAAGATGTTTCATAGTGCCAGCATTGGACAAAATATTTAGTCACATATACCTGGATGGTTTTTCAAAGTGGTTTATTGGAAAAATAGTAAGTAACAATAAAAAAAGTATTTAATATAATTAAGCCTAAAATTACGCTTCTACTTCTTCTCATGGTCTCTGGTGTTTCCTTTTGCTAACCTTGGTCGCCCCTGGTCGTCTTGTAGGTGGATTTTCCAACTCCGCAAGCTGTTGCTCGGTAAGCCGTCCCTTATACCAATCAGCACTAAGAAAATAAAATAAATTTATTTAGACTGATAACACAGGTACAGAAAATGACTATTGCTCAAGCAGATACAAATTTGGACTGTGGATTCGATTTTGGCGTGTTAAGGTAGGGAAACCGCGTATAAACTGTTGTAAAATAAACTTTTTTTGTATGTATCTATGCATAGGCAAACAAAAAAGTTGTAGACAAAAAATATCTGTTAATCTTAATCTATAATTTAGTAAGAAAATTATGCGATGTGGTGGAAGCTGATAAAGTATTTCCAAGGACTATGAAATTAATCTCTGAATAAAACGAAATACCTCTAATAACTTTCAAGGGATTTTTTCTGAATGCGATCGCAAACTTTTTAGTATTTTGTAATGTGCACAATTATTCTGGTGACACAGTCTAGATTTCTAGACACTCCAGACGGAAGTGTTGGCTGCAAGAGTAAGTAGATTTTCACAACTACATAAACAAAAAATCTAAACTTATTGCAAATAATTACGTGGAATTAGTGTCTAATTATGTAAATGCATTAAGGTGTATAGTATGAAAGCAGTTGATTTAAAATACATTATTATAAGGCAACTAACACCTTTTCTTTAAAACCAGCCAGAACTTGGCACTTTCCTGTTCATTTTTAGGTCAGATAAACGCATATTATCAGACCGAGTCAGGAAAGAAATACACATACAACATTGATAATACCGAGATAATTCTGTCATAGAGACTGCTAAAAGAGTGTTGCTTACCTATAAAAAACACGCTTGAAGCATTCTCTACGATAAAATTTTGAGTATTTATCAATGTTCGAGGTGTATTCGGTAAGAAATTTTTTTACTAATTTTTGATTTTTTTTGCCAATTAACATAGCATTTAAGTCAATATTTTATTTATTGATACTGCAGTTACTGATGATGTATTGTTGGTTTCTACTGCAGATGTATTTCCTCGCATACTCTTGATTATTTCACCATGTTGATCTTCATCAACGGTTAGATAGGGCTTTAGGGAACCTGAATTGTTGTGTGTTACCGTAATTCTTATTGGTAGCTGCTTTGAAATCCCTTTCTTCGCCAAATGACTTATTGCGGTTGAGCGATTAGGATGATTAGTTATCTTTTTATTTTTGGTATCCAATCCAATATCTTGTGCTGATGATTTAGTTCACCCGTTAATCGTATTACTACTTATAGGCATTTGTCAAACCGGGAATCGTTTTAAGATTTCTAGAGGCGATTTAGCCTTAAAAAAAGACGATTGTTAGTAATATTTTTACCTCGTTTAGATAATAACTTATGAAGCAATCTAACAGGACATTCATTTTGGTTTTTAATATTTAGCACAAGCCAATTATTATTTGTGCAATTCATTGATTCTTCATGGCAAGTTCGCGCCAAGCTAACTCAATAGCTACAATTTGGCATTTTTTTAAAACCTTCTGGAGTGTTTTCATCCCATAATTTAATGATTTCATTCAAATCGTTTAAAATTAGAGGCACTGAACTACATTTTTGTTTGTTTACATCTACTTGTAGTCGTTTGCGGGTAGCATCTCACGCATCACGAGCATTTTTGAATATAACACGGATTAAACACTATTTTAAAGTCATTGAAATATTTTTCTTGTAGTAGCTTACTTGTACTTCCAAATAGTCTTAACAGTTGCTTATTTATATTCTGTTCCATTGGCTTTTCTCATGTTCACTGCATAATGAACCGAAAGCTTGTTGCTTAGTAATTACTCGACGCCGTAAGGGAGGGTAATTACTCAAAGCAACAAGCTTGAGGGTCATTATTAGAGAAAATTATAAGGATTTATCAGTGCTCGCGGTAAATTCGGTGAGAATTTTTTGAAATTCTAATATGTCAAATTTTGAATGTGACGTTTTAAATAAATTATAAAACTGTCAATAATTTTTCGTTGCATAGCAACATAAGTAATAATATCCCTAGGGAGATTATCGGTTGTAATTTACTAAGGGCGCTGATAATCACGCGATAATTTTATCTAATAATGAACGGAAAGCTTGTTGCTTAATAATTACCCGACGCCTAAGCGGAGGGTAATTACTTAAAGCAACAAGCTTGGGGGCCATAATTAAAGAAAATTATAAGGATTTATCAGTACACGCAGTAAATTCGGTGAGATAATTTTTTAAAATTCTAATATGTCAAATCGAGAATGTGACATTTTAAATAAATTATAAAACTGTCAATAATTTTTCATAGCATAGCAACATAAGTGATAATCTCCCTAGGGAGATTATCAGTGTATCTTTTAATAATTGGATGAATTTTGACATGTGACTAGAAATGGATGGATTTTATTGGATTTCTATTTCGTCAAAAAATTATCAAGGGTAATATAACAAAACCTTGATAAATAGTCTGCTATTATATTGTCATTAATTTTTCGAGAGTGCGATGGTTGTCAATTTGACGAGACCATATTTGGCGTTAATAATTCAGTCTTTGATTATTAACGCCAAATATGGTCGAAGCAAATTGGAGAGTACTCGAGAAAAATTGTGACAATAGCCGCTAATTTATCAAGGTTGAGTTATATTTTATTAGGTCATTTCTTGAATGAGATAATAATTAGAGGTTCATTTTGACACTAATCAACAAATGTGACGTTTGAAAATATTTGTACGACAGCAGTATGCCTACTTGTTATAAGTTAATAAATTAAATATCAGCGGCTATTTTAGAAATGGACGGATTTTATTGGATTTCTATTTCGTCAAAAAATTATCAGCTATAATATCCCTAGGACAGTTAGATAGATTAGATAATGTACGAGATAATTTCATGATAATCGAAAGCACGTTGCTTGGTAACAGTCTGACGCCGAAGGCGGAGGGCTATTACCAAGTAACGTGCTTGAGAAATTTGTTATGAAATTATGAGACATTCGTCAATGTCAGAGGAATATTCGGTCAAAACATTTTTGAAAAAAAAAACTGAAAAACTCCATAAATATTCCCCGTGTGTATTTGTGACATTTTGTGGTATTTATTGGAATTTTTTCTTTGATTTGCGAGTTTATAGATTGAGAATTGGCATTGCCAAAACGTGACATTTTGAAATTTATTTGAAAGTTATTATGAAGTTGTCAAAGTTAAATAATTTTGTTGTCATAGTCATTGAGAATTTCCCTGAATGGTGTCATCAGTGTAATGTTAAAAATGGGTGATTTGTGTCACATGACAAGAAACAACGAAATTTATTTGGTTGTTAGAACTGTCAAAAATTTTTCATTTGTAATACACTAGATCATTGATAATATCGAGAAAATTTTGTCATAGAGAGTGCTGACAGCGTGTTGCTTGGCAATAGCACGAGACAACATAACTTTAATTTATTATAGAAATATCTACATTATTTAACTTTTTAGAAATTGTGTCACTATATTTTGAGACATGATTAATAAAAGTGTATTTTTATAATTTTGAACTATATCTACAAATCATATTGATATAGGTATTTGCCTGTTCGGGTTTAAAATTTCTTTTTTCGTTGTATTCAATAATTTGTTAAAGCAAACTTGGTTAAACCGAAGAGTATGCACTTACCACTCAGGGACGTTCCTGGCCCACTCACACTTCTTACTCTCATCATCGAAGACCTGGCCAAGTTTGCACCCGTTCCTTCTAGGAGTATCCCCGTTGATGCACACGTAGAAGAACTGACAATCTTCGGGGTCAGCGTAGCGGGGGTGGGTCGCAGCTACGGACTCATCGACCTTTGGGCACGAGAATCGGAACACTTCTGTAACGAGAAAGAAGGATATAGTGGGTATTCATAACTACTTGTTAAATTTTAACACATGTTATAATTTTAGAACCTGTTACTTTTGTTGTATTACGAAAGTAATGCTTATATTTTTTAATTTAGTAACGAAAGTAACAGGAAGTGTTAAAAATTTGGTTATAGAATGTAATTGTAAGTAAAGTAATCTTTATCTTTCCAAAGAACAGATATTAATAAAGTATACGAATTTTAAAATACACCTATCATATATTTACCACCTGCAAACTTACAGATTAAATTTGTAAAGTTATAATCTAGAAAACAGAATATATAGAATTAATACGGTATTACACAAATGCTATTTGTGCACATATACATACAGAAGTGCCCTATGCTTGTCTAACTATATTTCTTATACTTTCTTTAAATACTTGAACACTTTTAAGATCTTTAAGCTTTTGAAGAAGAAGATTGTACTGACTGATATCTTTATGGAATAAACTATTGATTGTAGAATTTTTTAGAGTAGCTGACTTTTTAAATATTCCGTTAATCCGCCGTTTTTCATTTTGTGAATGAATGTCATTGTTAGTGCAAAATAATGCATCTCAATATCAATCCAGTTTAACAAATTCAACATACTCCGAATGCTGATATATCTATTACATTTTAATATTATTCTCATTCTTTTGTTTTGCAATTTCTGTAATCTATCAAAATTTGTAAAGGTAACATATAACACAAAACAGCAATACGTAAAATGGGGCAATATCAAAGTACTGTAAATAGTTAATTTAGTCCGAGATTTAGTCGGAGTTGTTAGACAGTCCTAAGAATCCAATTTTTTCCACTTTACTTTGATTTCCAAACTTTAGTTTTTAGTACAGGAAAACTGTAGAAAGAAACCTGAATTGAAAGAACTAAATCTAAGCGATCTCGTCTTTTGAGGAGTTGTTGTTTATAATGTATACAAACGTTTTTTTGTCGAATCACCTGCCAGTGATGCCTGGGAAAAATAGTTATAAACAAAAAAAGTTCAGTTTTTTTTATCATATCTCTAATTTTGCCCATAGCTATAATTTTACAAGAATTCAATTTTGAAGCTGAGGAAATTCTACGCAAATTTCATTACAGAAACATTTTTGTAGGAGCAAAAACTTGCGCGAAACATCTAAATGTTTATAACGTATAACTCTGGCGTGGTGGGGAGCATGGCTAGCGAGCGGAGGTACGCGCGCGCTTCATTATAACATCATAACTCTTCTTTAAATTGGAAGATTTTTCACATGCGACTATTATGAAATTTGTTTAAGATTTCATTTTGTGTATATTGCACAAGAGATGACTTTACAAAAGGCTGTATTTTTAAACAATACGCAATTAAATAAACAATTAATTTTATAATGAACTTTCCCGCATAAATTCATTTTTTAGGTCCTTTAGTTGATTACTAGGAAAAATACAAAAAATTACAAAAATTTTGTTTTTAAGATTCGACATTTTTAAAATTTACTTTATTTGAAAAATCGTAATAACTAAAAAATAACTTTATTTCACTTTTGGTGCAAAAAACATTTCATTCATTTAATTTTTTTGCAATAATGCAAAAACATTAATTATAATAAATTTTACAATGGTATATTTAATTACCAACTTCTATTAATAGCATAAAATTTAAGCAAGCCTTATTTTTTGATATTATTAAATAATTATTGTAAATGTTTACTTGAACATTACAATATTCCCGACAACACCAGTAACTTGCACAAAAATAAAATATTATTTTTACAACTTTTCCAGACATCAACATTTTGGCAAGTTTTGGAGTCGCGTGGTATCGGGTCAAGTATCCACAAATTATTACTAATTATCCCAATTTAACCGTAAATTATAAATACTAAAGAACAAGAGTTAAGGTTTCGAATTAGCCCAAAAAGAATGATCCCAATTTTTGCACTAAAATTTTGAAATAAAGTTATTATTTAGTTATTACGATTTTTCAAATAAAGTGGATTTTAAAAATATCGAACCTTAAAAACTAAATTTTTGTAATTTTTTGTATTCTTCCTAGTAATCAACTAAAGGATTTAGAAAATGAATTTATACGGGAAAGTTCATTATAAAATTAATTGTTTATTTAATTGCGAATTGTTTAAAAAACGGCCTTTTGTAAATTCATCTCTTGTGCAGCATACACAAAATGAAATGTTAAACAACTTTCATAATAGTCGCATGTGAAAAACTATCATTATTCGATAGGCACTTTGTTTAATTAAAATATTCCAATTTAAACAAGAGTTATGATGTTATAACGAAGCGCGCACCTGCCTCCGCTCGCTAGCCTTGCTCCCCACCAAGCCAGAGTTTTTTTTTATACTTTTTATTTAACGTCGGCCTATTTCCGCTACTGAGGCCTAACACCGACGCCTTAGACGAGCTACCTCCAACCAGGAAATTTGCCGAACCTCTTCCCTTAAGAAGAGTAGGGATCATTTACTTGCGTAACATTTAATAGACAAGGGACCGACGGCTTTACATCCCCTCCGAAGGAGGGGTTGTATAGCTTCCGCGCACACACTAATATACAAGCCGCTGGAAGATGTGTGAGGTAAGGACGCGGTCTTCGTTGGAACGGTCACCCATCCAACTACTAACCGCACCTTACGTTGCTCCACGCCAGAGTTATACGTTATAAACATTTAGACTTTTCGCGCTTGTTTTTACTCCTACAAAAATGTAATGTAATGAAATTTGTGTAAAATTTCCTCAGCTTCAAAATTGAGTTCTTGTAAAATTATGGCGATGGGAAAATTAGAGAGATATGAGCAAAAAACTGAACTTTTTTTTGTTTATAACTATTTTTCCCAGGCACCACTGGCAGGTGATTCGACAAAAACGTTTGTATACATTATAGAAACAACAACTCCTCAAAAGACGAGGTCAGTTAGATTTAATTCTTTCAATTCAGGCTTTCGTGAGTTTTCCTGTATTATTTCTATCAATTACAAAACCTAGATAATTCATTTGGTCTAGTTGCTCGACAACCCTTTAAATATATTGTACCAGTAATTGTTACTTATAAACATCCATTTGGATTTTAGTTCAGTTACTTTCAGTTTGTTGTGTCTAAATTTACTTGTAAACATCTTAAATTCTTCGTTCATAGTTGATATTAGTTCATTGAAATTATCTCATCTGCAAAGAGATGGATTTTACATTTATTTATGATATTTCCTACATCATTTATGTATAATATAAATAACAGTGGTTCAAGCACACATCCTTGAGGAACTCCGAAGTTATTTATTTCCAATATTGTTTCTACATATTTTATAGTTATTCCAATCGTCTTTATAGTGTAGTCTTTATATTTCCAATAGTCTCCTTGCGTTTTTTATCAAATCATTTATTTACAAAACGATTTATTTGAACTAATATGTTGAAATTCAAATGGTCACATAAACTTTAAACATCTCGAGGCACCTGTTTCAACATCACTTTTTCATTACGAATTTAAGACGTAATAACGTCAACCACAGCTCATGGTACAATTCCTTTGTTTACTATTTGTTAGTTTTTGCTCTGGGAGATATTATACCACGCTGAATATTAGCTATCTAAGACAACAGTGAATTAGCGGCAAAATAAACATGAAGAAAGATTACCCAAAATATAAATGTAAGAAATGACTTTGTTAGGAAATCGCATTTCTCAAATAATTGCCAGAAAATATTTCAGTGCTTTTATCAGTAATAACTATTACATAATTATCAATTAGCAAATAACTAAACTTTTATTTTTGTAAAGTCATTGTAACTTAACACTTAAAGTTATTACTTAAACAAAAATATAATTTTAAAAAGTAAGTATTAAGTATAATCTTTCTCCATAGTCCTCCATCAATTCTGATTCATTTTTCAATTCTCTTCTTATTTTTTTCAACTTTTCTTAATTCTTTAACTGTTTACTTCATTACATGCTTCTCTAATTCTGTCACATAGTTCCGCGCTATTTTGTGGCCTATTTTTATAAAGTTTATTTTTTATAGTACCCCAAAAACAAAAATCCATAGGGGTAACGTCTGGTGATGGTAGCCACGCAATTAATATTTCTTCCAATCCAACGCATAGGTAAGTTGTTATTCAGTAAATTTTTAACTATTACTGCATTATGAATGGAAGCTCCGCCTAGTTGGAAATAGATGTTTTGTTATACGGCTAAAGGTAAATTTTCAACGGCATCTTGAAATTCATGTAATAAATGTAACAATCTCACACTATTTAAAATGTCGTCAAAGGAAAATTGGTCCAATCAAGGTCTCATTTACAATTCCACACCAGACATTTACTTTTTCGGAGTATTGCCGTTTACAATGTATAACACAGTGTGGGTTTACCGTTCTTTGAGTTTTGTGATGAGACCACGCCATTTGTTGTAAAGGTAGCCTCATCACTGAAAATAATTTTTTTCAAAAAATTTGTGCCATTTAAAAACAAACCTTGTGCCCAGATGCAATCTCCTTCCTCTCTGCGTCTCCGTCCATAGTGTGTAAAAACTTGGGCTTATATGGTTTTAAATTATGACCTTTAAGGCACCTCCAAATTTTATTTCTGTCTATATTTAAGTTTAGAGATAAATCTCTGACACTAACATGTGATTCAGCATTAACAGCATCTAATATTACTTGATCCAATGGACGATCGGCAACGTTGTATTTTTTGGCTCTAAGTTTGGATACATCTCCAATTCTAATAAATATTTTATTAATTGAACCAACTGTGGTGTAGTGATTCTGTGGGCGTTCTGGATGTCTCAAATTGAAGATACTTGCTGCTTCTCGATAAGAGTTGCCAAAATGAAAACCCTATCTCAATCGTTAATATAAAATCCTAATTTTGCCAATTTCTTTTGATCATAGTAGGCGTATTTAATTTCGAAAAAAAAATTTATAATAACTTTTTAATCACAATCTGAAACACAAGAAGTATGCCAAATTTGATCTAAATCGATCAATAAATCGCCGAGATATCGGGGTGTACTGGTGAAAGTGAGACACACTGTATATGCAAAATTTCCTGTTGGTATCTGAAAGTGGACGATCGTTATGCCTAGCAACTCCACCATTATCACAAAACAAGCCCATTTTTACGGCTTGCAGTACTGGAAGTGAAATAATAAAATACTTTGATATGTGTCGAATTTCAACCTAAACCAAGTAATTTTATGGACTGGTATCAAAATAAAAAATGTTGTAAGCGAGTATGCAAATCATCGGTGGCCTTGCAAGATAAGACAAAAACAAATTTTATTGATTCCTCTTGCTGCATTCCACTGGTTTTAGTAAAAATATCCAAAAGAAAATGAACAAAAAGTAGTACAAACTTCTCAAAAATGATGCTTATACAAGATCTCCCATAAGAATATAGGAAAGTGTGAGGAGTCTATTTTTTGAATAAGATGAAATGTAAATATCAGATTGCGCAAGATAAAATGTTATTTCGCGTAATGAAAGGTCAATATTCACAAATTATATCACGCTATATTTGAGATCGACAGGAGGGATTTGTATCTTGTGGAGAACCTTGGTGCTGCATATAATATACTCTATGACAAATTATATACAATAGTGTGATCCATTTGTTTTGGAATAATTCTGTAGAATCTTTATTTACTGTGCGATTTTCACCGTTTTCTTTTAATTTGTAGAGGTTGTTGAACTGCATTTTTGGAGCAAAAAGCGCCAGATTCGTCGTCATTATAATAATTTTGTAAGATTTGACGAGAGTGGTTAAAAATGACCCAAACCAGCTGAGGATATCACGTGAATGCTAGAAGAATTCATTGAGAATGCTTGCAACTATACACTTTATGATGTGTATTCCCTTACAGCTTTCCAACATACTGTTGCAGGTTTTTAAATGACAATTCTGTAAATAGTGACTGTGGTAATATGGTAATACTTTCATTGGTGTAAATATCTTGCACTGTATTAACACCTCTGATATTAAGAGAGTACTTAAGAACATATAAACTAATTTCACTGTGGGTTCATATCACATCCTAGCATTTTAAATTAAAGACTATGTTAGTTGTTTCGAGGGGCCGTTGTGTAAAATATTCAATTTAGTATTTCCAAACTACTGGTAAATGTCAAATATTTGTCCTCTATTTAAGTCAGATAAATATATCTTTCATTAACAATTCCAGGCCTATATAGCGTTAATCCCAGTAAAGCTTCTTGAAAGTATTTTATTATTATTTGTGTATATTGTAGGTGCTATTATATTAGAATGGTGCTATCAGAGAAAAAATTATGGTGTTATAATGGATCCTGAATTATTTTTTATTCCCCATTATGACTACATCAATAGCCATTGTCTAAAAATGGTTGGCTTGGATTTGGAGCTTGACAATCTCCTATTTTAAAATTCGACATACCTCACACCAATCAGAACAACATTAATATTTATGTCTAGGCAATATAATGTAGAATTTTGTTGATATATTTTGTGATAATTTTATTGACATTCAAAAAGGTACCTAAATCTTCCCCAAAACCTACCTTGGGATCGATCGTGCAACCACCATACGAGGTATGAGCGTAGTTACGGAATTGGGTGAAGCAGGCATGATTTGGCTTACAGATGTTGTCTTAATTAATTTCATATTTTAATATTACTTAATATAAACTGCTTGTTGTATACTTTAATTAAGCATGTTATTTTTACGTTAAATTTCTATTTTAACTTATTACAAAGACAAAAATTACGAGGATAACAATTAATCGGTGACTGGTTTTGCAGAATATTTTGGCAATTGATATATCACTTCAAGTGGTTCAGTTGTAGGTAACTGGTAGAGTAAAGTATCAACTTTTTAACAATTGGAGGGTATATACCGAACACGAAGTTTTAAATTCTCTTTAAAAAATCAAAACTATATACGATTTGTCTCGCTATAATCCCAGCTTTTATACTACATGATTGTGCTAATATCTGTTCAACTCCCGTCACCTTTCTATTTAATTTGATTATTCAATAATGTATTTCTGATGTTTTAAAATGTTCTCAAATGATTTCTGTATGCAAAAGATGAAAAAATTAATATTGAGAATTATAGACCTATAAAAATTATCACCATCCCTCTAAATGTTTTGAACTAACATTTTCTTATGCGAAGAATCGTATCACTGAATACCAAAATGGAAAATTTACTCCCACCAATCTTCCCTGCATAACCCAATATAATCTAATGCTATAGATGTTAACTTACAAGTCGACGTAATCTATAGAGATTTCGCTAAAGCATTTGACAGACTTGATCATGGTATTTATAGGCACTATCACATTGAATACTATGGCCAACGGTCTCCAGAATTTGGATACCTCGGGCGTGCCCCAGGGTTCTGTGTTAGGTCTATTATTCTTCAACCTCTTCATTAATGACATTACAGTCAAACTGGGCGTCGACTGTCTTTTACATGCCGACGATATGAAGTTGTACAATAAAATAAATAATGTAAAAGATTGTGCTGCATTACAAATCGTCTTTGATAAAATCTATGATTGGTGTAACTTAAATTCATTGCAGTTAAATGTAAAAAAACGCAATTGTTTTTCTCCAGACACCACTCTTAAACTAATTTCTCTTTCGAGCTTAGAGACTCGCAGACTTCTAACACAGCAAATATTTCTTTCTACAGTAATACATACTGTAGTGCTATCTTAAGTTTACTAAATTTTAGAATATCTAGAATGGTTTCTAGAGAAAACTCAATATTTTATTTGCCGACTCCTAGAACTAACATTAAAAATTTTTTGTCAACAGTAAAATCACAAGAGCTTTTTTTATCGGATAAATTTCTCTTTGTAACGAAATAATTTTGCCAATCAGTGATTTGATAAGAAAAACTGACATGAAAATATCGCGAGACCGGAGGCGTTTTTAGTTAAAAAGAAATTTATCCAAAAAGAAAAGCTCGAGTGTTTTTTGGCAAGATAAATTAACGACAGTTTCCACAATACTTAAAAATTCTAGCTGACAGTACAAATCTTAAAGTGACGTGCGACTACTAGATGTACTCCGCTTTTGAGGAACAGGCATTTTTATCGGTGATAAGAAACGATGCACCTTTTTTTTTTATAGCTATCAAAGTGACAAAAATAGACTTTTTTTATATAGAAGTTAATTTATCTCTATACAAAATGTGTGAAAACTCTTCAAGATCCTTTTGATATCATCCAATGCAATGTAGCTGCGATAAAAACGTGCTTAAAATAAAATAAACGTGTTACAATTTTACCTTCTGATGTGCATCCAGAGCGCTTGGCTTCATCAGGCCATGAGCAGATTCCCGCATTCTCGTTGTAAACCAAACCGTTTGGACATGTTATCATATTATATTTTCCATCAACGCAGAAGTAGAATTTATCACAGACGTTATGCTGTTCATGAGCGAAGTAACCATGTTTTCTGGGACAGTGTTCACTGGGCTGAGGCGCCTCTAGAAGAAGAAAAAAATATTCAATAAGAACACAACAAATAACTAGAAACATATTTTTTTTTATACATTTATTTAACGTCGGCCTATTTCCGCTACTGAGGCCTAACACCGACGTCTGTAGACGAGCTACCCCCAACCAGGAATTTTGCAGAACCTCTTCCCTTAAGAAGAGTAGGGATCTTTTACTTGCCTAACATTTAATAGACAAGGGATCGACGGCTTTACATCCCCTCCGAAGGATGGTATATCTCCTATACAACCCTCGCCTAAGGTTGTATAGCTTCCGCGCATACACTGATATACAAGCCGCTGGAAGATGTGTGAGGCGAGAACGCGGTTTCCGTTGGAATGGTCACCATCCAAGTACTGACTGCGCCTGTCGTTGCTTTACATCGCATACCGAAGTATGTACATAGTAAAGACGCACCTACGCTCGCCGCAACATAGTTTTTAAAATTTTATGAGTTCGTCTTCAATTAGTTTGGCGGCAACAGAAATGATACAATTAATCAGTACACCAATTTTATTTTATTTCCTCAGAGTACGTGGATGTTTCATAAATATTGTGTGGAGAAATTTGCGACTTCTCAGGGGAAAATATTTTGCTGGCTGTCTAACCTTTCCGAAATGTATAGAAAAGAGGAGCTAAATCCGTTGACAGTACTATTAAGTCAACATTCTCTCCAGCGACAGATTATGTTTGTATGAATGAACTATCAGTGTGTCAGCATCATCAATTATTATAAGAACTGAGCAATATATATTATGCAACAAGTGTTATGAGGGAGGGGATCCGATTGGAATGATTTATATGTCTTTCCCTTTCTAAAATGGCTCTGATGTATGCATATTCTTGTCAATTTCTTTAGCCCATGTTGCTTCCTTTGGGTATTCTGAGGGTGCTCTGGTTTGTTTGTGCTTGTCCTGTATTTGTCATGACCACAAAAATTGCAAGTTGCGTTATAGCTTTTCTATAAGTATAAGCTGTACAAGCCGATGCAGAATGTTTTTGTTTTGGGCATACAACACGATCTAACGAATTTTCTTCATCATAAAAAAAATATGAAACAGGAGTAGATAAGCTATGGTGTTTCAGTTTTTGAGCTGAAACTCCCATAACTTATCTACTAACAGGACCAGAAGTTTTATTCATCTTCTCACATCGACCTCAACTAAACAGGTGTTAATTTTGCGACTAAGGATAGTCTTTAGACTAGCTGTAGTTGCATATGGGGAAGTAAAATTATAATTGGTAGAAACAAATACTCACGTAATTTCTTTCTTTGAGAGCAATCGATGTTGAAAGGCAGATCGCATTTTTCGTATTCAGTACTAAAATCATTGAACACCATTCCATCAGGGCACAATTTTTCCGTTATCTGACCATCGGCGCACTGGTAATACTTGTCGCATTGTTCAGCATCGGGGAAGTAACCGTCAAGTTCTGGACATTGGTCGGAAATTTCTGCATCAGCGGGAATTGGTTTTCTGTTAGTTGCCTTTCTATCTCCACATACGACAGCTGGAAAAAATAAAAATTCGCATCACAATACATAATGATATGGTGATTTGCCCATAGTAATACGCAACATTTTCTTTGTGCGTATTGTTATAGTACAGAAAAAATTTCAAAACGTCATCCAGACATTTAAATTTGCAAAAAACCACAATTTTAGTCAAACAAATCTGGAAAAATTCACATAGCACCGATACCATTTCAACATTCATATTAATCGAATTATAGCTCAAAAGTTACAAACTACTGAACTAAAAATGCAGACCCTTCACTAACTCGATTCGCATCTTTCCACACTCCCAGTCACAGTGTTACGACTCACTTCTACGAATTTTTATAAACCATTTATTTTTCTCTCGACATCAACTCCCCATTCATCAAAACTTCTTTCCATTTCGCATGTTCCGCTTGCTGGTTCATAATATCAAAACTTACTTCCAATTCATTTCAATGCATACCTATAGGAACTAATGAGATCAACATATAGCACAGGCAAAGAAGACCAAAAAAGGCCAATAGCCAATTTTGGCACAGTTGTAGGGGAAGGTGCCCTTAACAACATACTAAAAGTACTGATGGTTGGGAGTGAAGCTAAGGGAAGGGGGGGGGGTCTCTAAAGGTCCCTTGTTGCAGTTTTTCGTTAATAATTTGAAAACTACTGCCTCTAGCGAAAAAATGTTCATATACTAGGTTAATCTACAGTGTATCCCGCTTTTCATAAATCCACCCTAATATCTCAGTTATTAATAATGCGATTTTCTTCAAATTTTGGTGGTAATTGTATATTGGAAAAACGAATTATTTGGCACAGTAAACATTTTCATTTTTCATTGGAGTGCGGTTTTAGGGGGTAAAATATGGTAGGTTTTTTGACAAAAAGATATTAGGGCGTATTTTAGACAAATTTTTCTATCATATTTGGATTCAGCATGTCCAAAAACCTCTTAATCCATATTCTCAATGATCTCAAAAACGAATTGTGGCAGAAACGAAAAATTAATTAATTTCTTAAAAGACTCTTTTTTAATAACTTTATTTAATTGCCATAACAAACTAAAAACCACTCTTTATTTAAAATTCTGGTCTCTTCAACATAACCACCTTTCAACAAAATACACTTTTCAACAGCCCTTCTTAACCGTTCAATCACCTTTCTTAACGTTTGGGGAGTAATTTCTTGACACGCTTGCCTAATTCTAAGACAAAGCTCTTGTCTGTTACTTGGCCAAGTAGCATACACTTTATTTTTCAAATACCCCCATAGAAAAAAGTCACAAGGGGTAAATATCAGGTGATCTAGGGGGCCACGGTTCTAAAGGGCTATTTCTACCTATCCACTTCATAGGGAAATTTCTAACTATCAGAGAATTGTGCGCGGGGGCACCATCTAACTGAAAGTATACATATTCTCTCTGTGCTAAAGGCATTTCCATAAAAAAATCATGTAAATCATCGTGTAAGAAATTAGAAAATTTTCTGCATTGAGGTTATCCAGGAAAAAGGGGCCAACAATCTGTTCATTTAATATGCCCCACCACACGACAACTTTTTCACTGTATTGGTTTTTACAGTTAATTACATAGTTGGGATTTTCGGCTGCCCAATATCTACAATTTTGACTAGATACCACACCTTTTGTCGTAAATGTTGCCTCGTCACTAAACAGTATGTTCTTTAAAAAAAAATCTGTCGCTAAGATTGCTACCTCGCAACCATAGACAAAAATCAAACCGCCGTTCAAAATCACCTTCTAAGAGAGTAAGCAAGAATGTTGGTTTAAATGCCCTAATCCTACTGTGTTTCAAACATCTCCATATTTTATTTTTGGTTAAATTTAGTGTTCTCACAACTCCCCTTATACGACCATTTGGATTGTTCCGAAATTCTGTTAAAATGTGTTCGTCGTCTGGATATTGTCGTGGATTTAAATTGTACCTTCTTGGTGTTGTCTTGAAAATGGCTCCGGTTCTTGAAAATAGTTTGTTGATGTCACCAACGGTTTTGTGCCAAATTGGTGCTCGAACACGATGACGTTGATTAAATATTCGAGCAACCTAACGCGTAGATCTAATTCTGTGCTACATTCGTGCTACGAAATTCTTTTAGTTTTGAAGAAATCAACATCATCTGAGGATATTGAACAAGCTGGCGAGAAGCTTTTTCTTCTGTACACCAAGCACCTGTACATCAAGACAACCTGAACAAACATCGGTACACGGCATTTTTGAAAGCCCCAATGAATCCCAAATCAAACATAGCCACTCTTCCTCCCACCAGAGGAGCTCGCTCAGAGTATATCTACAGGTAAATCCATTTACATATAGTTGTTAAATACTGATTTCTTTAAATTACAAATATCAGTTTGTGCTAAATACTTACATTGGTCTGATTACTTTCTTACCGATACAACAGTGACTTGGCAACCCCTTACTACCCACCCAATGGGGTTGGGCCAGGCGAGAAGATGCGATCCTGAACCCAGTTACCACCAACGACCCTGTGGCACCCGACGCCGTTTTGAACATGATCTTTTGCCGATGCACCAATGGGTGTGGAGTGCGCTGCGGTTGCCGCAAAGCAGGGATTTCCCGCTCGGTGCCTGCGGTGTGTGCCTCGGCTCATGTACGAACGAAGCCCCATCGATGATGAAGAAACTTTACATTTTGACGAAATTTAATGTTCAAGATACATCCTTGCACACTAATTATTTTATTTTTAACAATAACCATTTCCAATTTTTTCCGCTATTTTTCCTTAGTTGTTTGGACTAATAGTTTAAAAGGCCTTCGAATTCATTACGGCACCATTTCCAAATTTAATTCTTTCGACAGTTATTCATCAAAAAGTTCCTTTTTTTATGGTCAATTTCATCTTATAACTTTTCGTCCCAAATATTTAATTTCTCATAATGCATGATGCAATAATGTGCAATATTACGTAATCGAGCCAAATATCTAACGGGGACATATTTCCAAATCTTTGCACGCTACGTCCCCGACGAACCATAAAAAGAGCCGAGCCTGACGAGCTCTAGCTAAGTCATTTTCCGGTATACCTCAAAGTTAGTTTCTGTGCTACCTGACTGAAGTTACAAAAAACCCAGGTGCTTAAATAGTGCTTCATCCGACGCTTAAATTAATAAAATCTAGTAACCGTACTACTTCCTTGGCCGAACCAAGTAAAAATGACTTTAAAAAAATTCCCCAGCGCAGCAGCGCATTAAATAAAAGTGTCCAAGATATTAAAAACATTCAGCGCTAAAAACAAACTCTTAAACTAAACAATCAGTAAACGATACATCTAAGAACCATATACGGGTTGTAGTAATTGACCTTGACCAGCAGATTCGAATCAACCCCCAAACTTCTCAAATTCAAAAAATAAAGTGCACATACGGCCTCAGGAGTCTCAACCTAAGCTGTCCAGCTCAAATCCTATTATTTTTTCAAACAAAAGAGGCGTGTAGGTGTTCAGTATCTATAATATTTCTTGTTAATCCTGCGATATCAATGTCAATTATTATACTAAAAGTAAGAGTGAGGTGTGCAAATATTAATATTTCCGTTTACAAAACCCGATGAGAATTCCGCAAGCGCTCCAACTTTTTCGTATAAGAAAAATTGCTAAACTGTTCTGAAAGGTCATGAGAATTTGAACATTCCGTGAAACGTTTAAAATCAGCACATCTAACAACGGCAACGTTACATTAGAAAATCTGCCAACACATAAGACCTCTGATAATTGCAATAAAGAGAAATAAAAACGAAAGGCAATAAAGCTCCAACGCTATGTAATTCAACTACAATTATTATTAATACAAGTAGTGTAATCATCAGTGCTCTATAGTTGCTATAAATATTAATACGCCAATTGACAAATCCTGTTTAAACAATAGGTCATATGACAGTTATAAACTTATTCTAGGTAACGGTATGGCATTATACTCACTCGCGTGAAAGTGAATATGTACAAAGGAATCTTGGATATATTAAAGGCCAACCGCTACTCGGGGCAATTATCTTTGCTCTTGATATATCAGAAGCCAGGGCGTTGAACAGTGTCTCAGGATATTGTTGTTCATTTCTACATGCGTTTTTGGTAAACAGAATTTTACAAGGTTATTTAATTTTATAGCCAAAGTCAGCATTATAAGACAAAACCCCCTTCTGGAGTATAAGCAGGAAAAGTACAGTCAAAAACCAGATATAATTTAATTACATCTACTTTGCTGGCGATTTTACGATTCCAAATAATATAATTTAATATTTATTTTGTAGGTTTTTAGCGGAATGTTATTAATATTGATGGTAGGCATATAGAAATTATTTTTTTCTTTACGAACTTCTGTTGGAAACTGTATAAGTTTGTGCCTTTTCAGATAAAACTGAATGTAATACACTTTATTTGGTGCATGTAATATGGTTTAAACTGCCGGTCAAAATGTAAAAAAAATCAACTTATATTACATTGTCCTTGCGAACAGATAATGCGAAGAATGCTCGCTAGTGGTTACACCTATAAATTGAAATTAAAAAACTGTATTTATTATACTTATACATATTTAGCAAAAAAAAAACTAAAACTATCTACAGTAAACAGTTTTGTTTTACTCAGTAAAAACTGATTAATAGTCCATAATATTCTTTAAATATAAATTATGTCAAATGAACAGAAATTATTTTTTTCCAACCGCGAAGTATACAACAGGGTTACCACAGAGTACTATGCTGGGACCGTACTATTTGGAATTCATGTCAATGACCTGCCAAAGGTTTAGAACTATTCGTGGCCTATACCGATGATAGTTTTGCAATGTTTGTTAAGTTTGTAGACGAACTAATAAACACAATAACTTAAGGTAAACTACGATTTTTGATTTAACTTGCCAGCGTGCTGGCGACTGTCGTAAAAGACACTACCACACAGTGGTGGTCCAGAAAAGTTGGTGAAAACCGTTGTGTTAAAATTATCTGACATATACTACATATCTCCTAGAATCGAGTTCAGGTCACTTAAATGCTCTATAAATTTGCAGTGATCCATTACTATGCCTCTCTACAAAGGCATACAGCAGGGAGCGCCGCGTTATCCATATAATTTATCCCCTCGTATATGATAGCAGATGTACAATTGCACTGATGCAGCGGCCGGTAAAAAATTCATCCTGATGTTCAGAATAACCAGTTCTAAAACAAGAAAGTGCTGTGCGAAACTGTTTTTGTGGAACCGGGCAGTGCGGTACGTTTATCTTGCGCGGTGGTTTTCTCCTCTCCTAATAAAAAAACCGTAAGTTGTTTCTGGTATATTTACCTAAAATAGTTATTATTAACTGTAATTTCTCCCAAAAAATATTTTCAAAATGGTTTTTTGGAGACCACTTGATACAGAAGAAAATAATCAAATGACGGATACAGGTATTATAAAAACAATATTTGAATTAACTAACATTCCGGTGTCTACTATTAATCTTGTTATTAAAAAAGGGGTGTTAAGAAAATGGCTTACTTTTGAAATGATTTCGAATAAATTGCGGAATTATAAAGATTAATCTTTGGAAACTTTAAGAGGTATTTTATTTAGAATGTGGATTTAAATATAAAAAAATAATAACCGTTTAATAGTAATGGAATCACGCCGTATTGCGGAAATTCGACAGGAATATTTGTGTAAAATAGAAGAGTACTACGAATCAAATAGGATGGTAATAAATGTTGACGAGACGCGGCTTGATACGCGTGATACTATTAATTACTGTTAGGTAGACATGACTCAAAATTGTACTTTAAATGCGCCATGTTCAAGGGGAAAACGTATTATAATTCTGCATGCCGGAAGTAAAAATGGGTTCGTACTCTACGCACTGCTCTTGTCAGCCAAAAGTATAAAACAGTGTTCTGCTGACTATCGCCAAGATAGATAAAACAATTCACCGAATGAGCAATTCTCTGAAAATGCATATACATTACAACCCTCAGAATTGGTGCACCTAGATTTTCGAACGGATTTTTGACACTTGACCTTGACAGTGACATTTTACTATGAAGGAGTATATACTCCATGAGGTTAACATGGAGCTGCAGTATATTATGAGTGCGAAAGGGCAACCCAAATTGAATTGCAGCGGGTATCTGTTTGTAACGGATAAAGTAGCTGGCAGCCGAATACATCGAAAGTGTTAACACTACCATAAAATCAAGTGTCGCGTTCGGGTCATCACCGAACACAATACAGTGGTCAAGGAAACCAGCGATCATAATCATAGCGTAAACGCAGCAAGGGTTGAGGTACTGGCAGCGATAAACAAAGTTACAGATGTTGCCAAAATTTCTAAGAATCTTAGTCAAGTGGCGTGCGGTTCGTTTCCGAAATTATCAACGGTTAAAAGAATTTAGACGAACCAGAGAAGCAGCATGCAGTGTTCCAGCCCAACTGCAATGCAGACGTGATCTGGATTTCGCTATAAAATATACAACAACTTCTAAGGGTAACAATTTTTTGGTATATGACTCTGGCAACGAAGACGAAAAAATTTTGACATTTGGTACAAACAACAACTTCAAACTCTTGTCCATCTCCAACGACTGGTATATGGATGGAACTTTTAAAACTGTTCCTTCGCTGTTTCACCAGATGTACACCGTCCATGGCTTGAAGCAAAATATAGCTATTCCATTGCTGTATATTTTGCTGCCTAATAAAACTGAAATTACTTACAACCATTTTCTGAATCGACTTAAACTGCTCCAAATTTCAATGGCCCCTGAATCAATTTTAATTGCTTACGAAGTAGCAATGGTGAATGCTATAAGTGATCAATTTCCTGGCAGAGTAATATGCGGCTATTTCTTCCATTTGGCGTAGTGCATATACCGGCAGATTCAACGCAGCTGTTTCGAGCAACGCTATGACCAAGACGCTGATTTTGCTGTGAAGATGAAACATTTGCCAGTTCTGGCGTTTGTCCCTAAGACCTATGTAGTCCAAGCATTCGACGAACTTTTGGACATTGAATTTTTTCCGCCCGAAGTATAAAGTATTATTGACTACTTCAAGGACACATTGATAGGACGGCCCGCTAGGAATAATCGATGTAAGCCTCCGCTATTGGGCATAGAAATGTGGAACTGCCACGAAAGTGTTTTGCCCGACACGCCAAAAACGAATAATTCTGTAGAAGACTGGCATCTATGTGTCGAAGCGCAAATATCGTGCACCATTTGGAAGTTTATCGAAGGTATAAAAAGATAACAAGACATTAAACAATTTATTGCCGGAGAAGAAGAGCTTCACCAAAAGAAAAAATATAAAGACTTAAACGAGCGGCTCAAACGATTGGTGCAAGCATTTGATCCAACTAATATCTTGGACTATTTACGAGGCGTTACTCACAATATTTCCTTTTAGATGTAAAATGTTAGTATTTATGTGTTTACAAACTTAATTACGCATATAAAAAGAGATTTAATGAGATTTGTATGAGTTTTTAAATAAAATATTCTTAAATTGGATCTCGAATCACATGCCCAAGGTTATTTTTTCACAAATCATACACTACCTACTTTGTTATAAAATAACGTCATCGCTACTGCGCTACGTAGTGACAAAGCCATGAAGACAAAAAACTGTTACATTTTCTAGTCTTTTTCGATAAATTGGTCATTCGATGTATTTTGATTCGGTAAATTGTTTTTCGCTGAACTATCCATTCGGTTAAATGACTTTCGGTGTACAGTTTTCGGTGAATTGTTTTCGGTTAAAAATGTTCGGCGACGCAGCTTGTTGTTAGTTTATATAAAAGTATATAGAGATTATAGTAATAAGTCCGCAAAACAGCGTTACGTGTGTAACGATTTTTAAAATATTGTATTGCATGTATTGCCTTGAAAAGTACGTTACGCGCGTCTATGGATGGCACGCATTCGAGGTAGGTATACAAATGAATTCCGCGCTATTGTTATATATCGCTTTAAACTGATATTGAATAAAGTATACCTCCAAAAAATACAGGGACGGAGGGGGGGGGGGGTGTAAAGTTAAAGCAGTTTAATAATTTTGTTCTCTAGGACGATTTTAATGATTTTGATCAAATTTGGCGCATCCAAACCAAATTAAAATGTCTCGAAAACACACACATTCTAACAATAGGCTTTTGCAGGCTCCAATATTTATATCATTTCCCGAAATAGTACGCCTGGGAATTGTTATTGGTGGTCCCTGTAAGTATTGTAAGAAAAATAAAATTATTTATTACCTATTCAAGCAAGTGCATTAAAAAACGCAAAAAATTAATAAATGATCAGTGCAAGCGAATAAATTAAATGGTAATAATATTTTAACATCTAAATCTTAATTAACAATGCGGCAAAAAAATTTATAAAGATCATTTGAATAACTCTTTTGTCCGATTTTAAAAAATTATATCTCTAAAGTTTGTCAGCTGGCAGTTTGTTGATTGATTTATATCATCATTCACGATTCAATTCACAATCTCTAATAAATCGTAAAATAGCACAAAACATGTACACATTGTTTAAATAACAAGTTAAATAAATCCTGAAATGGTCGTTTGCAATTTATCGTATTTGTAGACAGAGCATAACAATATATGCATGAGTCCATGTTGTGTTTGATAAAACTTTCTCTTTGTTGGTACGGTATATATTTTTCGTGAATTATAATTATCCTACAATTCAGTGCCTAAACGGATGGCACGTTATTTGTTTGGCAATAGAAAGCATCTAAAAGCTAGAATATATTAACTGAATTTGTGATTATTTACGTCTCTAGGAAAAAGTTTATAAGCACCAGGGACAAATAAAAATGAATAAAATTTAAAATTAACGTCTGTGGTCAATATGAGCGAAAAAGGGGCCAATTGCATACATACTGAGTAGTTCCAGAATGCCACAGTAGTTATGTCTGCTCCAAATGAAATATTTATTTCAACTACGAAAGTTCTATGAAGTTGTGCGGCGAGCAACAAGGTACTCATTAGAACATACTTGTTAAGGTGGGCATATCCAAGAGAGAGAGAGGTCCGATAAAGAAATATTTCTTATTTTTGGCCATAACTTTTTTTAAATACATATATTGTTAAAAATTCGTATTTAAGATTTCAAAGTTACCCCCACCTAACGTATTTCCTCCGCGGAGTGATTAAATTTTGATTATGAACACTTTTTTCGTAGAGTGTCTATTATTTGAGATATTTGAAAGTTTCACGTTAAAAAGAATCACCCGGTATATTACATTGTTAATGCTTTGTAGAATAACAATAGTCAAGATGTTGGGCTTTCTTACTGTTATGCGCACGCCTACGGTACGGTCTCATAGAATATACGAGAAGGGGCAGAAACGCCGCGAGGATAGACTGGAACGTTCGAGAATAAAGCGCCTCAGTATATAAGGAGTGGATGCCGCGCACGGAGGACAGTTTTATATGAGATGAACAAGTGAACAGATAGAATAAAGAACAGTAATAAGTTTTCAATTGTAGCAGTGAGACTATAGTAGATGGAGCTTGTAATTAGTGTGTACTAATGTGTATAAGGACTTAATTATTGTAATTAAGTAGTGGTTAGTGAAAAGTCTTGTTGCAATTATTTGAACCTACGTACAGGGTGTTTACTGGAGATTGTAAACATGTAACCATTATTATTAATATAGGTTCTAATGCAAACACATCTTATTTAAATAATAATTACCAGTTAAAATTATCTATAAGCAATATAATTTTTGTCTTCCATCAAATTTATAGACTCGTTTGATTCATAGTTAAATTTGTTATAGCGAGAATGCTCTTCCAATACTTTTTATTTATGATTTTTTACAGAAGAAACAATAGTGAAACAAAAATTGCGAAACAGTTTCCAAAAGGTACAATCAACTTCTTTCGTAGTTTGTAAGAAAAAGTAACTAAGCTAAGTCGTTTGGACAATCTTATATCCACAAGTCTACCCGGCACGAATTTCCTGTTTTAGAACAATTTTCAATTGAAGTAGAATATAGTAGAGCATCACTCAGGGTGTTGTAGGGTAGTTCCCCTACAAGTCAAAAAATAAAAACAAAAAATTTTAAAATCAACAAAAAGAAAACCATTGTCAGGGAAAACCATGATAAAAAGTTAACCAGATACAATTTATACCAAAAAACCACATTTAAGGTCAGGAAAATTTGAAAAAATTCCCGAACAGTCAATAATTCTAAAATAGCCTAAATTCACCGATACCTAACTTTCAATATTCATTCTAGTCATTTTACAAAAGATTCATTACAAAAACGCTCCTAAAAAATGCAGCCCCTATATAATCATGAACAAGACTAAAATTACTATCAGTACCTAAAATTACAACGTTTTACTTCTTTTCGTTATCTTTCTATAAACCATTTCACATTCTAAATTTTGCTACTTTTTGACAACCCCTCGTATACATCAAACTACGTTCCGTACCTCAATTCTTAACATTCTATTTCGTTTCATAAATTTCTTGAAACCCAATTTACTATTTCAAATTTCACTACTTTTCGATCACCCCTCGTATACATCAAATTACGTTCCGTACTTCAAATCTTAACATTCCATTTAGTTTCATCAAATTCCTGCAGCTTAATTAGTATTTTAAATTTCGCCACCTTTTGATCACACCTCGTATCATATACAATATCTCAATTCCTCTTGCAACCGATATTCAAACTCAACTCGCGCTTATTAGGAAAATTCTCATATCTTATTTTCAGTCACCTCGCATCTGTCGGGAACATTCTCATATCATTTCAACCGTGAAACGTCGGACCTTCGAGTCGACTTTACGGACCCATTTCAAATTAAATTTTCAGTCAATCAAACTTCAATAAGTCCCAAATTCGAATAGATTCAAACTTCGTTTTTATACCAAATAACTCTCCTTTTCATTGCCGATTTTTCCAGATAACTTTTATTTTCGAAATTTAACTACTTGCAAAACAATTGCGCAATATTTCGCAATCGTGCCGATCCAGACTTGACGGTACCAAATCCAGATCTAAATAGGGGGTAAAAACGTTCGTGCTTGACTCACGGGGCACGAAATACGCAACACACGGATAGTATAAATACCGATACCAAGGCAAGTTCAGATTTTGACAGTGACTCCTATGTTAAGTATTCGCGAGTGGTAAACAAAGTAGTTGTTTTAAAAGTGATACTAAAGTGTAATAAGCTTATATGTTAGTGTAATCGGTTCGGTTCTATTTAACTTAAGTTGTAGCTTCCTACCGTCTAGTTAGGCTTCCCTATTTTCGGTCCCAGCATATTTTTCGTGACAATTGTTTGAGATCTAGCTTCCCAGGCCGAAATCTGGTTAAAAAGAGTTAGTTTTAAGTCTTCGCCTTCGAGAACCCAATTAATTTTTAAGAAAATCATTTCGCCTTCGTGGCCCTAACATTTTTTCATTTCGCCTTCGCGGCCCCACAAAAAAGTGAATTTTTTCAGATAAACTTCTTAATATATACTCTTAGTGAAAAACAAAATAAGACTGAATTTCTGCCGTCGAATAGTTACCTATTCTAAAAGTGACTTGTTAAATAAAACACGAGTCGTTCTAAATTCTGTTGTTAAAATTTAAATAAAAGATTTGTTCGTTCCGTTTAAATCCAAGTGTTGTTATTTCAAGAATATCACATACAGGGTGTAGCCTTCGACCCTGTCAGAACTATAAAAGATTAATCAGTGCTAAATAAACCAAAATTTTAAAACAAAGTGCTACAGCAGTTCAAGACGATATTACACAGGGTGTAATAATTAACCCTAACCCTCACTATAGAATTCGAACCCCAAGACTTCTCACAACGTAATTAAAAGCACGAACGCCCCCAAGGGTCTCAACTGCAGCTCTCCACAGCCAACTTTTTTAATTTTTTTTATCTCCTAGGGCTTTTTCGTGTTCAAGGGCTGGATTATCCATAAGGCAATATAGGCAGCTGCCTAGGGGTACCGACAACAAAAAAAAAACAACAAACGCCGGTCTACATTTTTTTTAAACGCACGATCTTTGTTTTAATGAGTTGCAATCCGCGTCGCGCGACTTTTTTCAATCCGCTCTACCCTCGACAGTTTTTCACCAAAAGGAGTGAAACTTGGTATAAATTATCTTTAAACACAATACAACAATTATGTAGCATGACATTTGTCGAAACTTGAATTTCTCTCGATACATTTTTCCTGAGAAGCACCGAAAACGTGGAATGTTTCGTCTATTTGTTTACATTAAAATAACTATAAACAATGAATGTTTCTCGGCGTTTCCTGCAATTATATGGTGGCGCTAGAGTCCAGGCAGTCGTTTAAGTCCAAAATCGATCGTTTTTGTTCATATGCGGCTGAGTAATGGCAATTTATGTAAACAAAGACGATTGATTTTCATTGATTTCGAGAGTGAAATTTTTTTGGTTTTTATTTTTTATCTGGAAACCAAATAATTGGATTTAAAAAATTTCAGTGACAACATTGTACGCCACAATGAGGGCAATATGCTTATATATATATATATTTTATTTTGATGAAATTTGTTTCCAAAATATTTTTCGATGATTTCCTTAGGCCCCGAGCGCTAAGCGGGTTACGGTACGCAGCCCTTCGATTGAGAGCCGATATTTTATTTAAAAGTTTTGTAGTGGTAGGGGGGCGTTATAATATAGTTGCTTATGGGCGAAAAAATCATAATCCGGCCCTGGCATTTCTTAAGAAGCGAAGACATTTTTTCCGGAATCATTTCACATAATCAGTGTAACTAGTCTGGCAACAGCGCTTTCCGACTAACCTTATATTAAAATTTACATAATCTTAAGTAAAGAAAGAAAAGTGAAAAGCGGCCACCTTTGTCCGTAATCAACGTTAGAGCAAGCGGTTCACGAATAGAATAGAATTTTTTCGAAGCGATTAACCTATGAATTATTGTTAATGAGATTTGGCTGGAAGAAAGAGTGTTAATCAATTAATTAATTTCTTGCCTTTCCTTCCATTAACAACTGCCGACACTTGTGAATTATTAGATAGTGATTTGTTCACCATATGTTCCCATCATTTAAAACAAAAATCTATTTTAAAATAACATATAGGACTAATCATGACTAGGTTTTAATACTTTTTTCTAATTTGTCATACTTTTACTAGAAGCACTAAAACATTAGAACTTACGAAATGAAAAATTTGAAAACTATCGTATATCGATTTAATCACAAACCACAGTAATTAATAACAGAAAAACTTGCAAACAATAAAAACCGTTGCATTTCACTATCCTTTAATCTAATATACAATTTGCACTTTTTAACAGTTGTTTGTACAATATTGCACTTATGCACGTCCAGTTTGAGATTGCTTTTTAATCTAATTTAACGCCAAAATTGATACCTTTACATACAATTAAACGATTTTTAATCCGTTGCATAATTTACCACATAATATATTCAAAATTTTAAACAAAAAAGCCCGCAGCTTGTTTATCTGTTAAAACACCAACACTCCAATATTACGTATACTTATAGTACTTTCACTCGAACCGTAAATTTTTTATAATTACTTAAATTTTCGACTCACCAGCACTGGCAAGCAGAAGAAAAGTTAGCTTGAGGAACCTTGTCATGGTTGCCACTCCTGCACCTTACTAGACGCTATTTGGAGACACATAAAGCTTATAACAGCATTCTCCCTATAGTTTGACCTTGCGGCAACTAAAGACACCGTCTATAATGTCCATCAGCTTGTGTCAATATTAAATACAAGATTTGCTATAGGCTATGGGTGAATTATACTATCTAGTTGATTCGCGTTATTTTGAACTATTTTTATTAATAATAATAATAATCTTTATCGTCCATTGGATTATACAAGAAAATGACATAGGACAAGTCAAATACGAACAGCAGTGTATAAGATAAAACCAATATAAAGTTACAATGTAAATTACAAACAATAAATTTAGTAAAATAAAAATACAAAAATATAGCAGGAACAAATATTGTACAAACAAACTAATACATGTTTATTATAAGATAAAAACAGTTAAAAAGTCAGTTGCAGTATAAAAACAGTGATCAAGTAATACAAAATTTACAGCATTTCTTAAAGTTTCTTGGCCTGATGGATCTTTTAACTCTGCCGTTAATCCCTGGATGAAAGTCTGTCTCAGATTGCTTATCTTCAACTGAAGATTGGCTCTCCTTAGAGAAAGAGCCGCTTGATCCATAATTAATATGAATCGTATTTTAAGTTCAATCTTTCCTAAAACTAGACCTAAATCGTGGTTTAACAGCTCTATAAACTTAGATATTAGACAAAAAGATACTATATGCAAAAGACATAAATTAAATATAGATATAGAAGCTTACGAAGCCTTCAAATTATTGAAAAATAAAATAAAGAAAGACATGGCAATAGCACGAAGCTAATACGTCACGGACATGGAGTAAAATATATCTTCCGGTCCTATATTAATAATATTAAAAATATAATGACTATCCCCAATGTTATAAATCATAATGGAATCATTATAAGTGATCCACAACAAATTGTAAACGCATTTACTCAATTTTTTGAAATCCCTTATACCGGATGACACAGGAGACATGTAACACCCCGTAGCATGTTTATTTAAAAAGATATTATTTTGAAATTTGGTACACTTATATAGTGCGTGATTGTCCTTTTTTAAGTACAATTTTTTTCCCACCACTTCCGGTTTCACCGGAAGTGACATCTATTCTATTATTTTAAATGACACCCTGTATATATTTTGTTACCTATCTGATTTGTCTCTAGATTCTCTTTTCAACTATGTATCGGAACACGGCATTTGTTTTTAAAATGACAGTTAATATCAATTTTAGTTTGTTAAGTCTAGGTGGCCCTGATATGAACCTTGGCAGATATTGATGCGTAGTGTGCCGTGATATCGAAAGACCTCTGGTATGCAACTTTGTGCCTCATATTTTTTTGGGAATAACCAGTAGCTGAGCAGAATAATAAGATCTAACTTATTTAAAAAAATATCTTTAAACAACCCACGATATCATAAAAACCAAGATAGGAACCCCATTTTTTTTATTTCACCTAGTTAAAAAATACTTATTTATCTTTTATTTTTGTCCAATACAATTGCTGTGCCTATCCTATTTTACTTTCTTCATTAAAATTAGTATCGAATGTTATTGCATAGTAATGAATATTGTACTTCAACAAAAATATTTAGTAAGCAGGCCGTGGAAACAAAATAAAAGTAGGTAAAATGATTTTTTTAATAAATAAGAAACATCAGTAAAACACATTTGAACAAAATTGATGAAAAACCATTACACTATGTAATACATTTTTACAACGAATGAATGAAATTAAAATGAAATATTTACTGAAGTACTACATACAAAAGCATTTTTTACTGCAGATGCTCAAAATGTTGTCCGTTATTATCTCTGCACAATCGTATTTTTGTGACGGTAGCCCTAAATACGTTATCTAACTGTAATTCAGTAATCTCATCGATTGCTCTTCTGACTCTCATTTCCATATCTTCTCTGTTTGTTGGTGGAGTTCTATAAATGTTTTCCTTGAGGTGGCCCTATACAAAAAAATCAAGCGGCGTAAGGTCTGGTGACCTTGCAGGCCATCGAACGGGCCATTTGTTCCCATCCAGTTTTCTCCAAACCTTTCATTTAAATAATTCACCACAACTCTGCTGTTATGTGGTGGAGCCCCATTCTGTTGAAAAATTATTGGGTTAACATTAGGTGGCAGTTTTCAAAAAAATCCTGTATCTGGTTTTGCAAAAATCCCAAATATCTTTCTCCATTTAATGGACCATCAAAAATTATTGGCCCAATAATTCTTCTGCCAATTACTCCTAACCATACATTAAAACTAAATCGCCCCTGATACGCACTTTCTCGCATATTTCTGGGATTTTCTTGTGCCCAATAACGGGTGTTGTTACGATTAAATAATCCCAAATTAGTGAACCTGGACTCGTCGAAAAATAAAATTTGTTCATGAAAATTATTGTCCAAATTGTGTCTGTTCAGAAACCAATTGCAATAGTTCAATCTTCTTTGAAAATCATTTTCGTATAAATGCTGGTGTATTTGGTACTTGTATGAATTAAATTTGTGTTTTTTCAAAATGCGTCGAGCTGATTCCCGATTTACACCGGTTTGGTTCTGAATCTGTCTTATCTAAATCGTGGGATCTGCCTCGACAATTGCAAGTACATTGATTTCCGACTCTTCATCGATAATGAAATTATTTTCCGGTACATCTGGTTCACTTCTGAATTGCTGTTCAACTCTTACAAAATAGTTGTTTGGTGGATGAATTCTTTCGGGAAATCTTTCTTGATATAAGTCAGCAGCCCGCCTGCTATTTTTCTTACATTCGCCATAGATTACTAGCATATCTACTTTTTAATTTCGTGAATACATGGCAAAATAGAGTTAAAGACCTGATAACTTAGGTATAATTTAATGAAAAATACTTAAATTGCTGCCAAGTAAACAATTCTTAATTATCAAATTAAAATGACGCCTCGTTTTACCTTCTTTTGTTTCCACCGCCTGCTCACTATTTTTGTTGCAGTACAATATCATTACTATGCAATAACATTCGATACTAATTTTAATGAGGAAAGTAAAGTAGGATAGGCACAGCAATTGTATTGGACAAAAATAAAAGATAAATAAGTATTTTTTAATTAGGTGAAATAAAAGAATAGGGTTCCTATCTTGGCTTTTATGATATCGTGGGTTGTTTAAAGATATTTTTTTTAAATAAGTTAGATCTTATTAGTCTGTTCAGCTACTGGTTATTCCCAAAAAAATATGAGGCACAAGGTTGCATACCAGAGGTCTTTCGATATCACGGCACACTACGCATCAATATGTGCCAAAGTTCATATCAGGACCACCTAGACTTAACAAACTTAAATTGATATTAACTGGCATTATAAAAACAAATGCCGTGTTCCGATACATGGTTGAAAAGAGAATCTAGAGACGAATCAGACGGGTAAAAAAAATATACAGGATGCTATTTAAAATAACAGATTAGATGTCATTTCCGGTGAAACCGGAAGAGGCGTGAAAAAATTTTTGTACTTGAAAAAGGACAATCACGCATTATACAAGTGTACCAAATTTCAAAATATTATCTTTTTATATAAACATGCTACGGGGTGTTACATGTCTCCTGTGTCACCAGGTATATTCCCGCAATGTAGCTAGTCAAACGATGTACCAGCATCTAGCGCTCCTATTTTTACGATCTAGCAGTTTACAGAAGCAGATACCTTAAAAGCTCTCAAAAAAATGAAACAAACTTACTACTGGCCCAGACGGCATTCCTGCGTTCTTAGTAAAAAATTTGTTCTTCCTTTGTCTATCATGTTTAACCTATCAATCAATACTTCCACGTGTTCAAAAGTGTGGAAGACTTCTAAAATTCGTTCGGTTTACATACAGTATGAATAGGAATTACAGGCCCATCGTGTTTTTATAATTTTAGTAAGGCATTCGAAATATTACTTCATGAATCTTGATTTTTTCATGTTATATCACAAATATGTATTAATCATCACGGGTTTACGCCAGGCCGCTCTACTTCCACCAACTTACTTTATTTAGCGTAGCCCATTGCTGAAGCTACGAGAAGACAAGTTGATATTGTCTACATAAATTTTTCTGAAGTGTTTGATTCTCTAAACCATGACGTATTGCTTCAAACAATGTTTCTTTGGTTTTGCTCCCAGTCTGACTGAATTTCTTAAATCATATTGATTGAAAAGCATCCATTTGTCCTCTATAGAGGGTTTAAGTCCAACTTAATTCGTGCAAGATCTGGTATACCTCAAGGTATGGTGCTTGGGACTTTACATTTTAATATATTTGTAGACGATATCGTCTCCTAGCTTAATAGTAATTCATTGTTGCATGCCGATGCCATGAATATTTTTTACTAGTATTATAACGAGGACGGCACCAAGAGATTACAAAATGACTTAGTTAATCGTCTCTCGTGGTGTAACAAAAACGAGCTACCCGTAGCCCCAAATATAAACAAAGTCTGCACTATGACTTTTAGCAGAAAACGTAATCTTTCATATGAATATGTAATCAATAATACGATAATTCAGAGACGCGAAAGGAAGGAAAGGGAGTATTCTTAAATTACACATTGCTTTAATATACGACAAATTTAAAAAAAAATGATTTTAAAATATTCTTTGAATATTCCTAAACTGTACATAAATATAGCGGTGACAACTATAATATTGGTATTCATGGTTTTATTAGATCGCGTGAAAAATAAATATAGTAATATTTTCAACAGATTTACAAATTCGCAAAGGCCCGTTTGTTTTTTAGGCCTATCTTGTTAAGTTTATTATAAAACTGTTTGTGCCAACATATTTAAAGTCTGCGCTGTGGTCGTACAATATTACGTAATAATTTAGATAATGTGATTTGCTGTGTGTATTTCTGTACTTTGATAACAATACTTTCCCATTGATGAAAAAGCAACAATTTATCAATGATGGAGCAATTATACGTATTTGCTAGAATAGTTACCGAATAATTCCGGTGTGTTCATATGAGATCACCCTAAAATATTTGCATACACCGATATCTACCTCTACATACAGTAGTTGTAATGGGTCGCAATGAACTTCCTATAAAGTACACGACAATTATTTTATATCATCTATCGCAAGTCCATTGTAGATTTGGAGCATTTTGAGAATGTGCATGGTATATAAAGTAGTTATAATAGAATTTGTTCGTTCAGGAAATGGGGCTACTGTTTAGGTAAGGACTGTTATAAGAATTTTAATGCTTTTGGGCGTTTCGGTGAATAGCAAACTATTTTAAAATAGCCATCGTATCTGGCAAACATTTACAATTTTGATTTCGTTTACGTATAAAGCAAAATACAGTGCAGAATTCAAAGCAATGCGATACATTCAACTACAGGTGGCTGAGAAATTGTATACAGCGTTTCTTTGACTCATAAAAACAAATGTTTATGGATAACTTTTTTATTGGTTTCTATAAGTACACTGGAACTAGTCTAGAATTACTATTCTAAATTACCTAAAATCTACTAAATCTTTTACAACATGGTTTCATTGGTTTCATAAAAAATGGATCTACAATCAGGAATTTAACAGTATTCACTCATTACCAGTATAAATTTGATAAGTTTGACACTCTTGGACAGGTGGAAACTGTGTACACAGATTTCTTGAGGATTTTAGAGAAAATTCTTCATGCCTTGTTAAATAAATTACGAAATTTCTGATTTAGCATATGTCTCTAATTCTAATTTTATTCTCCTTCATGTCATGTTTATTAAACGAGGAAGAATATATATCTTGTAGAATAATTATAAATATAAAGGAATTTCTAGATATTTCTGCGGTTTCACAAGGTGCCAATCTCGGACTTCTATTGTTTTCATTTCTCACCAATGGTTTGTGCTGTTAAATTAATTGTAATAAACTTATTGGTGTTAATCTTAAAATATTTACTTTAACTTTGACAATGTTTCCAGTAGCTTACCAGTTGACAATAAACTACAAGTTCATACTTATTACAATAAACTTAAATGCTAAAAAATGTAAAATTTTATCTTCTACTAATACAAGAATTAATTTAGCTGATGGATATAATAACTGTAATTTTTGTAGATCTCTTAGCAAGATAAGAATAGGGAGATATTTATTATAATATAAATATATACATATGTATTAAAATCTTGTAGAACTTAAAACAGTTTATCTGAGTTTGAACTCAGAATTATGAATTTATACTCGTACCCAGAATTTCGAATTTAAATTCAGAGTTCTCAGTTTCAGCTGAGTATAAAATCGTTGGCTCATTATAAACCTGTTCTATAAGCAAAGTATTCACTCAGTAGCCAACAGTAGCTAAGATTCTGAGTTCAGATGCGGAATTCTGAGAATTTGATCTAAAGACTCCGATTTTAAACTTGAAATTCTGAGTTCACAATCGGAATTTAAAAAAATAAATTTGTTTGACACTTCCACACTTCGTATTGTCTGAAAGTTATTCAAACAGGCATCGTGCATGATTAAAATTAAATTTGCATCGGTGGCGTATAAAAACTAAACAGAGCTTGTGCTTAATTGTTGAGATTTTCAGTGTTATGGTTTCCTAAGACAAGTCGTTGTCTTTGGTGTCATCTAACCTCCTAAGCTGTAACAAAAAGCATATGGAAAATATATTTACATTGCGTGCGTGAATATGCACACATTATTTTTGAAAGCAGTATTCTTGGAAGTGAAGGCAAAAGGCCGATAAAATGAGAGATGCAGTAGATGTCTTAGCATCAACGGTGGCCACAATACAAATGAAGGAAAAGACAATGCGCAAGCTTGATCCCGTATAAGCATTTCAGACGAAAGTTAACTATAATAGTAATTAGTAGTAGTATAGAATTGTAACAAAGTATTGTATAAACCAGGAGTGGGTAGCGTAAGCCTTATCAAGATTAAAGCACCATACTCAAGTTTTGATCGCACGATTGAGAAATACGTTTTGAGTGCATCTACATTGGAGAATTGTTTACAATTTCTTATTTTAAAGACCTATTTTACCTCTTTTTCGTCATCACCGACTATTGTGTAATTTTCGATACTCCTTAACGGGCTTACCCTCGGTGCTTGGAACGCATTTTTGTACAAAAGTGCTCCGGTAATTCCTCCCAAGATTGGGCCAACCCAGTACACCTAGAAAAATGCAAGAGTTAAATTATTTATTAAATTCGCTAGATATATGCAACTAAATATACTCCTGCGCATATTATTGGTTGTCATGGAATGCATCGGTGAGAACTAAAATAATATAGGCAGCGAAAGATTTATCGAGAGATAATTTCACCAATGCCACACATTATTTAAAAACATCCATCATATAAATCGTACGCTAGACTTTGCGTTAATCTAGGAAATGTTTCATAAAGTTTACATTTTATTTTTTTTGTTTTCTGGTTTACGATATAATTAAGTTTCCACAACGTGGGTTTCATATTTTTTAATCTAAACTAAACACAACTTTATTCGCTACCAAAGTATTAAAAAAATCGGTGTTAATTTTATTTCAAATAATCTTAGAAAATCTGGAAAAGACAAAGAATTCGCAAACTGAGAGTTTGCATCCTGTAAATAACATCTAATGTCTAATACCCAATGATTCGCCCAGTTGTTGGCGATAGCAGCAGATCCAAAACTACGTGCTGGGTTCATGCTAGCCCCAGTGAATTCGATGGCGGCCAGGTGTCCGAGGACGGCAGTAAAGCCTATTGCAAGAGGTCCAGCAGGCTTCGCATCAGGCCGATTTGGGTCACAAATGCCGGACACGACTAGGAGCAAAAGAAAATCTAAAAAGTGAAAGAACTTATTGGTGATGCTGAGTGGATATCGCACATGGTTAAGATATGAAGGATAGAAATATAATGGTGAGATGATTACCTAAGAGAAATTCCACGCCACAGCCTTGTATCGGGGAAAGCTTCGGATTAATCAGAGTAATTCCTAGGCCTCCTCCATGTAAAGATTCTGGTGTGAGAGCCTAAAAATTAACAATTTTAACATTTTCTTTTTTACTTAATAATTAGCTAGTATAAGGTGCAGCTAACAGGTTTGAAACTGTTTTCTGTTGCTATTCACATATACAATATAATGAATGTTGCCAGCTATTAAGGTGATTTAAAATGGCAACATGGTTGTATTGTTAATGGTTTATCGGTTATTCCTAGGACCGCAAAAAATATGTCTTCAGAACCATTGATCTTTTCTCGGGTAATGAAATATGTGATTGTTTTGCCCTGTGTTGCCATCCCAAATGATAATTCCCTGTATGAATCCCTTGCATGCTAATTAAAGGCATGTAGCTAATAATGGGCATATATTCGATATAATATCTATGAATAGATTATATTAATTTCAGAAAATTCGTGCCTATGATCTGCTAAGCTAATTTTTGAGCCTTGACATAATTTTACCTTTAAAACTGCTGATCCGGTTACACCGCCCAAACTCTGGGCAACTACATACAAAACCCCTTTTATAATCGGGATATTTCCTGTGGCAAGCATCCCTGCTGTCACCGCTGTACTGATGTGCGCCCCGCTGACGTGCCCAAGAGACTGAAATAAAGTAAATATGCATACTGGGTGTTCCACTAGGTTTGTCATAAGTTACAGTTGAAGAGATAGAGATTTGAACAAAATATTATGTAACATGGGATCCAAAGGAGATTTGAATTATATTTCAAAAGCACCCATGTATTTTTATTGAAGTATGTACAAGTACTTTTGTGGGACTTCTGATGCAACGGAAAATTACATTTTTATGATTATATCAAATTTTACTCGCCAAAAGGCTAAAATAACCGAAATAGATTTGTTCCAATATTAATTTGGATTTGGATGCAGGACGGGGCACCTCCACATAGTGCACTAGAAGTTCAAAAGCGTTTAAACAATGCATTTGCAGTATGGATGGGGAATAGGACATCGTAATATACAATATAATTTTAAAGCATAAACAGTACTTATTATAGCTATAGTAAAAAATAAAACGGCTGATTTACATCAATATAATTATATATTATTTTTTATATGTTTGATTAACTCTCTTTTAAATAGTGATAATGATGGGCTGCATTTCAATTGTAATGGCAATTTATTAAAATTATCAATACCTTTGTAGAACAGGGAGTTCATTGTTTGACTATAGTTAGCCCTTTGAATATAAACATTATCTACATTTCTAGTAAAATGCTCATGTATCTGACGATTTAAAGTTACAAAGGTATTGAAATATTTCGGTAACATGTTATTCATTAACTTATATATAAAAATCATGAGACAGTAAAACAACAACCTATTAGACATAGAGAACCATTGAAGTGCTGATAGCATAAAGGATTATAATATATCGGTTACACTTTAGAATAATTCTTTTACCTCGATTTTGGAGTTTCTGAAGTTGTGACAGTTTATTTAGATTAAACATGTATAAGATTGAAGCACAATACTCGAAATGTGGCCTAATGATGGATGTATAGACTGTCACTCTGGACTCCATCGATAAATTATTTGAGATTCTTGAGAAAAAATATAGTTTTTGTGATATTTTATTACGTATATATTCAAAATGACTATCTAGAATGAAACCAAGATATTTTATTTCTGTAACAAAATGAATATTTTCGTTATCAATGGAAATATTTATAGAGTTAATATTTATATTATTTTACTTATATTTAGTTGTTAGGATCATAGCTTTTGTTTTACTGACATTTAACTTTAATTTATTAATTTTTAGATATTTGTTGATACTCTCTAATGTTCTATTCATTTTATTAACACATTCAGCCAAATTTCGATCACTACAATGATAATAATGTGTCAGCAGCAAAGAGATTTATAAATACACCATCAACATAAAGGTTAATATCATTAATATAAATAAGAAATAATAGAGGTCCCAACACACTACCCTGTGGTACACCATAGTTATTTGATTTTTTCACTTGATAGTGAATCGCCCACGCGAACCCTTTGTGTTCTGCCAGATAGGTAGTCCCTAAGCCATTCCAATACTTTGCCGCCAACTCCATAAACTTGGAGTTTTTTATTAAAATATCACGATCGATAGTTTCAAAAGCTCTTTTCGGATCAAGAAATACCGCTAAAACATATTTATTATCGTCGATGTCATACTTAAATTTAGTTAATGAGAGTTGGAGTGCTGTTTCACACGAATGTTGTTTCCGGAAGCCAGATTGATTGTTGATTAATATTTCATTGTTATTAAAATGATCCAGAAGCTGATAGTAAACTGCAAGCTCCAAAACTTTTTCAATTGGTGGCAGAGTATTGACTGGGCGGTATTCACATGCTTTTACAGTATTCTGTACTATAGGTATTGGAATAATAGTACTGGCTTTTAATTTGTCTTACTCCACTAATTCATTTCTATGGGTATTTTTAAAGGACATAGTTAATAAAAATAATAATCACAGTATTCCTGCTATTAAATAAGCGATTCAGAATGAAATAAATAGTTTAAACGTTGTCAATAACTACCTATATCATTTTGAATACTTTTGGAATTTAAGAAGGCGATATGAGGAGCGAGCGTAGGTGCGTCTTTACTATGTACATACTTCGGTATGCGATGTAAAGCAACGACAGGCGCAGTTAGTACTTGGATGGGTGACCATTCCAAAGGAAACCGCGTTCTCGCCTCACATATCTTCCAGCGGCTTGTATATCAGTGTATGCGCGGAAGCTATACAACCTTAGGCGAGGGTTGTATAGGAGATATACCATCCTTCGGAGGGGATGTAAAGCCGTCGGTCCCCTGTCTATTAAATGTTAGGCAAGTAAAAGATCCCTACTCTTCTTAAGGGAAGAGGTTCGGCAAAATTCCTGGTTGGGGGTAGCTCGTCTACAGGCGTCGGTGTTAGGCCTCAGTAGCGGAAATAGGCCGACGTTAAATAAATGTATATGAAAAAAAAAAGGCGATATGAACTCTGCATCCAAAATGGGGGCCATATCGAACAACTTTTATAATTTATTATTATTTGTTGTTGTTTTGTTAATATTATGTTTATATTAAATATTTGAAATAACTGAGTTTTGTAGTTTTGTTAACAATTTATTAGTTCAATAACTTTAAAACGGTTAAAGATAGGACTGTTATATGCAATATTTTTGAAATCAGAAAAAGAATAAGTCAGCAATACACAGGGCATTACATTTAAACAAATATTATTTCTTCTTGTAACCCTCAATTTCTGCACGCCACTGTTATTACATTAACTGGTTGAGTTACAGCCCTACAACTTTTACTTGAAACTTTCCTTTATCTCCAATGATAACGATGATAAGGGGTGGCCTGAATATAAATAATAACCCTGTACATCCGATTCAATCATGTAATTTCCCAAAGTTTGAAATCGATATCTTTTGTTAACAAAAAGTATAACTTTTCGGGCTGGCTAGTAAAATCGTAGACACTCGGTATCTTATATTTTACTTGACAATAACGCTGTTAAAAACTGGCGGTTTTCTATTTGCTGGCTGACTGTATTCGAAGTTCTTAAAACTGCATGTAAATATCAAAGTATATTTTGGTGCAAATATATGCCTCGATTATTATGGGACATCATTATGTAGCTTAATTTCTCAAAAAATAATAAAATGATCTTACCATTATTATAACGAAGACTATCAATCCAAAAGTGAAAGACTTCAAAACAGTACTATGCGGTACTTCGGAAAAACTAACTGCAGAGGCGCAACCAAGAAAGTTTAGAAAGAAATTTCCTAGATATTCAGCTAGGAGAGCATTCCAGATGTGCCCATTTTTTGCGCTTAGGTCGTCTATACCTAAAGTTTCTCTGAAATTTCCCATTTCTATATCTGAAAATGAAAACCTATATTGTTTTCTCTATTGCATTGCAATAAGATAAAAACTTAATATTCAAATATAAAAATAACTTTCTAAATTTATCTCTCACAATCACTATTGTGCAAGACTAAAAAAAATAACAATGTTAATAAATAACTAAGTTATTCTGTTTTTATGTACTGAACGTATACAGGGCGATTCACATAAAACTCCCCAGGCAGTTTCTGTATTAACGAAAAGAGGTATTCAATTTCTGTAAAAGTCAGTCGTTACATATTTTTGGTGGCTTTATTTTGTCGTTCAAATGTTGTCAATGACAGTGGCGTCCGCGATATCGCGACGCCGGGAAAAAATTTTCTATGACTGGAACTTTAAAGTATAATATTATTAGAGTTGGTTTAATTCTAAGTACTTTTTGTAGTATACGCTTTTCTGCTAAAACCGCTGGTTATCGAGATAAATCGAAATAAGTTTCTTAATAATTTGTTTTGACTTTTAAATAAAATATGCACATATGATGTATGTTCAAAATTGTTTCCCCCTTCATGGATAGACATTTACCCATTCCCCATTTACTTCATCGATTGGTTCAGTGTAAACTAATTTTTTTAGTTATCCCCATAAGAAGAAATCTGATGGAGTTGTCAGGCGAACGTGCTGGCCACCTGATTACTTCATTAGTTCCTTTCCTATCCATCTTCCATGATATGTTCGTTGCAAGTGTCTAACTGCTATTCTTGAATTATGTGCCGGTGACCTCCCCCCCCCCCCCCGCCTTGATTATGTGCCCATCATGAGGAATGTTTCTTAATAAATTTGGCAGCTCTTCTTGCAGGAACCTCCGATATCTAGCACCATTTAACATTTCATGAAATAGATAAAGTCCGACTATGTATCCGTTCAATATTCCACACCATACATTTACACTGTTTGATTTCTGGTTCTTCGTACCCACTTCGTATCATTTTGAGACCTATACCGAGCTCTCATCGCTCCACAACATATTTTTCAAACAATTCGGATTATCTTCATATAATACTGAGAATTCGGCAATAAAATTTATGCGACGCTGAAAATCACCAGGTCTTAAATGATGAACATAATGTACTTTACATGGATGGTACTTATTTTTCTTTAAAATTCTTTAACAGGAGGAGTAAATATTTGTTTCACACGATAATTTCCGTAGACATTTTTGGATTGTTTACAATATTGTTAATTACTAAAGCAGTATTTGAATCATTTGTAGCCGTTGGCCGTTTATTATGCTTTAACTTTTTAAAACTTCGTAATTTTTCAAATTATTGGTTAAAGAAATAAAGGTATTATGATCTGGCTTAGGCAAATTGGGAAAACGTAAATGGAATAAACTTTCGGCTTCATGGGAATTTTTTCTACATTCTCCGTAAATCAAAATCTACCTATCTTGCGACAACAAACGCATTCAGAAACTTAAAAAATGATTGTATGTCAACAAACGTCAAAATAAATTACTACACAACATACTTGACCTTATATTATTATAATTAGACTTAGGCCATTAGTTTATATAATTAAAAAAACAATACAGGGGTTAATGAAAATTATACTTTAAAGAATTTAAAAATAGGAAATATTAGATAATTTGAAAAACTTGACCTTTTTAAAAAATGTGTCATTACAAAATTCTATGTATATTATTTGTTTCCTTATCATGTTTCAATGTTCCAGCTATCGAAAAATAATTTTGCACTTCAACGCCATCTTTGTACAACCATTTGATATATTGTGAATCACTTTAAAGTAAGTACCTATTGTATTCAGTGACTACCTTTGAGCGAATTTAAATTTTTTTGCCTGTTACCAAATATTTGACTGAATGTTTTTTTTCGGTTTATCTCGACAACCACTGGTTTTAATAGAAAAGTGTATACTACAAAAAATACTTAGAATTAAACAAGCTTTAATAATGTTATACTTTCGAAGTTCCAGTCATCGAAAATTGTCTTTCTGGCGTCGCGACGTTGCGGAAGCAACTGTTGTTGACAGCATTTCAACGACAAAATAAAGCCACCAAAAATATGTAACGACTGGTTTTTACAGAAATTGAATACCTCTTTTCGTTAATACGGAACTGCCTGGGGAGTTTTATGTGAATCACCCTGTATACGAGTGTGAATGAAATCGTCAAATATTTGTAAATCATAACGTGCTAATATAGTCATATAGTTGTTAATGTACAGTGCAATTACTCAAGTATAAAATGTAAATTAAGCATACAGTTCTTGATATCTTTCGAGAAAAGGTTATTTATTTTATTTTTAATGTGAATTTCTTTTATAACGTTATAAATCAAGTTCACACAATACACAAAAACAGGACAACAAAAAACAATTTAAAATAGATGTTGCAGGGCCACGAAATGACTCCACAACAATTCGTTTAGTCTGGTTTTTATAAGGAATGGTTGTTTAACAGAGGATTATCTTGTGTATTTTGTTCAGACAACCAAAATTTAAAAAATAAATAAACAACAATATTTTGGATTAAAAAGATGGGCACTTCGCTCGTTGAATTTAACTTTGATCAATACCATGAAGTAACAGCTACTACTGATACCAAATAGCGTACCATCTCTCATCGCTGTAGCATAAAATGTTTCTAAGAATAGGAAGACCCACTATAGGGCACCACTTTCAAAGGACCCTATAATCCAGTCTGTGTATAGAAAATTGATCGATTTCATACAAAAAAATAATAAAGACGAAATTTGACACATCTCGGTTACTCATCAAAAGGCATCTGACGAAATTATTTCATCCACCTAGCGTATACGCAAAGGGGTAAAATTAACTACCCTTCTTGAAATTTTGTAAGTATCTTTCTGCCTGCTATTTTTTATTCAATAAAAAAAATAACTGAATATTATGATTAATTTAGAAATTTTTATATATCTTGAAAAAATTTCGTAAAATCAACCATTTTTGAGAAAAAAATTAAATTACATCTGCCTAAGTGATCAATCAAAAGCGATGAGCACAACATTTGTGTAAAATGCTAAAAGTAGGCTGGTGTCAAATTATAATTTGACAATATTACATTGTTTCTTGCCTTTGAAATAATAACATAATCATTCCTTACTACTTAATACTTAATTAGTGGTTCTCTAATCAGATTTTAAAATGCAAAGTTTTACTAATGAGGACTATGCAGACATACATATATTTAATTTATGGTGAATGTAAAGGAAATGCTTCAGGGGCAAAAGAGCGATATCGTCGTAAGTTTCCTAGTCGTAATATTAAGTTAAGGTTAAGAGAAAGGGGATGTTTTAATAAAAAACATCATGATTGTGGTCGTTGGAGACAAATAGGAGATGCAATGGAGTCACAAATATTACATTATTTTGGTGAATATCCTGAATGTAGTATTAAACAGGCTGCTCTTCAATTCCAAATTCCACATAACAAGAACATCAGTATGGGGGATTTTGAAAAGGCAAGAACTTTATCTCTATTATTTACGGAGAATATAAGAGCTGTTCCCTCATGACTTTCTAGTAAGATTTGATTTTCGTAGAATTATACTTAGGAAGCCGTTAGATTTTACAAGAAAAATACTATTCACAGATGAATGTTGCTTTATATGGAGTTTTAAATTTTCGTAACCAGCATTTATGGAGCGACGATAATCCTCACGCTGTTGTAAATGGAAGAAGATATCAATACAACTTTTCAATAAATATTTGGGCCGGATTATAGGCAATGAATTAATAGGGCCTTTTGAGTAACCAAACAGATTAAATGGTCCAGCTTCCTTAAACTTATCAACTTATAGACTATTTATCTCTTGCATTGAGTTAAACACTGTGGTTTATGCAGGATGGTGCGCCACCTCATTATTCTTTAGAGGTTCGAGAATGTCTACACTCAACATTTAGAAATCGATGGATTGGAAGGGGGCAAGAAGCCACAATGAAATGGCCCCCTCGGTCCCCAGATATGAATCCATTGGACTTTTACTTTTGGGGCCATTTGAAAAATGTTGTTCTCTCGACACCTGTCCCTAATGTCGAAGTTTTAAGAGAGAAAATTTTTAATACTGCCAATGAAGTTCGAAACTCTCCACATGTTTTAAATAGCTTGTATGATAATTTTAGGAAACGGTTGCAAACGTATATTCAAGTTGAAGGTCGTCATTTTGAGCAAATACTTTAATATCTAAAAACAACAATCGTTGTCTTCATGCTTAAGTTTTTATTACTGTTTAAATTCATCTTTTATGTATTTTGTGTTAGTTTTTTGTTTTAGTTTACTAATAAATTTGATTTTCAATACTTTCGTCTTTGTCTAAAAGTTATTTGCGGCATTCTACGAATGTTCTTTCCTATTATTTGGGTTTTCTACCACATGTATTATTATTCTCTTCAAAAACAAATCACCGAATCTACAAAATAATAGAATTATTGGAAAAAAGCCTCTACGCCCGTGACGCTTACGCCAAAGGAATAGTCAGAGGTTATGTTTTGCAAATAATATAAATCGGAATAAACACAGAAATAATGTATTTTGCTGACGTTTGGTATGGCTATGGGGTCTGCATTATCACCAATTTTAAGCAACATATTTATGGAGAACTTTTAGAACACACATGTTCAAAATTGTATAAACAAACCGGTTGTCTGGTGGAGATATGTTGACGACATCTTTGCAATTTGACCTGATGGTGTCGATTTACTAGATAGTTTTTTGGAAAATATAAATAGTAAGGAACCGTCTATTAAATTCACATTAAAAGTAGAAAGTAGGAATAAACTACCGTTTTTAGATGTTTTAATTAGAAGGGTAAATAATACAATTGAAACAAGCGTTTATAGAAAACCAACACATACTAATAGATATCTAAATTTTAACTCAGATCAGTCAATAAATGTTAAAAGGGGTGTTGTAAACTGTTTATACGATAGCGCCAAAATAATTTCATCTAATAATGAAATATTAAATAACGAAAAAAAATTTATCAAAGAGGTTCTAGTACAAAACCAATATCCTGAAGCCTTTGTTGATAGAGTTTTCATAAATGTTGAAAATAGGGACAATCAGGTACGACAAAAACTTGAACGTCATTATACAGCAATAATTCCTTATGTATACGGACTATCGGAAAAGCTACGCCGTATAGGTGACAAATTTGATGTTAGGAACACTTTAAGGTCTATTTTAACAAAAACAAAACCGAAAAACAGGGAGCAGAATTAAGAAACTGTATTTACAATATACCGTGCGAATGTGATAAATGCTACGTGGATGAGTCATCAAGACCTTCCAATGTGAGGTTGGATGAGCACAAGAATTACATTAGAAAGAATGAAATCCAGAAATCAAAGATTTGTGAACATGCTTGGGAAGACGGACATAGAATAAACTGGGACTCGGCAAAAATTTTAACAAAAGAAGCAGATACCAAAAAAAGAAAAATTAAAGAATCAGCAATAATCTTATTAAATGAAGATAAGTGTTTATCGTATTGTTCTGTAGATATTTGTACAACCTTGGCTACCAATGTTAAAAGAAGAACTTAACAAACTCAACATTATATAAAAGAAAATATCATCAGTTCTATGTTCTGTGTAAGTAGTAAGTATCTATGGAAATAACATAAACAGAATCTTAAAGCTGTGTATTTGACATACGCAGCAAAATAAGAGTTCTTCCAAAAAAGCTTTGAAAACGGAAAGAGATTACTTTCCGAAACGTCAGCAAAATACATTATTTCTGTGTTTATTCCGATTTATATTATTTGAAAAACATAACCTAGATTCGGTGATTTGTTTTTGAAGAGGATAATAATACATGTGGTAGAAAACCCAAATAATAAGAGAGAATTTTCGTTTTTAATTTGTAATGGCTCGTGCAATTTATAAGCACCAAATGATCATATCAGTACGTAATATTGTCAAATTATAATTTAACATCAGCCTACTTTTAGTATTTTACAGTAATATAATTGTGCTCATCGCTTTTGATTGATCACCTAGGCAGATGTAATTTAATTTTTTCCTCAAAAATGGTCGATTTTACGAATTTTTCTCTAGAGATAAAAAAGTTTCTAGATGAATCATGTTTAGTAACTTTTTTTTAAATGAAAAAAAATAGCAGGCAGAAACTTGTCTTAATTTTTATAAACATTCGAATGAGAGATTTAAAGCTTTCAGATATTTTGGATTTTTCGGATTTCCTAAACTTGCAGCAGTTCAGGAAATCCGCTCTGAAAATTCCATTTTTGCAATTAGTATTTTACCGAAATATATGTTAATAAAACTCATTAATAGATCGCTAGTTCGTTTTACTTTTCGATTTTCAGTGTTTACAACAAATATTTTTTCTTAATTTTCATAAGCAACTGAGCAAGCGAGGATATTTTAAGATTTCGACAACGCGACGTCTGGACTCTTGTTGCTTGTTAATTTCACACCACTTCACAAACTTTATTCTTACCAAGCACCAAGCACTGTTGGACATGCACGCGAGATATAGGCGCCTGCAGCTGACACTTGATCAGGATACCTAACGGGTAAGAAGTGACAATTCGAAACTTTGAAGCTTCGTCTCTTGCAGCGCGAATTTATTTACATCAGTGTTTACTTGGTGATCGCACACATGCGTGTTTTGTATTCTAATAATAATAATAAAACAGTATATTACTCTTTTGTGCTGCTGTGAATGCAGATAAGAGAAGTTAAATATGATTAAGTTGGCATCTAGTGAATTTGAATAAAATCTACGTACAGGGTGTGACAGAATGTCGAAAATTAAGAGGCATGTTTCTTCTACAAATTTATTTTGTCATTTGAATGCTTACCCTTGAAGCTTTCGTTTAAATTTGCAAATAAAAAATTGTTTCTTCAAATATTTTTTGAACGAATACTTAAAGACATTGAACTTAGAGTTAATACATAAGTAAAAGGGTGAACAAAATTAAGCCCCAGCCTTAATCAGTTGTGCAGATATGAGACATGCTGGTTGCATTTTCATTGCGAGCTGTGGCACCAAGGGCGTAAATAGATTTTTCTTGTTGGGGGTAATATAAAAAATTTAAAAAAATTCATTTTTTTATGTTTTTAATATCACAGAAATATCTTATTCGTATCGAATAAAATAACAAATAATTAGGGATAATTAAACCATTAAAACTAAAAATATAAGTATTTGCACATAAGCCACTCTAACTCTCGCCTGGGTTAATAACCAACTCTTCCCCCCTGAAGAAGATTTCTTTATTTTCATACATACACAAATTTAATTTTGAACAAAAAGGTATGTTGTCACTTCTTCGTAGCTTTTTCCGTTAAGTTAAATCGCAGTCACCAGTTAAATTAAATTCAATAAATTTATCATACAAAAATAAGTGACTATTAATCGATGTTTAGATAATTAACTTTCAACTTTGTTGGCCTTAATTGTCATTTAATTGTAATTTAAAATGTGGTTTAATTTTATTCATGAACGTATTAATGATGATAAATTTAAAAGCTGAAAAACGACGGAAACAAATCTTGTAGTATCAGCACCAGAAGAATTGCAGCAACGCGCCGTGTGCGCCACATAGCGTTTCACCACGTTTTAGGAACCAACCTGATTTATCTCTACCGCTTATATATTTTGAAATACAATTATTTCGACGAATAACGATGAACCATAAAAATGCGGTCGCAGTAAAATGCTAGGTCGAGACACTTTCATTGGAGCACCAATAATATAACAATCATCTGTCTCGCTTTCACGAAAGCGATGTAAAGGACGGACTAGGTCCCTCCTCGCAATCAGTGATTTCCTCGACAGTGCAAATATTGTATTGTGTCTAAATCTAAAAGTAGTATTCTTTAGTGTTCCAAGACATCTTAAAGTTAGACAAAAGTGGTGCACTGCTATGAAACGTGACACTAAGAATTTTTTTTTATACATTTATTTAACGTCGGCCTACTTCCGCTACTGAGGCCTAACACCGACGCCTGTAGACGAGCTACCCCCAACCAGGGATTTTGCCGAACCTCTTCTCTTAAGAAGAGTAGGGATCTTTTACTTGCCTAACATTTAATAGACAAGGAACCGACGGCTTTACATCCCCTCCGAAGGATGGTATGTCCCCTATACAACCCTCGCCTAAGATTGTATAGCTTCCGCGCATACACTTATATACAAAGGAAGATGTGTGAGGCGAGGACGCGGTCTTCGTTGTGAACACGAAGGGTGCCTTTGTTGTTGGGAAAATAAAAAACTTTGGGCTGGCTAGCTTCGACTGAGACTCCCAGAAGCCCCTGGGTAATTTCTTTAAAAGTCAGGTCGGGGTGGTATATCCTGAAACGGAAGGATTCGGCCAATAGGTACACCCTGTATAAGTTTAGAGCGTAAATATGCTTTTAATTGATTGTAAGGATTTAAAGCTTCACCCTGTATAAGCTGGATGTGATTTATTCACTTTTGGTTTCTTGGGTAGGGCCTACTTGAGTACCCTGTCGATATTTTTCTTTTAATAATAACACTGTATTTAACACACGAAATTAACAAACTTTTTATTTAGGCGAAAAGCACAGTTGAATATTTATATTATTTAAAATTAACAAATTTCTTTTCAGGTAACGTATCGACATAGAATTTTGCCTTAGACGATGCGGGTTTCGTTTTGATTTAATCAGATCTGAGATAATTCACTTACAAACTAGAGTCACGAAGACGATTTATTTTTACTAAAAAGTAGGGCCGCGTGGGCGAATAAAAATGTAGCACTTGGGCTGAATAAAAAAAATATAAAAGCCGATTTTTTACTAGGGGCTGCCTAGGAAGAAGACGCGGGTACACTTTAGGTTTCGTTAGCAACGCCGGAAAACACAACTTTGGGTTTAGGCTCTGTGGTGACCAAAGGGTAACGCGGTTAGTAAGAACTTATTCGTAGATACACCGGGAACACAACTTGCCGGGGGCTTGGCACGCTTCTTCTTTTATACAAATGACGGGGCACGACGTAACCGAGAGCTGGATGAGAATTTGAAGGGTACCGGACATTCATTTGGGCTATTATTATGAAATGTTGTGCAATAGTTACTTAAATTTTTGAATTTCTAATTGAAAATTATACTGCTAAATCGGCTATGAAAAATGTAATATTCTGATATGAAAATATCAGCGTAATCTAATTTAGTTTTTTGGAAATATTTAAGATAACTGCGGATATGACGTTTGGAAATGGTCCCGTTAAGTAACGTTGCGGGTTCGACTTTAATCCATATTAATGTTAATTTTAGATAGGTCATGCTAAATCCTATTTAGGGTAATAGAGTGAAGTTGGCGACGAGTTGCCAGCATGCAAAAAGGGAACTAGTAAATTTGACTAGGGCTTTAATTAAGAAAAGAAGCTGAATGTGGGATAACTAAATGAAGATAGTGACGAGTGGCCAGCTACTCATGGGGAACACATAAACTGGTCTTGATTTGGGGAAGATAGTTTTATTGGCGGCTCGGGACGATAATTAAAAGATATTTAAAGATATTTTATGGAAATTGAATTTGACGTGAAAATTAAAAGAAGGGGGCTTGTAGAATGTTTTGGGAAGTGCAATAAATTATGATAGATTGAAATTTTTGGAGTAAATTGAAAATGATTTGAAATGTTGAGGGGGCTGTATTTTTGAGGGATGTCGTTTGTAAATTGGGTGTTTTAACTAATTTAATGATAGAATACGAATGTCGGTGAATTATCGAGGATACTTGAAATTTCTCAGATTTTTTACTTACAAACTGTAGTTTTTTGGTATGTTAGGGGTCTTAAGGGCTTTTTTATGGTGTTTGCCAGGTTGACCTTGACAAACGATTTATTTGGCAAATTTTGGTTATTTTTTGGTCGGCCATTTTGGTAGTATGGGGAATATACTACAACAGTTGAAACGGTCACCCATCCAACTATTAACCGCGCCTTACGTTGCTTTACATTGCATATCGAAGTATGTACTAAAGACTCACCCACGCTCGCCCCGTGACACTAAGGAAAATGCCAAATTAGCAGATGTGTGTGTAGTGTTGTGACAATCATTTTAATGTTACTGTAATATAATGCATAATAATAAATAAATAAACACCACAGAAATTAGACAACCCCCAATTCCAGAAGCCAGGGGCTTGTGCGGAAGGGGGTTACACATTGAAAAAACGCGGACATACAACCATTTCCTCCGACAGTGCCAGTGCCGAAGCCAGGATTTGAACCCGGTGGTGCGATGTCCGTGTGATTAATCGCGATTTGCCACCTCGCGCCTTAACTCACTCGGCTATCGACCAGACAACAAATATACATATAATAATGACATATTACACCCTAATAATTTATTACAACTATCTACATACCTACAAGTTGCCACTAACTTGTATCTGTTAATGCCAATAAGATAATGTTATAAATTGGATTGCCAAAAATACAATTTGAAAGATATTATTGCTTTTCATGTCTCAGCAACATAAAAATCATGGGTAGTACCAAATTTGAGGTTAGGTGAGAATATGCAATAATAAATATTCAACTCATTATTCAACATAAATCGCATAAAACTAAAGAAACATTGGTTTTCAGCATGACTAAATAAAAAGTTTGTAGGGAGAGTTTCACTGAAAATATGATCCTTTACATTCAAGATTCTCCAAAACTAGTTCGTTGACAAACGTCAAATTTTGTAAGGTTAGGAAACTTTAATCTGAAAACTTTTTGATTACACAATGAAACAATATTTATTATAAATACACATGCATATAAATGCCATCATGACTGCTTCTACTCTGGACAAATTATCCGACTGGGCTTGCGTAAATTCCCTGTCCGTCATCGCTCAAATAAAATAGTCCTTAAACTACACAAGACACTACAATTAGTCCTTGCATAAGTAAGAACACACTTTTAGCACAGTATACTGCGCTTTAAAATGCTGGCTCTACTGACATCGCCCTTATTTTGTGACCGATGACGTCACACCAATAAGAAACCCATTATCAGTTACGTGGTTTTGTTCACATAAAAAGTCAAATATTTATTGCGTAATTTTTTTTATGAATCTCTTTTCTTGTGTTCTCAACTTATGTAGTATATATTATGGAAAAATAATAAATTTAAGCATTCTCAAAATGTATGCATCTTCCTCATCGGCATGATTTTACAAGAGGTGCTTGAAATGGCATCTCTGTGTTTCAATACATTTCTCGGTATGTCTTCTCATGGGTCCTCTCGTTTCAGCCATCGTTTCTGGACTCTGTTAAACGTGTCTCGAACCTGTGAAGAAGGACTTGTTCATTAGGAATATGAACAGAATAAACGTAAGACATTAAATGGTCCCGTAAATAAAAATCCACCGGATTGATGGGAAGTGAGGTGGCCATATTATCGACCCAGCACGACCTAACCATCACATAAGTGACGGAAGTTTTACGGGAGAATAAGTGAAATCTCAAAAAAAATTTTCAAACATAATTGTTAGATGCAATTTGTTAAAGAATATACAGCCACCTATAGGTATTTGGGTTGCGCAAGACCGGATCATCAGTAAACAAATGATATTGTTTTCATATTATAGTAGTAATTATTTTTAAAAGATTCCCTGCATTTAAATGCATGTCTATTTAAACAAATATAACGATTATTAACTTAAAAATATAAATAAATTATAGAGTTTCGGCCATAAAAATAACCTCTACACACGATATTCAAAATTATCTCGACCGTAGTACTACGCGCAACTCATTCGCACCTTAGGCGAGATGAAGTTTTATTACATTGTACTGCTCCTCTATATTTATATGTATCTCGGTTTAATTTCACAAGACATTTTGAACCAAACATTTACACAAATTACATTTCTTCTGTTATTTAGATGTAGAGGTAATACAATTTCTGTACATGGTAATTCACGGACGAAAATAGATTCGCTTCACAATTTTTTAGAAAATCAAAACATATACAACCCAAATTTTTTAAAATCAAAGTTTAGGCCGGCCATGCGCAGCCCAGCATTGACTTATCTCGCGGAAGGCGCTTCGTTCAAATTGAGGTGCTAACGTCAGATACGAAATTAAAAGTGATCCGTGCGCAAGTGTTTTAATTTAGTATGTAGTTTTTATTCAGTTTTGTTAAGTTTGTTCTTTAAACATGTTCCTAATTTTAACACCTTTTATAACCGTCTGCGACGGAAGGAGCCTAGGTTTAGTTGTTTTAATTTTCTTTTTAGCCGCACCAGTCCCACTCCGCCCGGCCATGCAATTTGCCACCACATTAGCGCGGTGGTTGCACGGTCGAACCCGGTGTGGGTTGTGGAGAGGTACTTTTCTATATTAAAATAAGAAATAAAGTCTTATTGATTGATTGATTGGTGAAAATAGACATTGGCATGCTCACTTTTTTATAATTTTCTTGACATCATTTCTAACTGACAATTAAACATTTCATCTCATGTGTCATCGTCACGTTCATACGTATATGAATGCCACAGAACATCTCCTTTACCGGCCTGGCAGAATGACACGTCAATCACTAATCATTTGTCAGTTTGATTTAAAAGTGTAGCTAATTGACGGATTTATTCTGTTTATGGTTTGGCCCATAACTTTTGCCTAATTTAGAATAAACTATTTTACCCGTGAAAAACCAAGACTAAGAGATACTGAAGTCTTCAAAAATTGTCTAAGTACCTCTCTTAAATTGTATGGTCCGTAGATCTGTTTAATAAGACAACCTTACATCTTCCGAGATCGAGAACGAAGTGTGGAGGCGTTTTTATGTGAGAACTATTATATAGAAATATTAATTTGTGTATTTAATGTCTGAGAAGTGCTTTTACAAAACACTAAGTTACTTGAACACCACTCGAATGAATTATTTGACACATGTTTCGCCAACCAAGTGATTTTCAGAGGATAAATTTATATAAAATAGTCCCAGGTGTCCTTAAATGAACCGTGCAAGTTGAAAGAGGTCCTCATACAACTTATTAATACTTCACTAACTGTTGATCTATAAGCTATCGACCCAGACTTGCCCAACCTGCCTCAGCTAGATATTGTCTGATCACCTGTACGCACTGGTCCAAATTTAGTCTGACCTAATCTTTTTTGCAAAGATAGGAGAGAATTCGCTGCATAACATGTTGAGCTTGACACTCGGAAGATTGCGTACCTTATTCTAGAACCCCTTTTCTTTCTGCGATGGCGATCTAACACCATGTTATATATAATTTTGGGATGCCGCCAGATCTCTTACTGCTTTATCTTCTGTTGTTCTGTTCTCGAATCAAATACATCAGTAGTTCATTAGTTGATTAGCACTCTGACAAATTCATTTTCTGGAAAGTCTGAATAGAGTCACTCACAAGCGCTACCTCGCTTAATAACCGCAGCAAAATCAACAGTGTTAAATTTCAAGTATCATCACTTACTTTGCTCCACTGTCGAAACTCTTGATACAGTATAAATTTATAATTTACTACTGGTACGTTTGAATTTGGTCAGTTATAACAGTTCAGTTTTAATGTAGCTAGCAATTAACTAAGCAGAAAGTCAATGAGACTGATGTCAATGATACCAAGCCGAGATAGACGACGAATTGCAACCAAGTGAAGATCAGTCTGAGAAAAAGTCGAATGAATCAAGTCTCCATCGCATTCCATAAGAAAGTTATAAGCCAAAATGTATGAAATAAAAATTACTGGCGGCACCTCCGCCAAAATATAGACTCTTACATCCCCTAGCCTAATCCGCAAAAAGGAAGATCATAAAATATATTAATTCAGTTGTACGCTAAATTTTAATACTTTTTTCCCCACTATTTTAAAATACATATTTTGTGTTACATCCTTTCCCTTGTTATTTATTTTTGAGAAAGAATTGAGGCAATATATGCGGCCGACTAGCTGGTTTAAGTCGGAGCAGAGAGCCGTGGGTCCAGAGTATTCGTAAGAGTGAAGAAACTTACCCTTTTCGATATGTACAGCATAAGCGACAGATTTCTGTTTAGTTCGAGAAAAGGAGGCAAAGGAAAATTGATGTTAAATTGGGCACCATCTATAGCAAAATAAGTAAAATTGTCTCTTTTTCTCGAATAGCTAGTCTACTATAGATCAGACTGAAATTGTTGGTAAGAGAAATTAAAAGATTGTTTAAAATGAATGTTAAAATATATTACATGAATAATAGACAAATCGGTTTGAAAGAGAAATTGAAACTTAAAATTTTTTTTTTACATATATATAACAAATTTATACCAGTATTCTAGATTGATTATGGTTGAGGTGACTGGTCCTGGGACAGCAATCCAGGCCTACAATTGTCTTTTGTTGCAAGAATGAATTCTAAAGTTTCCTTGGCAATTTACGTCTCTCAATGAAATGGGGCGAAAGTTGTAGGAAAATTAACCAACTACGTGGTTTAATGAAAAGATAAGGAAATTTTATCTATGAAAGATAAGCTGTGCAAAAACTATGCAGGAATGTAGAAGAAGTATCTCAGAATTTAAATATCTAAGGATATAAGCATCTAAGCATGTAAGCATGTAAATATCTAAGCATGTATGCATGTACAAAATTTAAGCAAGTTAAAAGCTGATTTCATAGACTATAAATTGCCAAAAAAATGAAAAAGAAAGAGAAAAATATTTTTATAAACCATGTGGTACATATAGTATTTTAACTACTTATTAAATTAAAAAGAATTGACCTTGAATTTACATTTATTTTAAAACTAATTGAAGTTACATCAAAGACAAGATTTGAAGATTAATTAAATTTTAAATGAGTAATAAATGAAATTACCTGTATGTTAAACACTATTTGACTGGGATATAAAAATTGTAATATAAATTACTGAAGTCCACAGTTAAAAATTATATACGTTTGAATCAGTACAAAGGCTGCAAGAAAATGATTTCCTGGTGAGTTTGACTGATAAGTTAAACTTTTTTGTCCAGCTTACTGGAAAATAACGCTACCAAAAAAATGTGAGAAATCTAATTCCCTATTATTTAAATTGAAGACTATAAAATATGAAAATATTACAAGTATGGCCATCTGTCAACGGTTGAGTTAAGCGCAACAATTTGCCTTGTAGATTCCCGTACTCACAACTAAATTAGTGGCATATTATCGATAAAAGGAATCTATAATCATAGTTTGTATTCTTCCATACCAATACCTTTGCCTCAGTTTGTAATTTCTATCTTGTACATAACCAACAATATGAACAGCTATTAATAAATATTAAAACGTATTGACTACTGTGAGAACTTACTAAATATATTACATCTTATAGGATATACTATATATAGAATGAGAAAAGGTAAGGAAAATAACCATATGTACTAACATAGTAAACAAAAATATAAAAATTGAAAAATAGATATCTGATGTAAATAAATGTTTTGTTTTAGACAATTGTTTCCTGGGATACTGTATAGAACGGAAATACATAATAGTGTAGACCATGACTGAGTTCCTAAGATATAAAACTAAGTACATAAAATAGTGTGAAATGGTTTAGCAGTTATCAAGTAAAATTCTGTTAGTTGAATACAGTTTCACTTACAAGAACTGAATCCAAAATATTATACAGGTCGTGCTAAATATAACCAAACACTAGTTTTTATATAAAACTGTTAAATAGACATAGGCCATGTAACAATTGTTAAAAGAAAGTATAAGTCTACCTAAGTAGAACTATGACAGGTATGAATCTCCACTCAATAATTTCAGTCATTTGCAATATTAGTTCATTTAAAACTACAAATTATGAAGATTGGCAATAATTTTTAATTTAAATTTACTGATTTTGCAAACAACTGAAATTATTGACCGAAAATTCATACCACTACACCTGTCATAGTTCCACTTAGGTAGGTTCCACTTAGGTTTATCAATATATGTATTAAAAAAAATTAAGGCCACAAATAAGAAATATTTCCTTATCGGATCACTCTCTCTCTTGGATATGCCCACCTTAAATAGATGGTTTTAATTCAAAACTATTATTTGCGATGTTTAGAAGTATCATCTATTCACTGGTGATTACTTGAATTGAATGTCGCCTTTAGCTTCCCAGTAATCGGTCTGGTGGTTTTTATCTAAATCACCCTGTATATTGTTAGGTTTAATCTGTCAGGCATATGCTGGAATCACTACTTATATAATAAATAATAAATTAATGATTCTAATCAAGTGTGTTACGATTTTTTTATCTGTATATATACATTGTTAACAATTGGATTACAAATCAATATTCACACATGACACCAATTTGCAGTAAGATTAAAAATCTACATTGTTTAAATAAAGAATTACATCGATCAAATCTGTGATTTTTATTTTTACATTATTTTTGGGAAACCACCGGCAGTTACATTGTGCTAGAAATATATTTTTGTTAGTTTAACAATGAGTTAACAATGCCACGATTCCCTACTCCCTACTAGATCTACGGTTTTAGATTTATTAATAGACGTTTCTTTTTTACAATCTTATCATTATCATATTTCGACAGTAACAATATATTTAATTAAATCACTAATTGTCAGTCCTTTAGTTGCTTAAATAAACACGTTAACTGATATTAATAATAATAGTGAATAAGTTATAGGGCAATTTTACAAAATACCAGGCATACAAATACAAAATACGAAATACAAAATACAAAACACCAAGTACAAAGTACAAATACAAAATGTAAAGTACAAAATACAAAATAGAATATGCCAAAAACAAAATGCAACGAACAAAGTACAAAATTCATCTAATTTCATATGTGTAAAGAATGAAATAAAATCAATTTACAGTTATAAATATAAATATAAAATTAAATTTAGATTACAACCTATTCCTAACGAGTAGTTTTATGGTTTTAGAATAATTATTTGAAAAAAGACAACATATCACAATATATCCGCCAAGGGAGTTGTACATTTTCATTACAGAATAAATATATGCGATTTAGCAAGGATATTTGTTTGATTTGATAGTAATGCAAAGGTGAATGTTTAATGCGAGCTTAAACGAAATTCTAAAATTGATTTGGGAGAGGAGTTAACAATAAATATCTATAAAATGAACTATATGGAACGTCGTTTTATATTTATTCACTATTTATTGATATGTACTATGAATTAGACTTATTCGAAATACATTTACAGATATCTCTAATTAATTTCAGATATATGAAAATAATTCGAGATTCATTAGACATATCAGCTATCATTAATTGATTTAAAAATATCTACTAGATATTTTAAATTCAATTAATATGATCTATTAGACATTTCTATTTCAATTAACAATGTCTAGGAAAAACTTAATTATATTCCCATAAAGTCACAAAATTCTGAAATGACAGTGACATTTTTAACAGACATAAGCTACCGGGATGCGTATTGCTATAAATTACCATCTAAAATTACATAGTTAAATCACAGAAGACCTATACCAGAAGAGACACTTTCGGCGGAACGTTTGATGTCAAATTGGGGTGACCTTCGGCCATCTTTTTGGTGGTATCAAGCGGGAAATTTAAATGTCCCATAATTATATTTATTGATACAACAAAAATTTACACCTGTAACTTACAATAAATTATAAATTTACACCAAAATTAAAGGCTTATTAGAAGGTTTTATGCACATACAAATAATTAAAGAAATGACTGTCCAAAAACCTGTTGTCTTCGAAATGGAGTGCACACAGTCTAAAGTTATTGTATAAATGATACCGGTCCTTATCAATTAGATCCTCACGGTTACAAGCTATTATCCATACATTACATCTATAAACAACAAGAAATTACATAAAATATTTAAAAATCGTATTTTATAACCAACCGTGCAGCATCCTTTGGGAATCTAAACAGCGCAATGTCTTTATTTGTTGTTCTGCTTAGGCAGCCGCGAACAACACACACAGTTCCCCATTTTCCACCCATCATAAAACGCACAACACAATAATGAATAATTATTAAGTAAACAAACTTCCAACTCTATGCTACCACAAATGACGATAACAATAACTCAAAATACAATACCAATAACAATAACTTAAAATACAGTCAAAGATTTATAGGTTGACAATAATACCACCAAAAATATGGCTGTCTCAGAAAAATTCAATATTGGCGGGAAGGCTGAAAGTCTATTCTGTTATAGGTTTTCTGTGGTTAAATGGTCTCCCGGTGCAAGCGTCAGCGACCGGAGACCGAGATACGTACCACGTGACAAGCAGAGACCAACGACAGGGAAGGCTACTCTAGTACACTTTTAGTAGCCCTCCCTGTCGTTGGTCTCTGCTTCTCCGGTCGCAGTCGCTTGCATCGGGAGAGCACTTTAACAGTAGTAACTTTTACTAGGTTAAAAAATTGTACTGTGTTACATCTTTCTTATGAAATCATTGGGTGGAGTGGTAGTAGTGCATACCTTTTTATTACATTACATCCACTTTATACTTATTAAAACATCACTATAATTGCTCTTGACAAAACAGGCACACTCGTATATATACACACACATGGAAGAGTGAGTATATGTTTTACTTTGAAAACCGCACTATACGTTTATTCTCTTTTCTTTAAATGGAAAATGTTTCTTAAACGGGCTTTTGGAGTCTGAATATTCTGGCAGCTTCAACAGAATTGCCCCAGAATACAATCTTATTCTGGACTGGATGTAGGCATAATAAAAAGTTATGGCTGCTTCTTGACTCACAGATCTTGATATAGTTAGAAACGTATAGGTATGTAAAGGAACTGATTTTCGTGGCAAGATAATCTATGTGATATTTCCAGCTTAACTGTAAATCAATTACAATTCCCAAAAATTGTGTGCAGTCACTTTTTTTTTATACATTATTTAAGGTCGGCCTATTTCCGCTACTGAGGCCTAACACCGACGCCTGTAGATGAGCTACCCCCAACCAGGAATTTTGCCGAACTTCTTCCCTTAAGAAGAGTAGGGATCTTTTACTTGCCTAACATTTAATAGACAAGGGACCGACGGCTTTACATCCCCTCCGAAGGATGGTATATCTCCTATACAACCCTCGCCTAAGGTTGTATAGCTTCCGCGCATACACTGATATACAAGCCGCTGGAAGATGTGTGAGGCGAGAACGCGGTTTCCGTTGGAATGGTCACCCATCCAAGTACTAACTGCGCCTGTCGTTGCTTTACATCGCATACCGAAGTATGTACATAGTAAAGATGCACCTACGCTCGCCCTGTGCAGTCACTTGATGTCAATAATTCATCATTGTAGTTCACGACTAGTGAAGGCTCCTTGTTAAGACTGAATTTTAACAGGTAAATTTTGTTTATATTAAGTTATAGATTATTCATTGTATACCAGCCGTTCAGAATGTCAATTGACATTGAAGTCTCAGTTTCCAACTGCTCATTAGTTTCAGCTCGGATGACTAGCGAATTGTCAACAATAAATAAATTTACAAGATGTTTGACAATTTTTGGTAGGTCACTTACATAGAGGAGAAATAAAGTTGGGCCTAAGATGGATCCTTGAGGAACACATATACTTTCCATCATCCACCGGAACATTCCACAGGCTTCTGTTCTCTAAATTTGACTTAAAAATATTATACAGGGTACTGGTAATTCGATACATTCCTTTGGAGATGTGATGTGGCATGAGCTAAGGAGTAAATCTAGCCCTAACATACATGTAAAACTCAATAGTTTTTGAGATATTTAATTTTTTTTGTTTTTCTCAAAAAAGTAGATCTTAATGTTTTAAAAGTTAATTTCCGAAAAATCTACTTGGCATTTTTAATTTTTTTTTACTGGATTACTTGTCCAATATTATAGATATCCGTTTGGAGTGAAAAATATCTGGAAACATTTCGATCATGTGAACATTTAAAATAAAAACTTGTAAATTTTTTTTTTTAAATCAGTTATGAAATTTACCTATTAGGTTTTTTCAAAAAAATATTAATGTAGCACGCGTACAAATTATTATAAAAACTTCCTTATTTCAATAGCTATCTAACTAGGTAGAAATGTTTAATGTACCCTTGATAGTTCTAATAAAAAATTAGTAAAGATAATGCTGGTGGCGGAATTTATTAAACGACTAATCGTTCATTTTCATTTAAGTCAGTCAGTCCTTGACTTTGACGTTTGTGCATATATGTCATTAACTGACATTCTTATCTCCGTGTCCCTTAAGTTTGTTGGTCTTGTTAAATTAGTTATCGAAGATTTTGATTTTGCTCGTAGTTGTTGTTATTAGTTGTTATTATTGTATTTTCTGTACCATGACCGCGTATGCCAACGCAGAATATGCTGATATTTTTACTAATATTTTCTTAGAACTATTAAGGGTACATTGAACATTTGTACCTTGTTAGATAGCTATTGAAATAAGGCAGTTTTTATAATAATTTATACGCGTGTTACGTTAATATTTTTGTGAAAAAACCTAATAAGTAAATTTCATAGTTGATTTAAAATAAAAAAAATTTAAAAGTTTTTATTTCAAATGTTCACATGATCGAAATGTTTCCAGATATTTTTCATTCCAAACGGATATCTATAATATTGGACAAGTAATCCAGTAAAAAAAAAATTAAAAATGTCAAATAGATTTTTCGAAAATTAACTTTTAGGACATTAAGATCTACTTTTGAGAAAAACAAAACAAATTAAATATCTCAAAAACTATTGAGTTTTGCATAATATATGTTAGGGCTAAATTTACTTCTTAGATCATGCCCCATCACATATCCAAAGGAATGTATCGAATTACCAGTAACCCTGTATATTTCTTCGGAAACCCATAATTTTCAGTTTTTGTAGGATTGAATATTTTAATAATTTTCTAGGCACCTCATCAACTACAATAGCTGCTGTGTCATTTAGGGAGTGTATTATGTTATATAAGTATTTCAGCAGGTATTGTTTCATACAAGACCATTGAAATTTATTTCTACGCACATGCTTAAAATTGTTACTCGAATTTTTATTGACATTATCACGTACATTGATGTAGTAATTATTTATTTCATCTACAATTTATTTGTACTTTTTTACTCTGCCGTATATTCCCTATATCAAAATTGTTGCTATGTTTATTTTTTCCTGTAATATATTTCACTAATTGTAATTCCCATGTTGCTTTGACCTTATATTATTCGAATAGCCGAGTGATTTAAGGCGCGAGGTGGCAATCGCGATTAATCACACGGACATTGCACCACCGGGTTCGAATCCTGGCTCAGGCACTGTCGGAGGAAATGGTTGTATGTCCGCGTTTTTTCAATGTGTAACCCCCTTCCGCACAAGCCCTGGCTTCTGGAATTGGGGGTTGTCTAATTTCTGTGGTGTTCTGTGGTGTTTATTTAGAACGTAATTAGTATAGGAGTATTACTTTCCTTCACTAATTTTCCTTTTAACATCTGCCTTATGTTGTTTATATGTTGCAAAAAGACTCATGTTTTAAAGCTAGTAATTGTGTAAAGGTAATTTGTAATCTCAAAGTCGTAAGTTCGGACCATTGAAATTAAACACAATTCTAGAAAACATACAGCAATAGAACGGATTCAAATCAAATCGAACAGTGTATTGTGAGAACAATAAAATACGATACACATAAAAATAAATGAAATTTCCTGTCTAGCTAAAATATAAATACGACACTAAAAAATAAAATTACTTGGATAATCATTGTTTAAAATTAAATTTGTTAATAAAAAATTAGAATTAATGATCACAATTTTCAATTTAAAATATACTCGATTATTTTCCAAACTATTAAAAGATATACAAGAAATTTATATAGAGTTTATTACAACCTTTTAGTCTGCGTAGCTCAAATAAAACCTCCAGCCGCACTGCATCACTTAATTCGATGTTCAGCGGCAATCTCCTAAG